>LR738710.1:622896748-622975845 GCA_902687465.1 Secale cereale | reverse complement strand
TTTTAAAATACTTTCAACAAGCATACATATCACTACCATATGGATATGATCATCCAACACATATACATACCAAATCAAAAGTCCATATGGATATGATCATCCAACACATATACATACCAAATCAAAAGTCCATATCCAACACGTACACATATATATATATATATATAGCCAACATATCCAACAACAAGCATACAATTGTTCATCCTACAAAATCAAAACAAAAAGGAAGGACAAGGAGAAGAGTAGACTCCATCAACGCAAGCTTCCATGATCTAAAGCAAATCTGCAAATTGGGAAAGAAGAAACTTAGAAGAATAGGAAGAAGAAGACTAGAAGAAGAAGAAGAAAAAGAAGAAGAAGAAGAATTTTTCTTCTCTTTCTTTTTCTCCTCTTCTTTATCTTCTTCTTCTTCTAACTAAGGTAACCTGGGTAATTATACCATTTTTAGCTAACTAAGCATATTAAGTCATTTTGGAGGGAAAGAAATGCTAAGTGTAGGTCATTTAGGGCTAACCTAGGTAAATATGTCATTTTGGAGCTAAGTAAGGTTATTATGTCATTTTCGAGGAAAATAAGCTAAGTATATGTCATTTTGGAGTTAACCAAGATTATTATGCCATTTTTGACCTAAGTATGCTAAGTATGTCATAAATGAAGTAAATAAGCTAACATAGGTAGTTATGCTATTTTTGAGCTAACTAAGCATATTTGATCATTTTGGAGAAAAATGGTAAGTGTAGGTCATTTTAGATCTATCCTACTTAAAATCGGTCATTTTGGAGCTAGGTAAGGTTATTATACCATTTTGGAGGAAAATAAACTAATTATATGATAGTTTGGAGCTAAACCAAGGTTATTATGCCATTTTTTATGTAAGTACTAATTATGTCATAAATGAACTAGCTAAGCTAAGTATATGTCATTATTGAGCTATACTAGGTAGTTATGCCATTTTTTTAGCTAACTAAGCATATTAAGTCATTTTGGAGAAAAAATGCTAAGTATAGGTCATTTTATAGCTATCCTAGGTAAAATAGGTCATTTTGGAGCTAAGTAAGATTATTATGTCATTTTCGAGGGAAATAGGCTAAGTATAGGTCACTTTGGAGCTAAATAGGTCATTTCTTAAGCTAACTATGCATTTATTAAGAAAAACACTTGGGAAAACTTACCGTCATCACGCAGGTGAAGAACCAGACGCGCCCGTGGGAGACGAAGAAGGATTGGTCGATGCTTGTCGGGAGGCATGCCGCACCAAAGATCATTTGCAATGTCTCATTAGCATGATGCAACTCAAATGTGAATACTAGTAAGTGATAACCATTCAAATGAAACTCACCGTGGTCGCTGGAGCAATCTGGAGCATCGACGGAGGGGTCTAGCCGTTGGTCTGGCACACAGACTGCACATTTGGTTATCACGAGCCAGTCATATTAGTTAGTAATGAAACAAACATTACGTCCATGATTTGGCTAATATGCAGGAGAAACTTACCACGATGAGCTCGTATAGGGCCCGGTGAGACGCCTCGTTCCGGTTCCTCTCCTCCTCCAACACCTTAGCCGTCCTCTCCTCCATTTCCCTCTCCCTCTCCGCCTCCTTCCTGTTTGCCTCCGCCAGAAGCGCCTCGGTGTTCACTCTCTCTTTCTCAATAACAGCCTGCAACACCACTCCACGTTAGCATTGTAATCATCGACAGCCGCACACACAATGTAATGGAGGATAGGTATCTCACTTCGTATAACTAACCTCTATGGCGAGCTCCATTGGCCGTGAACGAGGCCTTATCTCAAGATCGGAGCTCGACAAGCGCTTCTTGATCCACGGGAGAGTGCTAGGACAACGTATCAGTCCATCCCCAATGGCTAACGAGCAATGTTTCCTCCCGCCACCAGATAGCATCACCAGCTCTGTATCAAAAGGACGCTGGCTCGGGTTAAAGTCCTCCCTTTCCTCTTCTTCCCCTCGTCTCTGTACCTCATGAGCTTGTCGTGGGAGGAGATGTTGGTGAAGCTCTCTGGATGATCGAGGCCAGACTCAGAGAATGCCTTGGCCTTCTTGTACGGGGCAATATGGGCCATGGCATAGAGGTCGAACACCCCTGGCACCTCCTTTTTGTTGTATCGCCCCTAAAAGAGAGGAACAAAGTATTAGTTAAGGGCTCAAGCTAGCATGAAGAATGAAATTGCATGTATCGTGAAGCAAACCACATACCCAGTTATCCCCGTACCCATATAGGTCAAAGCTCCCTTGATGGTGTGGCACACCAACCATTTGGGCACTCTTATCTTGGGCCTTCTTATGGAGGGCTAACAATTCGGGAGAGCACCACTCATCCACCAATGCCTCCCAATAGTCCATCCTATCCGCACACCATCTCGGGGGCACCTAAGTTAGTCAAGAGAAAATTCAGCGCTACGCCTATGAATCAAATCAAGGAAACTAAGTACAAGGCCTTAAGAATAGGTAATTACCTTTATGTACTTCTCCTTACTCGATAACTTGCCGTGGCACTTTGCCTTGGACCTCTTAATACCAATCAAGGCGTAGTAGTCTCGAACAGCCTGCACCCGAGCCTCGTGCCGTAACTTCTGAAGTAGGTGCTTGCACTCAGTTTCGATAACCATAGCCGCAACCTCCTCCTCTCGCCAAGACACATGTAGAAGGTCTGCAATGAAACAAGACAACACTGATAATTAGTACAATCACTAGGTACTATTGATTTTTAATTCTGTAAAGGAGAAATTACCCAAAACATCTAGATCACGATGTCGGCCATCGTGTGGCACAAGACACCGTTCACCATCTCCTCCGGCGGGGCCGGGGCAGCCAAGTACATCTCCCAACTTAGTGCTAGCTGTGGAACCTGACCCTCACCGGGCAACGTGACCCACCCCGGGAACTTCTGCCGGCAAATCACACCAAGGACCTGGTTGGGCCTGCGGACACCAGGGGCATGTTTCCAACCCCTGTAGTATGACAAGGCCAACACATTAGATATTAATTTGAAGAAACGTGAAGGCAAAAGGTTAAAAAAGAGTAATTGCACTTACTTCAGCCCATTAGGCGCAATCAACCACCCCTGCTCGCGGGTCGCCGGCATGGGCGGGAGATTCGTACCACCACGCCGGTAGACGTTGCCCCCCTCAACCAGCTCGCCCTCGCTATAGCTATCAGAAAAACGATCCTCGCCACCATAAGCATGGCCACTGGCCTCCGGCGGCCCGTCCCCCCCTCAGGTCGACTGTGACGTAGCGTGATCCCTGCTCTACTCCGGAGTCTCGTGCGACGAAGACTCTGGGACCGGATACTCATGGGACGAAGACTCTGGGCCCGGAGTCTCGTGGGGCGAAGGCTCGACAACCCGAGGCTCGTGGACCAGAGTCCGAGAGGGTCCAAGTCAGACGGAGCAGTCCTGTGGTCGGGTGAATCAGCTGGGGTGGCGGCCAGGAAGGCGCATCAGCCTTCCTACCTCTCCCTCTGGCATGTCCACCTCTAGCACCCCTCTTCTTCCCCCAACCTCTCCCGGACGAAGAAGAAGCGCCCGCCGTTGGTGACTGCATACTGTCTATCAGCGTTCTCTGGAGGTGCTGGGGTGAAAGGAAAGCACACCTCCTAGCACGCGCCGAGGATGGAGCCTCGGAGAGCTACTTGCGCCCACCATTTGTCAACACGTGCAATGACAAAGAGTAAACGAAATTAGTACAACATAAAAATTGAACCTGACATGAATAATATGTATATAATTTAAGTGTATCATCATCATGAACATAATAAAAAATTGAATACCTAATAACATGAACTAATTAATAATCTTCATCGTTTATAAATGCTCTGGGATCAATAAATGCATCATCATCATCACTATCAGTAATGACGTGCTCATCATCATCATCAATAAATGCATCAACATGTGGAATGCCTCCTTTATGTAATTGGTCAAGCATTGACAGGTCATATGCAGCAGTAACCTCTTCTTGTTCCGGATCAGGGGTGAAGTCGGATTCACTATCGCTGTCTACTTCAATGTTCTAGGCTGAAGTAGATTGGTTCTTGATACATTTTTTTGGAATGACGTGTTTGTTGGAAGAATTCTCCTTCATATGTGTCTGGGTTAATGTGAGGTTCATAATCCTCTTCATTGGGGGGAGGTGGTCTAACACGTGGCGGCACTTCATAAATGACTTCCCAACCATTGAGATTTGGATCACTTTGACATGCCCACGGTAGATAGCAAACTTGGGTTGCCTGTTGAGCCATAATATAGACATCGGGAACATCCAAATGGGTGTTTTGTTTGATTTCGACTAGCCCTATATGTTCATGAGTCCTTCTAGTCTCCTTTGGCTGGAACCAATAACATTTGAAGACTACGACGTTTGGTGGGTTTTGCTACTTCTCGAGCTTGCGTTGTATTCCCTCGAAGAGGAAATTGAGATGCAGCACAGTAGCGTAAGTATTTCCCTTAGTTTTTGAGAACCAAGATATCAATCCAGTAGGAGACCACGCGCGAGTCCCTCACACCTGCACAAACAAATAAGAACTTCGCAGCCAACGCGATAAGGGGTTGTCAATCCCTATACGGTCACTTACGAAAGTGAGATCTGATAGAGATGATAGTTTATATTTTTGGTATTTTTGGTTTATAAGAACAACAAATAAAAGCGATAAAAGTAAAGTAGATGTAGATTGATATGTTGAGAATAGACCCGGGGGCCATAGTGTTCTCTAGTGGCTTCTCTCATGATAGCGATATTCTACGGCGGGTAAACAAATTACTATCGAGCAATTGATAGAAAAGCGAACAATTATGAGACTATCTAGGCATGATCATTGTATATAGGCATCACGTCCGAGACAAGTAGACCGAAAAGATTCGGCATCTACTACTATTACCCCACACATCGACCGCTATCCAGCATGCATCTCGTGTATTGAGTTCACAAGAACAGAGTAACGCCTTAAGCAAGATGACATGATGTAGAGGGATAAAATCAAGCAATATGATATAAACCCTATCTTTTTATCCTCGATGGCAACAATACAATACGTGCCTTACTGCCCCTACTGTCACTGGGAAAGGACACCGCAAGATTGAACCCAAAGCCAAGCACTTCTCCCATTGCAAGAACAATAGATCTAGTAGGCCAAACCAAACCAATAATTCGAAGAGACTTGCAAGGATATTATGAGCACACATAAAAAGTTCAGAGAAGAACCAAATATCTTTCATAGATAATCTTGATCATAAACTCACAATTCATCGGATCTCGACAAACACACCGCAAAAAGAGATTACATCGAATAGATCTCCTCGAAGACCGAGGAGAACTTTGTATTGAGATCCAGAGAGAGAGAGAATAAGCCATCTAGATACTAGCTATGGACCCGAAGGTCTGTGGTAAACTACTCACAACTCATGGTGAGGGCGATGATGATGATGATGAAGAACTCCGTGATGGATTCCCCTCCAGTGGAGCTCCGGAACAGGCTCCAAGATGGGATCTCACGGGAACAGAAGGTTACGGCGGTGGAATTAGAGTTTTCTCTCTGTTGTCGAAGGTTTCGGGGTACGTAGACTTATATAGGAAGAAGGAGGACACTGGGGGGGGGGGTGCTCGGGGGCCCCACGAGGCAGGGGGCGCGCCCTGGGAAGGGGGGCATGCCCCCACCCTCGTGGGCCACCCTTTGATCCCCTGACGTGGTTCTCAAGTCCCTCGTGCGTGATTTTCTCCAAAAATATCTCTCGCGAAGGTTTCATTTCGTTTGGACTCCGTTTGATATTCTTTTTCTACAAAACGCTGAAACAGGCAAAAACAGCAATCTGGACTGGGCCTTTTGGTTAGTAGGTTAGTCCCGAAAATGATATAAAAGTGTATGATAAAGCCCATTAAACATCCAAGACTTCATAAATAATGCATGGAACAATAAAAAATTATAGATACATTGGAGACGTATCAAGCATCCCCAAGTTTAATTCCTGCTCGTCCTCGAGTAGGTAAATGATAAAGAAAGAATTTTTGATGTGGAATGCTAACCAATATAGTAGTTTTTCAATGTAATTCTCTTAATTGTGGCATGAATATTCAGATCTGAAAGATTCAAGATAAAAGTCTATATTGACATAAGAAATAACAATACTTCAAGCATACTAACAAAGCAATCATGTCTTCTCAAAATACTATGGCTAAAGAAAGTTATCCCTGCAAAATCATATAGTCTGGCTATGCTCCCTCTTCATCACACAAAATATTCATATCATGCACAACCCCGATTTCAGCCAAGCACTTGTTTTCATACTCTATCTTTTCAAACCTTTCAACTTTCACGCAATACATGAGCGTGAGGCATGGATATAACACTATGGGTGGAATAGAGGTGGTTGTGGAGAAGACAAAAAGGAGGGAGATAGTCTCACATCGACTAGGCGTATTAACGGGCTATGGAGATGCCCATCAATAGATATCAATGTGAGTGAGTAGTGATTGCCATACAACGGATGCACTAGAGCTAAATATGAATGAAAGCTCAGCAAAAGAAACTAGTGGGTGTGCATCCAACTTGCTTGCTCACGAAGACCTAGGGCATTTGAGGAAGCTCGTCGTTGGAATATACAAGCCAAGTTCTATAATGAAAATTCCCACTAGTATATGAAAGTGACTAAACATGAGACTCTCTACAATGAAGAACATGGTGCTACTTTGAAGCACAAGTGTGGAAAAAAAGATAGTAGCAATTGTCCCTTTTTTCTTTTTTTTTTCTTTTTTTTTTCTTTGGCCTTTCTTTTTTTTCTTTTTTTTGCGGAGGGGCTTTATAGATTTAGCCTTTCCTCCCATGGGACAATGCTCTAATAATGATGATCATCACACTATCATTACAACTCGATATTACAACTCGATACTACAACAACAAAGTATGACTCTATATGAATGCCTTCGGCGGTGTACCGGGATGTGCAATGAAACAAGAGTGACATGTATAAAAATTATGCATGGTGTCCTTGCCACAAATACGATGTCAACTACATGATCATGCATAGAAATATGACAATATGATGCGTGTCATATGAATGGAACGGTGGAAAGTTGCATGGCAATATATCTCGGAATGGCTATGGAAATGCCATGATAGGTAGGTATGGTGGCTGTTTTGAGGAATAATATGGTGGCTATTTTGAGGAAGGATATATAGTGGGTTTATGGCACCGACGAAAGTTGCGCGGTACAAGAGAGGCTAGCAATGGTGGAAGGGTGAGAGTGCGTATAATCCATGGACTCAACATTAGTCATAAGAACTCATATACTTATTGCAAAAATATACGAGTCATAAAAACAAAGCAATCAACGCATGCTCCTAGGGGGGAGGTTGGTAGGAGTTAACCATCGCGCGCCCCCGACCTCCACACAAAGGTTGGCACTCTACAAACACCTCATGCTCTAACTTCGTCACATAGCGGTTCACCATAAGTCTACGGGAATCACTAACCTTAAAACAAGTATTTCTCAATTCATAATAACTCCACTAGCATGACTCTAACATCATTATCCACATGTCTCAATACAATTATCAAGCATCCAACATCTCATCATATTCAATGCACTTGGTGTGAATTTTTTTACTACATTGACATTGGATGTCTATCATGTGAAGACTAGTTTCTTAGCCTAAACACATTACCATGCTGTTTTAATAGACTCTCAAATAGATATAAGTGAAGCATGAGAGTTCAACAATTTCTACAAAATATTACTACCACCGTGCTCTAAAAGATATAAGTGAAGCACTAGAGCAAAAACTATTCAACTCAAAAGATATAAGTGAAGCTCATAGAGTGTTCTAACAATTTCTAGGCCAGATTTAACTCTCTCAAATAGGTGTGTCCAGCAAGGATGATTGTGAAAAACTAACAAGCAAAGACTCAAATTATACAAGACGCTCCAAGCAAAACACATATCATGTTGCGAATAAAAATATAGCTCCAAGTATAGTTACCGATGGATGAAGACGAAAGAGGGGATGCCTTCCCGGGGCATCCCCAAGCTTAGGCCTTTGCTACTCCTTGTTCCATAGTCCATCAAAGCAATACTCAAAACTTGAAAATTTCACAACACAAAACTTAGACAAAAATTCTCGTGAGCTCCGTTAGTATAAGAAAGCAAACCACTACTCAAAGGTGCAGCAATGAATTCATTATTTGTTTATATTGGTATTAAACCTACTGTATTCCAACTTCTCTATGGTTCATATCTTCCAATACTACTCATAGAAGCATTGAAATAAGCAAACAACACATGAAAAACAGAATCTGTCAAAAACAGAACAGTTTGTAGTAATCTGCAGGTTTCGCCTACTTCTGGAACTCCAAAAAAATTCAAACTAAATTGGTAATTTTGCGGAATTTTTCTACTAATCATCTACAAAAAGAATCAACTAAATAGTATGCTCCAGTAAAATCTGCCGACCATTTTAGCGAGCACTAACGATTCTGTTTTTCACAGCAAGATCACATAAACTTCACACAAGTCTTCCCAAAGGTTCTACTTGGCACAAACACTAAACAAAACATGAAACCACATCTAATCAGAGGCTAGATGCAATATTTATTCTCTAACAGCAACAAAAACAAAAAATATAAAATTGGGTTGCCTCCCAACAAGCACTATCATTTTACGCCCCTAGCTAGGCACGATACAAGATAGATCTAGGTATTGCCATCTTTGGAAGGCAATCCATAGGTGGCTCTCATGATAGATTAATATGGTAATTCTATTTTATTTCTAAGAAAGTGTTCCATGCCTTTCCTTAATGGAAATTGGAATCTAATATTTCCTTCCTTCATATCAATAATTGCACCAATCGTTCTAAGGAAAGGTCTACCAAGAATAATAGGACATGAAGGACTGCAATCTATATCAAGAACAATGAAATCTACGGGCACATAATTCCTATTGGCAACAATAAGAGCATCATTAATCCTTCCCATAGGTTTCTTAATAGTGGAATCCGCAAGATGCAAATTTAAACAACAATCATCAAGTTCATGAAACCCTAGCAAATCACACAAAGTTTTTGGGATAGTGGAGACACTTGCACCCAAATCACACAAAGCATAGCATTCATGATCTTTTATTTTTATTTTAATAGTAGGTTCCTACTCATCATAAAGCTTTCTAGGGATATAAACTTCCAACTCAAGTTTTACTTCATAAGATTACATCAAAGCATCAACTATGTGTTTGGTGAAACCTTTATTTTGACTATAAGCATGCGGAGAATTTAGCACGGATTGCAACAAGGAAATACAATCAACCAAAGAGCAATTGTCATAATTGAATCCCTTGAAATCCAAAGTAGTGGGTTCATCACTATGCAAAGTTTTAATTTCTTCACTCCCACTTTTAGCAATTTTAGCATCAAGATCTAAAAACTCTGAATCATTGGGACACCTTAAAGCAGAATAATCTCCAATCCCATCTTCATCAAGATTTATACTAGAAAACAAGGATCTAATAGGAGGCACATCAATAACTTTCAGATCTTCCGGTTTAGCAGCCATCTTATTGATCAAGGTGGGCTGTTTATCCGAAATTCGGGCAATTAAGTTCTCAAGATTAGCAAACTGAGATTTCAAGCCATAAAATTCCTTAGACATACCATCAAGGTCTTTATTCATATACTCCATAAAATTTTTCTGTTCTTTAAGCTCACTTCTCAAAAAGTCATTATGCTCAAATTGTATAGTCATAAAATGTCTAACATTGTTTTCAATCTCCTCCAGCCTCTTGAGGTGAGGGTCAACACTAACAGGGAGAGCCATAGTGACAAGCAAACAAGCAACACACGAGCAAACAAGAAGCAAGCGAACGATAAACACACGGCGGAAGAAGGGCGAATAAAACGGCAAGGGTGAAGTGGGGGAGAGGAAAACGAGAAGCAAAAAATGTAATGCGAAGGATAAGGGTTTGTGATAGGTACTTGGTATATGACTTTTGCGTAAGCTTTCCCGGCAACGGCGCCTGAAATTCTTCTTGCTACTTCTCGAGCTTGCGTTGTATTCCCTCGAAGAGGAAAGGGGGATGCAGCACAGTAGCGTAAGTATTTCCCTCAGTTTTTGAGAACCAAGGTATCAATACAGTAGGAGACCACGCGCGAGTCCCTCACACCTGCACAAACAAATAAGAACTTCGCAGCCAACGCGATAAGGGGTTATGAATCCCTTTACAGTCACTTACGAAAGTGAGATCTGATAGAGATGATAGTTTATATTTTTGGTTTATAAGAACAGCAAATAAAAGCGATAAAAGTAAAGTAGATGTAGATTGATATGTTGAGAATAGACCCGGGGGCCATAGTGTTCTCTAGTGGCTTCTCTCATGATAGCGATATTCTATGGCGGGTAAACAAATTACTGTCGAGCAATTGATAGAAAAGCGAATAATTATGAGACTATCTAGGCATGATCATTGTACATAGGCATCACGTCCGAGACAAGTAGACCGAAACGATTCTGCATCTATTACTATTACTCCACACATCGACCGCTATCCAGCATGCATCTAGTGTATTGAGTTCATAAGAACAGAGTAACGCCTTAAGCAAGATGACATGATGTAGAGGGATAAACTCAAGCAATATGATATAAACCCCATCTTTTTATCCTCGATGGCAACAATACAATACGTGCCTTGCTGCCCCTACTGTCACTGGGAAAGGACACCACAAAATTGAACCCAAAGCCAAGCACTTCTCCCATTGCAAGAACTATAGATCTAGTAGGCCAAACCAAACCAATAATTCGAAGAGACTTGCAAGGATATTATGAGCACACATAAAAAGTTCAGAGAAGAACCAAATATCTTTCATAGATAATCTTGATCATAAACTCACAATTCATCGGATCTTGACAAACACATCGCAAAAAGAGATTACATCGAATAGATCTCGTCGAAGACCGAGGAGAACTATGTATTGAGATCCAAAGAGAGAGAAGAAGCCATCTAGATACTAGCTATGGACCCGAAGGTCTGTGGTAAACTACTCACAACTCATGGTGAGGGCGATGATGATGATGAAGAAGAACTCCGTGATGGATCTCCCTCCGGTGGAGCTCCGGAACAGGCTCCGAGATGGGATCTCACAGGAACAAAAGGTTATGGCGGTGGAATTAGGGTTTTCTCTCTGTTGTCAAAGGTTTCAGGGTACATAGACTTATATAGGAGGAAGGAGGACACCGAGGGGTGCTCGGGGGCCCCACGAGGCAGGGGCGCGCCCTGGGAAGGGGGGGGCGCGCCCCCCACCCTCATGGGCCACCCTTTGACCCCCTAACGTGGTTCTCAAGTCCCTCGTGCGTGATTTTCTCCAAAGATATCTCTAGCGAAGGTTTCATTCCGTTTGGACTCCGTTTGATATTCTTTTTCTGCAAAACCCTAAAACAGGCAAACACAACAATCTGGACTGGGCCTTTGGGTTAGTAGGTTAGTCCCAAAAATGATATAAAAGTGTATGATAAAGCCCATTAAACATTCAAGACTTCATAAATAATAGCATGGAACAATCAAAAATTATAGATACGTTGGAGACGTATCAGGTTTGCACCATAGAATAAAAGTTCATAAATTGCTTCAACTCTTCCATAATACTCGATACCTCCTTCGCCAATAGCAGAGCCACAACAATTTGCAGACTTTCAGTTGGCCATAGATAGCTCCTTTCCATAGGTACGAAAGTGATACCCGTTGATGTCGTATTTGTCAAATGAGCGGACCTTATAGTCAAAACCATTAGCAACTTGCCTCAATTCGGCATCCATAAACTCTGAATTAGCCTACAAGAAGGATTGTTGCATTAGCCAGAAATATGACAAATAAATGAAATGGTCTAGTGAAAATTATCGTTTGTTTGAACCAAGAGATGTAACCGGGATAGCTGCCTCCTTGCTTTGCAGAATCCTTTTGGATCACCGCTCCATACGAGAATTTGGTGACGTATCAACTGTATCAAATATCTAGGAATAAGATCAGTTCAAAGGAATAAGAAGTTGTGAGACAATGTACCGAGAACTTACTCGATGTACGGCCATACTTCTGTTAGGTCGTTGAAGATATATAACGAAATGGTCTGCCATTCTTCGACATCCAACGAATAGGGATTAGAAGCACCGGCTGTTGCGAGCTTTCTTTGAATAGGCTGAGGTTGGATCCACCCTTTTTAGGGTCGCCATCACTGTTCCGAGGCTTCGGACTATGCAAATGATAATTTTTGGCTTCGTGTGTGCTGTCACGAAGTTTTCCGCCTCCTCAGTAATGAATGCCTCAGCCATCAATGCTTCAATTCTACGTTTATTTTTACATTTTGCTCGAAGCGTCTTCTGCATCCTCTCTGTTGTGTAGCACCAACAATTTTCCATGCCCCCCCAACCGTGCCTCGACCGGGAGATGCAAAATCAAGTGTTGCATTGGATTAAAGAAGCCCGATGGAAAGATCTTCTCTAACTTGCAGATCAACTCTGGTGCCTACTCTTCCGTTTCTTCTAGCACGGCAGGCGATAGTTCTTTAGCACAAAGAACACGAAAGAAATAGCTCAGCTCGCCCAGTACTAGCCATTCATCCTCAGGGATAAAGTCACGCAACATCACCGGCATTACCCGCTCAATCCATATGTGTCAATCATGACTTTTGAGACAATATTTTCAATTTATCAAGACTTGCTCCCCTCTTTAGATTTGCTACATACCCATCGGGGAACATTAACTGCATTTTCACCCACAAGATAATTTCCCTCATAGCTGGCCTTCCAAGATTGAACCATGCCTTTGGCTTCGTCCAATTATGCTTTCCTTTCGATTCTTTCATGTTTTATAATGGCCTATCACATAGAGCCTCTTGATCGACTCTAGCCTTAGTATTATCCTTTGACTTCCCCTCTATGTTGAACAATGTACCAAATAGAACCTTGACGATATTCTTTTTAGTGTGCATCACGTCAATGTTGGGTGGGAAAAGGAGGTCTTTAAAGTAAGGCAGATCCCACAAGCATGTCCTGTGAGTCCAGGTGTGTTCCGAGTTATACCCCTTGAAATACCCTGGACGCTCTGGATCTGGCTAGAGAGTGTTTAACTGGTCCAGGGACTCTTGGCCTCTCAACAGAGGTGGTGCAAAGTTTTTGACAACTCTACCTTTGATGAAGCTCTTCTTGTCTTTCCTGAACTTATGGCGATGATCCAGGAACTATCTATGCAAGTCAAAGCAAGAAAACTTGCGACCGACATGAAGCCAACAAAACTCAAGAGCTGCCTTGCATGTGGGGCACGAGAACCTTGCATGCACACACCAGCCAACGAATAGCGCATACACCAGCAAGTCATGCGTCGAGTACATGTACTATACACGCATTATGAAGTTCTTTTTGCTAAAGATGTTGTATGTCTTGAACCCATTATCCCAAGCTTCTTGCAATTCGTCCTTAAGCAGATGCATGTACACATTCATATTCTTCCCCGGATAGTTGGGCCATGGAATTATCAACGTCAGGAAAATGTTCTTTCTTTGCATAATCTGTCCGGGGGGGGGGGGGATTGAGTGGAATGACAAATACGGGCCACAACTATATTGGGATGCCGTCATACAAAACACACTGAACCCATCTGTGCTGATGGCGACTCGAGGATGCCTTGGATCTGCCGCTTTTTTGTCATGTAAGTCATCGAAGCGCTTCCATGCTTCACCATCTGATGTGTGCACCATCATCAGATTCCCATCTGCATCTACTTCGGTTCTTTTGCCCGTTTCGTGCCATGTCATCTGTCTGGACGTCTCTTCGACCATGAAAGTATGTTGAAGTCTTGGTATGATTGGCATATACCAAAGAACATTAACGGGGATTTTGGTCTGCGTCTTCTCACCCATACCGTTGTCTACAACAACATACCTGGAAGACTTGCAAATGGGATAATAGTTCAAGTCCGCATACTCAAGCCTAAACAAGGCACATCCTTTCTCACATGCATGTATCTTCTCATAGGGCATCTTAAGAGCACAGAGGATTTTGTCTGACTGGTACATGTATACATGGCCTTTGGATAGAAAGCATCCAAATACTGTCATCATCGCGTCGTAGTATTCTCTGCCCAAGTTGAATTGAGCCTTCAGAGCCATTATTTGTGAGATGGCATCCAACTGACAAAGCTTAGTATGATCGTGGAGAGGACGTTTTTAAGACTCCAAAATTTCATTGAAGGCCTTTGCAGATTCCGCCATCTCATCATCCGAGTCCCGAGCATCATCAAAGTCTTGCACGATGTCTTCCATCCCGTTACCATGCTCGTCGATGCGATGATGAACCGCCTCGGCTCTGTCACGTTGGGCAGACTCACCATGAAATGTCCAAACCATATAAGTAGGTGTAAAATCCCACTTATGCATGTGTTTGCTCATGTTAAGCTCTGTCCTCCTATAATAGTTGTCGCACCGGGCACATGGTCATCGGGTTTTCTCTGGCCATTTGCAAATGCGGCTCTCACAAACCGCTTGGTTTTTGTAAACCATTCATCGGTCATGTCTTCCTGACTAGTGTGACCGGTGTACATCCACGCACGATCACTCATCTTGCCTAACTACACTCTAATAGGTAGAGATAGGTCCATCATCACGTATATTCATCAGTTAATCTAGTTTGTCAATTTTATTACGTCCATGCAACCTACACTCTAATAGGTAAAGATAGGTCCTAATCCCACCCCGAGTATGTGTAGATTGAGTACATTCTCCATGCTCTACCCCATTCTGAGATAAAATTTCGGCAGCACCTCCCCGCTGTTCTCCAAATACACGTCTCGGCAAAAAGCCGAGAGAATGTGCATCTGGAGAACAACAGGGAGGCGCTGCCGAAATTTTGTCTCAAAATGGGGTAGAGCATGGAGAACGTACCCAATCTACACATACTCATACTATCCGTGGAAATCGCTGGATAATCCGAATAGCTACGGTGATAAATATGCAACTAAATGCATATTTATCGATGCAACCCTTTCGGACGAGAGACACATACTGGTTACGCGACTATAGTTACCTAGCTAGTGTCATCGGCATGAAGGACGGAACAAAGAAAATATTTAAGGGGGGAGGAGGAGATGTCATTTGTGCTCACCCACGGACACAGGGGTGGAGCTCATCGAACGCACGGGGAGGTCGTTGAACACTAGATCCTCGCAACGACGAAACAACTGCACATTTAAATACACCCGATCAACACAAATATTCAATCCTGATAAAATATAATTGCACATATAATTACTATTCTATTGTTTATTCTTCTCCACTATTCCTTCTTCTTCTCCTATTTTTCTTCTTCTTATCTTTTTCTCCTCTTCTTCCTCTCCTCTGTTCCTTCTTCTTCTTCTTCTTCTTCTTCTTCTTCTTCTTCTTCTTCTTCTTCTTCTTCTTCTTCTTCTTCTTCTTCTTCTTCTTCTTCTCTCATCATCATCTTATTCTTCTTCTCTCTCTCTTCTTCTTCTTCTTCTTCTTCTTCTTCTTCTCCTCCTCCTCCTCCTCCTTCTCCCTTCTTTTCATTTTTCCTCTTCTTCTTCTCCTCCTTTTCTTCTTCTTCTTCTTCTTCTTCTATTCTCCTCCTCCTCCTCCTCCTCTTCTTTGTCTTCTTCTTTTTCTTCTTCCTCATTTTCCTTCTTCCTCTTGTCTTCGTTTTCTTCTTCGTTTTTCTTATTTTTCTTTTTCCTCTCCACTTCTACTTTTTCTTCTTCTTTTTCATCTCAGAAAATGTACTAAGCTAAAATATGACTAGACTAAAATCTACTAACTAAAATATGACTAAATATAAAAGAACTAACCTAGAATCTATTAACCAAAAATCTACTAACCTAAAATGCACTAACAGTACAACCTAAGAAAGCAACTAAATCAACAAACCTAAAATCTACTAACAGTACAACCTAAATAAAAGAAGCAAGAAAAAAATAAAAAAAAAGAACCTCACCGAGGGGGGCAGCTAGACGGAGCAGCGCCGGGGCGGCGGGCGGCCTGGGCGGCGGGGCGGCCACAACCCTGGGGCCTGGGCGGGGCGCCGGGGTGGCAGGGAGTAGGGGCGGCGGGCGGCCTGGGTGGGGCGGCAGGGCGACATGGTGGTCGGGGGCGGTGGCCGACGGGTGCGGTGCGGGTCAGTGGCGGCGGCCGGCGGGTGTCAGGGTCGGGGGAGAGGAGAGAAAGGGAGAGAGAGAGGAGGTGGGGGTGTGCCATTATATCTGTTAGGTATTATTCTCTTTGCCATCTTCTAGCAGGCGGCAAAGAGGTTGGGTGGACCGTTGCAGCGTACTGGCATCCAGTGGACCCCACCACCACCCCTTTGCTGTCTATTGGCGAATGACAAAGATTCTTTGCCGTCTGCCAGCGGACGGCAAAGAACTCGCTAATGGCAAATATATTCTTTGCCGTCTTCCAGCAGACGACAAAGAACTGGCTAATGGCAAATATATTCTTTGCCGTCTTCGAGCAGACGACAAAGAACTGGCTAATGGCAAGCCGATGACCCCGCAGATCCAGTGATAGAGCATGACAAGTGAGAGGACGGCGAACACAGTCCGGGACCATTGTCTGATAACAGCGATGCCAAAGACAACAATTATCAACCTGTCTTCGAAGAGGATGTTAGCTTCGGTGACGAAGAATTCATCGTCCCAGAAGAACCCTTAGAGCAAAATCGCTTCCATCGGAGGCTTATTGCCACCTCAAGGAGCCTGAAGAAGCAGCAACGGCGGCTTAAAGCCGCACAAGACACGCTCAATGATAGATGGAACGACGTGTTAGACGTTGAGGAAAAATATGGTTGCAATCGCCAAGCAAAGAGCTATCATAAGCGTAAACTGCTGCCCGAATTCGACCACGAGGCTATTGCGCCTAAATCGCCGAAGAACAATACCGCCGATAAGTCAGACCGACCACCTCGTGGACGGGACAGAGTGGTTAGCAACGGCGTACACAAGCCCGCACCCCCTCCCCATAAAGGAAAGGAGGTCGCGGCTCAAGGCGAGAAACACGATCTACGTGAGGACTTGAACAAAATGGCTGGCAAGACCAGATCCATCTACGGATCCAGGGACCATGCTCCTGCACGAGATGGCAGTTATCAAGCCAAATATGCCGGACATATACCAGTTCGGAGCCAATACCAAACATCACAGCCGTTGGACCTATGCCACGACATAGCAAAATACAGGGGTGCCGCACACCCTCTGTGCTTCACCGATGAGGTGCTGGATCACGAATTTCCAGAAGGGTTTAAACCCGTAAATATCGAGGCGTACGATGGAACGACGGATCCTACTGTCTGGATAGAAGACTTTATCCTTCACATCCACATGGCTCGTGGAGATCGTCTCCATGCCATCAAATACTTACCCCTCAAGCTGAAAGGACCAGCTCGGCACTGGCTGAACAGCCTCCCAGAAAACTCCATTGGAAGTTGGGAAGAACTTGAGGACGCTTTTCGGGCCAATTTTCAAGGGACCTATGCCCGCCCCCAAGATGCTGACGATCTAAGTCATATATTCCAACAACCCGGGGAGTCAGCCCGTAAGCTTTGGAATCGGTTTCTCACTAAGAAGAACCAAATCGTCGACTGTCTGGACGCCGAAGCCTTAGCGGCCTTCAAGCACAGTGTCTGCGATGAATGGCTAGCTAGACACCTCGGCCAGGAAAAGCCGAGGACAATGGCAGACCAAACTACACTCATGACCCACTTTTGTGCGAGCGAGGATAGCTGGTTAGCTCGTAGCAGCACCAGCGACCCTGGCACATCCGAAGTCAGGGACGACAATGGAAAGCCACGACGTAATAAAAACAAACGTCGGAATAATGAGGGAAGCCCAGATGATACAGCGGTAAACGCCGGATTCAATGGCTCCAGACCTGGTCAACGGAAGAAGACATTTAAAGGCAGCAAAGATAGTCCATCTAGCCTGGACAAGATATTAGACAGGCCCTGCCAGATCCATGGCACCCCGGCTAAACCTGCGAACCAAACCAACCGTAGTTGTTGGGTCTTTAAGCAGGCCGGCAAGCTAATGCCGAACACAAGGGAAAGGGACCTCAGAGCGAAGACGAGGATGAACCTCGCGAGCCGAACACAGGGGGGCAGAAGAAATTTCCACCAAAGGTGAAAGCAGTGAACATGATCTACGTCACTCATATCCCAAAGACGAAGCGCAAGCACACACTCCGAGATGTCTATGTCGTTGAGCCTGTTGCCCCCAAATTCAACCCATGGTCGGCCTGTCCGATCACCTTTGATCACAGGGATCACCCAACTAGTATCCGTCATGGGGGTTCGGCTGCCCTAGTGCCCAATCCAATAATTGATGGATACCATCTCACTCGAGTCCTTGTGGACGACGACAGTACTCTCAATTTGATTTACCAGGACACTGTCCGCAAGATGGGGATAGACCCGTCAAGAATCAAGCCAAGCAGCACGACCTTTAAAGGAGTGATACCGGGCGTAGAAGCCCGTTGCACGGGCTCTTTAACATTGGAGGTCGTATTCGGCTCTCCCGATAACTTTCGAAGCAAAGAGCTAATCTTCGACATAGCTCCATTCCGAAGTGGCTATCGCACACTACTCGGAAGAACGGCCTTCGCCCGCTTTAATGCAGTCCCGCATTATGCTTATTTAAATCTCAAAAATGCCTAGACCACGTGGCGTCATCACAGTCAATGGAAATATGGAGCGCACTCTTCGTACGGAGGAGGACATTGCGGCCCTAGCAGCCGAAGTCCAAACGGCCTATTCAAGCCAAACAGCTCATCGGTCGTCAAGACCGCGGGGACAGCTAAACGTGTCCGGCATACTGTAGGATCGAAAGTATGTCTAGAGGGGGGGTGATTAGACTACTTAACAATATAAAAAATCTGCCTTTTTATCATGCAATGTTTTTGGCAGTTTCACAATTAAGATCAATTCAAGTATCACCCTACACATGCAATTCTAGAGTATAAGCAGCGGAAAGTAAATTGCACATGTAGTAAAGAGAGGTGGAGAAGATCAAACGCAGTTTGGTGACACGAAGATTTTTGTCGTGGTTCCGATAGGTGGTGCTATCGTACATCCACGTTGATGGAGACTTCAACCCACGGAGGGTAACGGCTGCGCGAGTCCACGGAGGGCTCCACCCACGAAGGGTCCACGAAGAAGCAACCTTGTCTATTCCATCATGGCCTACGCCCACGGAGGACTAGCCTTACTCGGGGTAGATCTTCACGAAGTAGGCGATCTCCTTGCCCTTACAAACTTCTTGGTTCAACTCCACATCTCAAAGACGGAGGCTCCCAAGCGACACCTAACCAATCTAGGAGGCACCACCCTCCAAAAGGTAATAGATGTGGTTGATGATGATGAACTCCTTGCTCTTGTGCTTCAAATGATAATCTCCCCAACACTCAACTCTCCTCACTGATATGGCTGTGGTGGAAGAAAGGATTGAGTGGAAAGCAACTTGGGAAGGCTAGAAATCAAGTTTCATATGGTAGGAATGGAATGGCTTGATCTCAACACAAGGGTAGGTGGTTCTCTTCTCAGAAAGTGTATGGTAGGAGTGGTAGACTTTCTGATGGCTCTCTCCACGAATGAAGAGGGGGTGGAGGGGTATATATAGCCTCCACACAAAATCCAACCGTTGCACACATAATTGAGCCATCTCGGTGAGACCGAAGTGAAAACTCGGTCAGACCGAAAGTTCAAATATAGTGAACGTTGGGATTTTCGGTGGGACCGAAAATACCATCTCGGTGTGTCCGAAGTGAGTCAAAGGTAGGAGCTTGCCATCTCGGTGGGACCGAAATTATCAACTCGGATATTCCGAAGTGATGTCAATTGGTTACAGAAGGTTGGCAGTCCAGTTTCGGTGAGACCGAAACTCAAAATCGGATGGACCGAGAAATTAGGGTTTGGAAGAATAACTGAGGTGGTTCATCTCGGTGGGACTGAGTTTGCAGAATCGGTTTGTCCGAGATTACTTATGAGTGTGTATAGAAGTGAAAGGTGCTGATAGTTGAAGGAGCTAGATCACCAAGCACTTGAGCAACCAGATCATTAACACAACCTCATCCCCTTTTAATAGTATTGGCTTTTCCTATGGACTCAATGTGATCTTTGATCACTAAACCAAAAATAGAGTCTTGAGCTTTTGCCAATGCTTGTCTTAGCATTTTGAGGGGTCCACTTCTTCAGACATTTCCATACCCATATCATCGAACTTCTCTGAAATGATTCTCAAGTAAATATTAGTTCAATGATATATATGTTGTTATTAATTAACAAAACCACCCGGGGATTAGTTGCACTTTCAATCTCCCCCTTTTTGGTAATTGATGACAACATATAGATCAAAGCTTCGACAAAAGATATAATCAATGAATAATATCGTCGCTTTGAGAAGTATGTGATAAACAAGAGCTCCCCCTAAATTTGTGCATTATTTAAAATTTGCGTTTGAATGCAAATGCACAATCGATTAGGATTATGGGTCACTCTTCCATGTCACATACATCTTGGTGGAGCGCACAAAATGATAAGAATGAATAACATGCACTCAATCACCAAGACAAGAGTAAATAGCCATACAATAAGGAATAGCATATGATAAGCATTAAGCACACATTAAAGCATATATGACTAGGCACTCATTAAGGTAGCATCAAACGTAGTAGCAAGCACACTGAAAGTTTCGAAAGACCAAAAGAAACCAATGTATCTCAAAGAAACCGGCAAAAGAATGAAAGACGAAAGAGCACTCTCTCTCTCGAAGCCCTATGATCTATACAATTTCTCCCCCTTTGGCAACAAGTTACCAAAAAGTTCGAAAAGGTATAGAGCTAAGCGTCACTGCGGGCTCTGCTGGCGGCTCCCGTCTGGGTAGATGTCGGTGTAGAAATGACTGCATCGGCGAAGACTTCTGCTGATGTCTGCGCTGGAGGAGTGGATGCTGGAGCTGGAGTAACTGCTGGAGCTGTGGCTGGTGCTGAAGTGGTAGCCCTGGAGTCAGTCACTGGGATAGCTGCAGATCTGGATCCTCTGGGAACCTGATCAGTCTGGCGATGAGAGTCCTGGACTAGATCATCCTGCATGAGTTCTGCTCTCTCCTGCCTTGTTTCCTCCATGTCTGCCTCAAGCTTGTTGACGGACACCTGAATCTCTGTCAGCTTCACGTCCAGAGCGTGGATCTTGTCCTCAACAATCCTCTCTAGGCTCTCCTGAGATTGCTCAATGCTGGCCATGCGTTGTTCAATCCTCTGGGTAGCTTCAAGAATCTGTTCTCCAAAGCTCTTTGGCTTAGCTGCTGCTGCTGCTGCTTCTTTGTCAGCTTTAGCTTTCTTCGCAGCTTCGATTTTGGCCTGTCCTTCAACTGAGGTTGGATCTTCCTCATCCATCACAACTACGTTGTCCTCATGCTCTGGCTGCAGTGGCAAGTGCTTCCTATCCAACATGAATTTGCCCGTGCCAAACTTGGCATTGATGAGCATCTGAATCTGCGGGGCAAACCCACACGACCTCTTCTGGTCAGCTGTAGTCCTCTTAATGGTCTCTACCATTAAGTCCATCACCTTGAAAGGTGCCTTCTCATCGAGAATGTGCAGCATGTTGATAGAATAGCCTCGAATCATGCGGTGGTCTCCAGACTTAGGCATCAATGTATGCCTCAGAATAGTGTTAGTGGTGGTCAGACCTGCCTGGAGATAGTACACTGAGCCAAGCTTCCACCCTTCCAAGTCAGCAGCCGGGATCTCCTTGTACATGTTCTTCATGGAATCATGACTCTTCTTAGGAATCCCATAGACATCAATGTCGTCCTCTCTCTGCACTGGAGCATTCAGAAGTTCTGCCCATTCTTCAACAGACGAAGAAAACCTTTGACCTTCAGTCATCCAGGTGATCTTGCCATCAGGATAGAAGTGGGCTGTGGCGTAGAACTGCATGATCATCTCGTCATTCCAAGCTGTCAGCTCTTGACCCACAAAATCAGCAACTCCACATGCAGTAAAGCTCTCATGCACATGGGGAAAGAAGTGCCGGTGCTCTTCACTGTCAATGTACTTCCAGTCAACATACCTGGTGTCAGCAACAATGGGCTTCTTATCCATCAGCACGGTCTCATAGAAATCCTGCTGCTCTCTGGTGTGGAATCTGGGGTCCACAACAGTCCTTCTCCTCACGGCATATGGATCAGACTGTCTCCATAGCCTGAGACCTTTATCCTTCCTTGCCTTCATGTCCTCAGCTTGAGGATGAGCATCATTGTGGAGTGGCAACTTGGGACGGAGCTTAAGCAACACATGCTCTTCATCTGATTCAGACGGTGGCATCTCACCTTTGTTCTTCTCAGAAGCTGGAATGCTTCTGGTTGTTCTCTTGGGCTTGGCTGGAGCTGCCTTTGCTTGAGCAGGCTTCTTGGGCTTAGAGGAGGCTTGAGCCCGAATAGCATCACCCATGAACTTAGCTTTCTGAGGAGGAGGCTAGGGTGCATCTTCTTCTTCTTCTTCAGCAGCATCAACTTGAGGTTCAGCATATACTACCCTCTTCCTCTTGGAAGTTTTCTTCACCTTACTTGGAGCTGGCTCTTCCAAGTTGAGCTTCTTTGCAACAGCTGACTGCTTTACTTTGCTTGTGCCTTTCCTTGACTGCTGCCCTTGGTGCTCTTTGGCAACCACATTCCTCTTTGGCTTGGAGGTAACTTCCTCAGCAACAAAGTCAGAGTCCTCATCATCAGAATTTCTCTTCTTCCTGGTTCTGGTGGCTGCAGGAGGCAAACCACTAGGGGTGCTCCTCTCACCATCATCACTGGAGCTGCTAGCCTCAGGACTTGTATCTGCCTCTGGAATCTCAGCAAAAGGTGACTCAGACCTGTTCTGGCTGTCACTGACATCTGACATGGCTGACAACCTGTGAAAAGATAAGGTATAGGCAGAGTAGAAGAGTTATCACAACTGCAGAGGTTTTTGCAAAAAAATGAGTTTAAAACTTAGTTTTGAGTTTTCACAGAATGTATTTCGGTCAAACCGATTTTAAGTTTCGGTGAAACCGAAGTGTATACAGAGGCATACACACCACTTTCGGTCAGATCGAAATGGGTTTCGGTCCTACCGATAATCTAGGGTTTCACTGAAACTAAGTTTCGGTCACACCGATTTGCACAACTCGGTTAGACCGAATGATGCAGTGCAATGGCCAGAGGCCAAATCGGTCATTCCGAGTTTCAAAATCGGCTTCACCGAGATGCGTTCCGTGGAAACCTAAACCTAAGAATTTCGCTCGAAACTAGAGGATCTGATCTAATGTATAGGGAATATCTCAAACGTGGACAGATTCATGGCAAACCATTCGTGCAAGAGTCAGATGGGGAGCACGAAAGGGATCGGGACTCACCCTAACTTGGTGGAGTCCCTCTACGGCGGCAATGGCGGAGATGATTACCGTTGACGGTGGCGGAGACCTGCGGCGAGGGCGCACAGGCGACGACGGCGACGATCCGTAGACCAGGGCGACGACAGCAGGGGACTTGGGGGCGAACGGTTTGAAGAGTTAAATCGCGCGCAACCCTCAGGTATATATAACCCCATGCTGTCGGTGGGACCGAGTTGAAAAACTCGGTGTCACCGAAATGTATAACTGCTATGCAGTTACGCACATCGGTCAGACCGAGATTTTGAACTCGGTTTCACCGAGATGAAACCTAGATCAGTCTAAGCGTTTCGGTTGGACCGAGATGGAAAAGCCGGTCAGACCGAAATGGACTTAGAAGGTTTTGGAAGTCAGCCTTATACGGATCGGTGGCTCCGAGTGCTCCTCACTCGGAGAGTCCGAAAAAGACTTGTTCAAAGTTGTGATATGAGCATGAAGAGAATTTGAGACAAGAAAGCATAGATAGCTAGGGAAGGTGCTTAGGCATTCTTGTCCATCCATTTGGCCAGAAAAATCAAAACAATCAAAACAACAAATGGATGTCCTTGAATGGATAAAATCATGCATTCAACATGCTCACACAATAAGATAGCAACTGAAATATGTGTCAAACATGCACAACTAACACTCTAGCTACTAGCACACAATTTGTCGATGACTGGGTCATCTATATATGAGTATTTTGACTTAGGAGCCAAATGAGAACATTTGATCATAGGTCATACTCATCGTTTAAGCCCAAGTGGGGTTACCACTTTTACATAAAGCATTGATGTGTTCACATCATTTGGAGATGCTTTAGCTCAATTTTTAGAGCAAGGCTCCCCCTAGATGTGAGAACCCCTTTTAAAGGGTCAAACTAACCTTGGGTTGTCGTAGAAGACTTCATGTAGATGTTGAAGATGTGGATGCTCAATGTTGATGTAGATCATCAAGAGTTGGGAGCTATCCTTTGGATTAGGGCACTTTCAATACCTACATGGGTTAGTCCCACAAGGAACAAACAAGAATATCCATAGACATAGATTGAAGTTCACAAAAGATGATGTCCATGAAAGCAATGATTACCTTGTGCCTTGACTTACCAACAAGAGGGTTTGTGACTCCATGAACTAGTGCATGATGTGGAAGTTGATTGCACAAGTTCTTGCCAAAATGAATATGAGTGAAGTTTGTTGGCGGAGTCACCCTCAAGAACCTTCTAGTTCTTCTTCTTTGGGATCCACATCAACTTGATGGTAATCCTTGGTGTTGTAGTTGAGCTTGACGAAGTAGAACTTGATGTGTCCTTGGGAACCCACTTGACCATGGCTTGAGGTGCTTCAATGAATGCATCAATCTCCTCTTGAAGCTTGTCCTTGGCCTTTAGCTTGTGGTCTTGTGGTGGAAGGTCATCTTGAGCTTGTTCCACATTGGAAGAAGTAGGATCATACTTCTCCTTTTGTGAAACAAACTGTGGAGTAGGGTATTGACCTTCTTCCCACTCAACACCTTCGGCGTTGAACTTTCGCTCAAAACCAATCCCTTGATTCTTCCGGTGTCTTCCTTGTTTGCGAACAATCTCCTCAAAGTTCTTGCTTCCGGCAAGACTCTTGTAGACACCTTTCTCTATGATTTCCTTCAATAAGCTATTTTCTTGCTCAAGTGTAACTTGGCTTGAAACATTGTTAGTGGAATCAAGAGAACTACTAGAAGCAACAATATTGGATTTAACATTGTTATTGTTACTACTAGAGGAAGAATTTTTCTTATGCTTGTCATGCTTGGTCTTAATAGGTGGCAAGAAATTAGACAAGAGAAGTCGTTTGGCAAGATATGAAGAACTCTTCTTTCGAAGATCGTCATTGATCGCTTTTAGAAACTCATGTTCTTGCTGTAGAGTGAGCTTCTCGAAGCGTAGCTTCTCATGAGATCTTAGGAGCTCTCTATGATCTTCTTGAGTTGTTTCATGAGCTAACTTAAGAGTGTTTAGTTCTTTAGTTAGACGCTCAATCTCCTTCATAGCATTGTCATTCGACTCTTCTCGACTATAAAGACTACTAGCATTTTCATCATTACTAAGCTCACTAGATTTATCATGCAAGAGCTCATCTTCACCAAGCAAGTCATCCTCATCACTATCAAAGTCAATGAATTCAGGGTGTGTTACCTTGGGGCCTTTAGCCATGAAGCATCTTCCAATTCCCTCATTTGGTGAATCAAATAAGTCGTAGGAGTTGGAGTTGGAGGATACGAGTGCAAGTCCGGCAACACCTTCATCTTGACTATAGTCGGAGTCGGAGTGATAGCTTCCATCGGATTGATTGTCGGAGTCGGAGCCGGAGACCCATTCACCTACATGAGCTTGATGTCTTCTTCTTGTGTAGCTCCTTGATGACTTGTCCTTCCTCTCTGAATCCTTGCTTCTCCGAGAGGGTCTTCGTTCATAACGATCATCTCTACTCCTTCTCTCTCTCCGAGGTGACTCATCTCTTGCTCTTCTTCTTGGAGATTCTTCTCTTCTCTTGTGGGGAGCCGTACACTCATTTGAGAAGTGTCCGGGTCTTCCACAATTGTAGCAGTTTCGATCACGACTAGAAGATCTCTTTTCATCATATGATCTAGACTTTGAGCTTCTTTCTTTGCCTCTATTCTTGTAGAACTTGTTGAAGTTCTTAACCATTAGGCTTATCTCTTCATTGGAAATTAGCTTGTCACTTGAGGTAGTAGGAGCATCACTTGTAGCTTTGTAAGCACCACTTGACTTGTTGTGAAGCTCTTCCTTATCCTTAAGTGTCATCTCATGAGCAACAATTCTTCCAATGACTTCAGTTGGCTTGAGAGTCTTGTAGTTTGGCATCATTTGGATCAAAGTGCACACGGTGTCATACTTTCCATCCAAAGCTCTTAGAATCTTCTTGATGATGAATCGATCGGTCATTTCTTCGCTTCCTAAGCCGGCAATCTCATTTGTGATGAGAGCAAGCCTAGAGTACATTTCAGCGACTCCTTCACCATCCTTCATCTTGAACTTGTCAAGTTGACCTTGAAGAATATCTAACTTTGATTCCTTCATAGATTCAGTACCTTCGTGCATTTCAACCAAAGTATCCCAAATCTCTTTAGCATTCTCAAGACGGCTGATTTTGTTGAACTCCTCGGGACAAAAAGCATTGAAGAGAATGTCACAAGCTTGAGCATTGTTTTGCAACATCCGCAACTCTTCCGGTGTAGCTTCGCGATCCGGAACTTTTCTTTCCTCAAAGAAATCACCTTGCATACCAACACAAATAATGCCCCATGCGGCTGGGTTATGACCAAGAATATGCATTTTCATTTTATGCTTCCAACTAGCAAAATTTGTACCATCAAAGTAAGGACCTCTACGATAATTACCCTCACTAGACGCCATACTCTCCTAGGTTGTGAAACCAAGCTTATGGAGTCCAATGCAATGGAAACCAAAACAATGGAGACCAAAGCTCTGATACCACTTGTAGGATCGAAAGTATGTCTAGAGGGGGGGGGGTGATTAGACTACTTGACAATATAAAAAATCTGCCTTTTTATCATGCAATGTTTTTGGCAGTTTCACAATTAAGATCAATTCAAGTATCACCCTACACATGCAATTCTAGAGTATAAGCAGCGGAAAGTAAATTGCACATGTAGTAAAGAGAGGTGGAGAAGATCAAACGCAGTTTGGTGACACGAAGATTTTTGTCGTGGTTCCGATAGGTGGTGCTATCGTACATCCAAGTTGATGGAGACTTCAACCCACGGAGGGTGACGGCTGCGCGAGTCCACGGAGGGCTCCACCCACGAAGGGTCCACGAAGAAGCAACCTTGTCTATTCCATCATGGCCTACGCCCACGGAGGACTAGCCTTACTCGGGGTAGATCTTCACGAAGTAGGCGATCTCCTTGCCCTTACAAACTTCTTGGTTCAACTCCACATCTCAAAGACGGAGGCTCCCAAGCGACACCTAACCAATCTAGGAGGCACCACCCTCCAAAAGGTAATAGATGTGGTTGATGATGATGAACTCCTTGCTCTTGTGCTTCAAATGATAATCTCCCCAACACTCAACTCTCCTCACTGATATGGCTGTGGTGGAAGAAAGGATTGAGTGGAAAGCAACTTGGGAAGGCTAGAAATCAAGTTTCATATGGTAGGAATGGAATGGCTTGATCTCAACACAAGGGTAGGTGGTTCTCTTCTCAGAAAGTGTATGGTAGGAGTGGTAGACTTTCTGATGGCTCTCTCCACGAATGAAGAGGGGGTGGAGGGGTATATATAGCCTCCACACAAAATCCAACCGTTACACACATAATTGAGCCATCTCGGTGAGACCGAAGTGAAAACTCGGTCAGACCGAAAGTTCAAATATAGTGAACGTTGGGATTTTCGGTGGGACCGAAAATACCATCTCGGTGTGTCCGAAGTGAGTCAAAGGTAGGAGCTTTCCATCTCGGTGGGACCGAAATTAACAACTCGGATATTCCGAAGTGATGTCAATTGGTTACAGAAGGTTGGCAGTCCAGTTTCGGTGAGACCGAAACTCAAAATCGGATGGACCGAGAAATTAGGGTTTGGAAGAATAACTGAGGTGGTTCATCTCGGTGGGACTGAGTTTGCAGAATCGGTTTGTCCGAGATTACTTATGAGTGTGTATAGAAGTGAAAGGTGCTGATAGTTGAAGGAGCTAGATCACCAAGCACTTGAGCAACCAGATCATTAACACAACCTCATCCCCTTTTAATAGTATTGGCTTTTCCTATGGACTCAATGTGATCTTTGATCACTAAACCAAAAATAGAGTCTTGAGCTTTTGCCAATGCTTGTCTTAGCATTTTGAGGGGTCCACTTCTTCAGACATTTCCATACCCATATCATCGAACTTCTCTGAAATGATTCTCAAGTAAATATTAGTTCAATGATATATATGTTGTTATTAATTACCAAAACCACCCGGGGATTAGTTGCACTTTCACATACGCCTCAATGCGGCAGCTTAGATGAACCTGAGCTTGATTAGCAGCTAAGCCCCCATCGACTACCCCATAAGGTGGTAGCATACGTGCCTGTACACAATTATGCCCTTAAAATTCCATGGGCGGCGCTCGAGGCACGCTGCATATAAATAGTCCATAGTTCGGCTCAACCCTATTCCAACTCTAAAATTATCTTTCAAGGTTCATTAAACAAACCAACTTTGTTTACGGCCACACCGGATTCCTTTTTCCAGGTTTTTTTCTCTTTCTTTTTTCTTATTTCACAGATGGCCATCACACTCCCCCCTTCAAGGACACATCACAAAGGAGAAAACAGCGCAGACGTGCAGCAGGGTCCCACGTTAATGTTTCTTTTTTTTAGATTAAGACCCTGTGTAAACCTTTTATCTCTTTTTGTTTTATAGTTTTCTGGCATGTAAAATGTCCAAGGAAGTTATCGGCATTATCTATAAGTATACGGCTCGCCGTACTATAACGGGATATTATAGAAACATCTTGGTTCATACTATGTTTGGAGTTTTATTCTCTCACCACCTGTTTTCTCTCCCCACATCAGATTGCCACATGTGCCTTGACAAGAGAGCCCATGACCAGGGGCTGTATTCGGGCCGGTATATATTGAAAAGTCCGAACACCTATAGGGAGTGTTCGGCGTCCTGGATATTGCTTTATATGCATCAGTTCCGAATCATGTCTTGGGTCAATAGTTGGGTTGCCCGGCTCCTGTGCTTAGTGCTTACCCCTACGTTCCCGATTGTTCAGCTAGGGTGTAAAGGGAGAACTACTGCGATTGTACTTCTGGTTCGTTCGGTCAAGTACCTCAGTAGAGAAAGCTGAAGACTGACTGTCATGATGGGTGAGAATCTGGTCTGCGATCTGGTGACCTACTGTTATACTACGATCGATAGAGATCTACCCCGTGTTATACGAAGGGTTGGTTCTTTGCCCAGCCGCGTACAAATGGATACCTTAATTTGAAAACGCCATATACGCACCAGGGGCTAGTACTTAGCCCCACTTGTCAAACTCCTATGGCTAAGTGAAAGCAATAACGCCACATAGTCTGATTGGCTGGTTCACTCCGCATACCCCTCCTACATGGACCAAGACGTTGGATAAAGAGTGTTTATGCATATGACTGAACACCCCAGTAATATTTACATGGAGGCTCAAGCCGACGACTGGAAACTTTCAGACTTAAATAAACGGCCGCACAGGAGGTGAAAGTCGCTCACACTATAATAGCGCAAAAGTTATATATACATCGGTTCATAAGCATAAGTCTTTACAATCGGATACAATTACTCAAAGATAATATATTTTGAGCACTGGCCTTCTACAAGGCGGGCACCTTCTATGATGTACTCAAAGTATCTCTCCGGCTTGCGGTGCTCCTTGCCTTCGGGCGGGCCAGCAGTGGCTATGCCCCGCGCCTTCATCTTCGCCCAGTGCACTTTCACACGGGCGAAGGCCATCCGAGCACCTTCTATGCAGGCTGAACGCTTCAGCGCGTCGACCCACGGACTCGCTTCGACGAGCCGCTTCACCAATCTGAAGTAGCTACTTGGGATTGGCTCAACGGGCCACAGCCGGACTATCAAGTCCTTCATGGTCGAACCCGCCATGTTGTGCAGTTCGACCAGTTGCTTCATCTGGTCGTTGAGGGGCACCGGATGTTTTGGCGCATAAAACTGCGATCAGAATAGCTTCTCCGTGATGTTCCCCTCCTGGGCTCGAAAGTATTGGGCGGCGTCAGCACTGCTCCTCGGGAGATCCGCAAACACGCCCAGAGAACTCCATAACAGTGTCAGCCCAAGGTACTTCCGCCCTCCGAAGATGCTCTGTCGGAGAAAAGTCTTACCAGATTCTATCTCCCGCGCCTGCCTGATTTCCTCGCAGACGCTGCACGACTCGCTTCGCGCCTCCTGGGCAGCCTTGACTGCCACAGTGAGCTCGGATGCTTGCTCCGAAGTCTTCTCTTCCAATGCCTCGCATTTGGGAATAGCATCTTTGAGCTCAATTTCGACTTCAGACACCCGAGCCTCGTGCTTTTGGCACGCGGCCTTTTCGGCCTCTAGATCGGCAACCGCTTTGTCAGCGGCTGCCTTGCTTGCTTCGGCCTCATTCTTGGCCTTCGCGAGGTCGCCCTTGAGGGCCTCGAGCTCAGTGGCGCCAACTATTTAATACAAAATATCACAAATAGTTTATACTCATACTCAATTAATATTATTAGTCTTCTTAACATCTCAATTTTTCAAATCTGCATACCTTGTGTTTCATCCAAACGTTGGTTGACGCGGTCGAGGTCCGTGTTTGCCTCCGAAAGCTTCCGATTCAGTTCGGCAACTTCTGCAGCTTTTGTAGTTGCCACAACTAGTGAAGCCCGTTCAAATGCAAAATCATACAGTTTAGCTCTCTATATATTATGGATACTTTGTCCGATTCTGTTCGGAATCACACAAAGCATCAGGGGCTACTGGCTATATATGTGCATATAAAATAAATAAAGTTCCATAAAGAACGTTACATTGCGTACCTCAAAGCCCCTTAGTAGGTTGTTGAAGGCTTCATTCAGTCCACCTTTGACGGACTAAATCTTCTTCATCACCGCACCCATTATGGTGCGGTGCTCCTCCATGACGGAAGCACTTTGTGGTGCTCCCTCCAGAGGGTCCAGTGCCTTCGAATTGACATCGGGCACCGTAGGAATAGTTGTATCTTCCCCCGCCTTGGGGGGTCTGGTCTTCGGACCCCGGAGCCGCGCTAGGATCCGAATCAGTATTCGGCGGGCCCCCGGATTGTTTGGGCCCCCCGTCCTCGGTCACCATGGGACTGTTTCCCCATGGTCAGCGGTAGTCGAGGTATTACCCTCGGTCGCCTCATCACCTGCCCTGGCCCCATCTCCTTGAGCAGGAGACGCACGCAGGGACGACACTTCGGTGTCCCCGCGGGCCACGGGCGACGGAGCTCAGACCAGCAGGTTACTCTCCATCTCTCCAGATAACAAAGAGTTCCCCTCCAATAAGGAGGCATCGGGGTGTGTACGGGGAGGGCTATAGGTCAGCAGGTGAGAAATATCTAAAAAGCATTAATATGATAATAAACAAAGTGCATCAATTAATATATCCAAACAACTTACGTTTTGGCTAGGGGCTTCTCCCTAGGCTTCACCACAAAGTTGTGTTCGGACGATGAGTCCGAACGGGCGGGGAGGTTTAGCCTCCCCTGGGGTGCGGCCTTGCTTGCATCAGGAGCAGCCACCCTCTTCTTCCCCCTGCCCTGGGCGGGGGATTCTTCTTCATCATCATCCTCCTCCTCTTTGGAGGAGAGGATGTTGATCTCCTCGGACTTCGCGTCCGCGGGGTGGGGGCCGCTCTCGTCCTCCTTGCTCTTCTTCTTGGGCTTCTTATCTGGCGCCTTGTACGGCGCCGGAACCAGCATCGCCAACAGTTGAGGCATGTCTGGGTCTTCTGGCAAAGGGGCCGGACACTTGATCCGAACTGCCTTCTTTGTCTAGCTCCGTATATCACGTAGAAACTCCAATTCCTATTGTCGTTAAAATAAGGAGGGGATATATGTTCGGCGGAATTTTTGATTACCTCTTGTGCGGTAAACGCAGTGCTGTAGCCCGAGTCCTCAGTTTCCTTTGGCCACTCCTTCTGGCTCTTGAAGAGATGTTTCCAGATCTCTTTGTGCATGGAGCCGAATAGATGCTTCAAGGGCCAGTCTCCCGCCGGATCGAACTCCCATAGGAAGGAGTCCAGACAATGGTAAGGAAGGACAAGGCGGGAGAGCGTTACCTGAAACATGGAAGCCTTTGGTGATCATGCCGGACACACGGCCTTGGAGTGCCGTCACCTCAGCCTGAGACCCCCAGTTCGGACTCTTATCGGTCCAGGAGGTTAGCCTCCCCTGGGGTCGAGATCTGAAAGCAGGCGCCATCGTCCACTTGGCGTCACGGGGCTCGGTGATATAGAACCACTCCTGCTGCCAAACCTTGTTCGTTTCTAGGAACGACCCCTTTGGCCAGGAGCTCGGGCTTGAGGAAGGCGTGGGGCTGATGGAAGGGATTGATATCCTTTTATAACGCTGTGAATACAGAACGTCCCCCCACTTTAGCAGTAAACCTTGCCGGTTCCCAAAGTGGTCGTGCGTAATGTGCGGTTTGGATGCTCACGTCACATTGATAAGGATCCCATAATAAGCGGGCACGATCTCTGTTCTGATAGGACGTGTCAGTGGGGTTATACCTCGAAACGCGAAACTAGGACCAAGTAAAAACGGTTCGATGTGTTAATGGGACGGACGCGACGCTTCGCCAAAAAGTTGTCAGTAAAGACACACTATTCATTTTCTTTCAATGCCTTGCCCTCAAGGCTAAGGGTTGTACTAACCATGCAGAGCCGGACACAGTACACTTTTTGCAGAAGATAGTGCCTTGATATGTTGGAAGAAGGAACCCGCCTTGCAACGCCGAAGACAATACGGAAGCCGAACTCATTGTCATCGAAGACAGGTTCAGGGGCTACTAAGGGAGTCCTGGATTGAGGGGTCCTCATGTGGCCGGATAACTCGTGGTGGGCCGGACAGGCGGGCCATGAATATCATCATTGAAGATCATCTCTCGTATCTGGCTAGGACTCCTGTATGCGTATAATGACAGGTTTTAGGTTCGGGTGTAATCTTTCCTTCCTCTGCAAGATGGTCATGTACAAACCCTAGGGCCCTCCGGTGCATATATAAACAGGAGGGTTTAGTCCGTAGAGGCTAAGAGATAACAACAACAGAATCATAGGCTAGACTTTTAGGGTTTGGCCATTACGATCTCGAGGTAGATCAACTCTTGTAATCATATTCATCAAGATCAATCAAGCTGGAAGTAGGGTATTACCTCAATCGATAGGGCCTAAACCTGGGTAAACACCTCCTGTTACCATCGATCCTCAGACGCATAGTTCGGGACCCCCTGCCCGAGATCCGCCGGTTTTGACACCGACAGGCACCATTCCTCTTCATGATCTGTTGTGTAATTTCATTTCATCAAAATTAATATACATCGTTGTGAACTCAACAAAATACGTAACAACTACTGAGCATATCATTAACCAATAATTTAACATATACACTGGGTTAGGATGCATATACACGAAGCAATTTTGGGGAAAGCGGGAACAAGATGCATCGGTTCTTGGTTTTTGGGAAGGTTTGAAGCTCACCTTGCTGATCTGTTGAACCAAAGGATGGCTGGATGGGGAAGCTCACGCGGTTGAATCCTACAGGGCATCGTGCCAGAACTAGGTGCTCGTTGGCGATGGTGAGGTGGGCATGTGGGAGGATCGAGATCGGCGAGATGGCGGCTTTGAACTTGGCGGGAGAGGGGCAAGAAGAGGGGAGCGGCGAGGGAAGGGGCTAGTTGGCTAGGGGCCGACAGCCGATGATGTGGGTCAGAGGCGGCATCTAACGTGGTGGCGGCGACGTGAAATGATCGACCACGTGACGCGAGGTTGCTCTACTCCATCCAGCCCTCCTCACGCACGGGCTGGCTGGGATCTGGGAGCAAGACGCCAAGAGTCCAAGACGGCAAGACCTACTCAGCTGGGACTGTGTGCAAGCATGCCTTGTCAAATTACTATATGGTTTAAAAAATATCAATATTATGGGTGGGCCACGGCCCACCGTGCCTACACGCTGCCTCCGCCAATGCCCCAAGCACATGTAAGAGCATCTACATCTGATGATGTCAATCCGAACCATCAAACACTGACAGACGCATTTGCATGCACTTAATACTGAAAAAGGCTTTTCGCCCCGCTTTATAGATAAATCAATGAGCGCAAACATACAAGCATCCAGCTGAAGAAATGGAGGTCCAAAAAAACCACGCACGTCTCATGACACACATAGCGAAAAGAAAAACAAGGAGTTCGATACATGCTGAGCACAACACACCCGCAAAGAAACAACAAAACCTCAAGGAGGGTACATGATCATGAGAAGTCCAGCTGCCACCTCCTTGCACTTCAATATGTCGATAGTCAACTTATCTCACCGCTTGAAGAGGGGCTCCCATTGCTGCAAAAATCCACACAGTTTGTGAATTGCATCAGTGGCACCGGATTGAAATATATGTTCTATTACAAGTTTATTTCGATCACACCACAAGGTCCATGCTAAGGTCCCCAAATTTACCCACATCAATCTGCGTCCGCGGGCACTGACCGGGTACTCCTTATTTTCATGTGTCCGCACCCGTGTATCTCAGATCAGGACCTTCATATCCATGCAACACATGCATGCATGAAAATAACAAATGTAGATCAATGAACTTGCACCAAATCTACTTAAATCGGGCATAATTCTAGCCTAAACAATCATTGGACAATTGAAATATGCAGTTTGAGCCGGTCATTAGTAAACATATGTTAATAAAAATAAATTAAATGTGATTTCCTCGCTACCCACTTCCCCTTGCGGTTGGCGGTGCTGCTTCGGCCTTCGGAGTAGGATTCGGCCACTGGAGGATCATCGTCGTCGGAGTTGAAGTCGTCAGACAGCTCCATGTGCGCTCCCACAAGCCTTCAGAGCAAGCGCTCCTTCTCCTAGGCATGCCTCCTCACCTTCGCCTTTGCCGCCACCTTCGCCGATGCCTCGCGCTCTTACAGCTCGACAGCGAGCCGAAGCGCTTTGGCGCTCTTGTGCCGGAGCCGCCGCGCATCTGACTCCGCTATTGCGAGGGAGTATCTGAGGACGAGCGTGATAATCTCGTCCTCTGGGATCGACCGGCGCGCGGGCGATTGCTTGGCGCCTCGCTGACGCGTCACCCGTCGCCAATGCCTCCCTTGCGCGTTGCCGTCCGGGCCATGCGGCCAGTGCCTCCGACTCAGGCGTCCTCGATCGGCCCGACACTGGTGAGGGCACAAGCACCCAACGGTGCCCGTGGAAGCCCTATTGAGGTACAATGGATGCGGACGGCGTACCTGGAGTGGGGCGGAGCGAGCGGCGCTCCCACCCGTGCTGCGCCGGATGGGAGGACCCGACAACGTCGCCCACACTGCGATGGCAGACGTAAGGGGACGGAGCGTCGCTCTCTGAGCTGCCTCCATTGATGCCGCCTTGATCTAGACGGGAGCGGCACAAAGCGATGCGGAGAGCGACCACATCGACGTCGCTCTCATCATTGTCGGAGCCGGAGCCGCTGCAGTCATCCTCCATGGATCGAAAGCGGAGAGGAAACACCAGACTGGGAAGAGGAGAGGATGGAGAGAGTAGAGTGGACCGAGCATACTGCGGTCTAAGGTTCATCGGATGGGATATTTGTGGCGTCGGGGTGGCTGGGCTGACATGGCAGACGCGCCCGGGCGCGCGCTGGCCGCCCCATATCCACCCTATATTTGGGCTGGATATGAGGGGCGTTGGACAGCCCGGGCATTTGAGGCCGACGCCCGTGTGGATCTGATTTTTTACCGGTGAGTGACTGGACGACCTGCTAGACGTTTGAGGCGAGTTTGAGGTGCCCGGTTGTAGATGCTCTAGCATGCAACCATTAGACTTTTTCTCCCAATGTCGCCCCTCCAAGCTTTGTCAGTGAGCTCGTGGATTCGCCTTTCCTCACATGTGCGACACTTGGACGTGAGCTCGTGGATTCACCTTTCCTCACATGTGCAACACTTGGACGGATAGTGAAGTTTCTTTGAGTTTGTCTTCCGGCATTCAATCCTCTTTGAGTTCGTCAATCTCGACATAGTCGACGAAGTTCCAGGTAGATTCTTGTTATCTCTTTAGGGTGGCGAGGATAGAATTTCTCGGCGTGCGTGTGTGACGATGAGATTTGATATCAATTGCTTCAAATCTATTCAAGTGTTCAACCACGACGACTGTGTGAAGACTTTTCACCTGTCGATAAAGTCAAACCGGTTTCAATAGAGGAGCGGCGACAGCACGCGTCGAAGGCTTATTTTGTTTTTTTTCTTCATATTTGAGACATTTTGTATTTCAGGTAAACTTTTATAATTTATCTTTTGATCTAGATCTCTTTAAAAAATACTTGGGAGCCAGAACAATTGGCGATCAGTGCATGTCCCTTCGTTCGAAGAGGCAAACAGCTCGACCAGTCGGTGTCTCGTGCCATCGTGGTAAGCGAGAGTCGTCTGATTTAAAACCCATGTGGAATGAATGTGATCGTCTGATTGAGGCGGCTTGGCTTAGTGATAGTAGTACCATAGCTCCTTAAAGAACAACCTCCAGTTGTCCTCTTCCCATGTGTACGTTGAGGCACGTCGCCAATTTCCGGGTTTACTTCTTGACCTCAGACTGGAAGCAAGACTTCTACCTATAATACTCTTTTTTTTTCTTTCTAAAATCTGAACTCTGCTTCCGGGTTTACTTCATGACCTCAGACTGGATCCAAGACTTCTACGTATAATAGTACTGTTTTTGATTATTATTTTTCAAACACATTTCACGCGTTGATGTATACGCCTCACCTAGTGTATCTGCTGATCTGTTGGTTAATATTCGATAGCTATTATCTTGATTTTATTGGGGCCACTTGCAAAGTTAGGGTCAACTACAAATGGTATGACAACTCAAAGCATATTTTTTGGTGTTCAATACACGCAAAGGTTTAATAATCTCAACAAACGGGAAAATGATTCTACAAAGAAGCCAGAACAAATAAATTGCTAAAAAAAACACTACTCCCTCCTATCACATTACTTGTTGCTCAAACGGATGTATCTGAATGTATTTCAGTGCTAGATACATTCGTTTGAGCAGCAAATAATATGGATCGGAGGGAGTAATATTTTTTTCTCATTTTCTCATAAATTACTCATGCCGTAATCTAGTCCTATTGCACTGTATGGGTGACCATATAAACATATCTGTGATGAATTAGACCATATGCACCCAAAGAGCAATACACCTAGTGACTTGTTCCTCTCTCCCTTACCCTTTCGTGCAAGTTTTAGTGTCTTCAAAGCAACAGTTGCCATCCATTGACGTGGCAGATCATACCCGTAATGCAACCGCCTCCTCTCTTAAAAAAAGCATAGGGTTAGTCTACCTCCTCCTGGCACCGTCGCTGGTCCGCCACGCACCCGTGGGTCTTAGGGTCATGGCGGCATAGTGGATCCCGACCCTTGCCAGCAGGAGGGCTTTGTTATTAGTTGTTCCTTTAAGTTTTATTAGAGTTTGTGTTCTGCTCATAAAGATGAGATGACTCCTTAAAGATGAAATAATGTTCTTCCCGCCTAAATAAAGTATAAAAGTTGTCGTGAGCAAAATGTTTTGGCAATGTTAATTTAAGCTTGGACATTATCTTCTAAAATAAAGTTGCACATCTCACGAGCTTGGGGTTACACGCAATTGATTCATTGATGTCGTTTTCACATTTTTCTACTCCCTCTGTCACATTTTAGAAGGCATATTTCCGTTTACATGGATTTCCAGAATATGAGATGTTTAAGGCGTGTGGACATTTACTGCTTAGTCAGTTACGCGTGCTAGGCTGCATACATAGTGGGAACGCTCTCGTTTACTGGCCGGGTGGTTTACTACGGATTGATTTCTCAGCTAATTAGGCGCCGTGGTTAAACCTATACATCTATTTTTTTGAGGAGAGGAAACTAGAGCCAATTGTGGATAATCTTAGTCCGAGAGATTTCTGATGCGCGCCTTCTAAACCGTGACAGAGGGAGTACGGAATTCATGGATCATTATTGCAACAGTTTATTTTTCCCTAAAACCTGCACCTCTATAAAGCACGATGCACGGAATTCATGGATCATTATTGCTTATTAGGCCCCTCCCAATACTCCATCTTGTACAGGTGCTAAGGCCGTCATGTAGCCAAAAAGTCTGATGTGACAAGGTAACTAAGAGGAGAGAGATAAGTGTGGTGACCCCAGGAAGAAACAATGCTAAGCGCGAGAACCTAGGCAAAAGACTTAAATGGAAGAATCCCACCAATGAATGAAGAACTTTAGTTGCAAAGTCATTAAATAAGGATGCTTAGCACCAACAAGTTAAGCACCTATGCATTGAGGGGTTTTAGTTGCTAAAGTTCTTAATGTGCTTAGCACCTCATGTAAGCACCAATGCATTGGAAGTAGCCTTAATGATTAACTAGAGTACATAACAAAATCAACTACTACGAATAATTGACAAACATTAAATAACACCTACAACGAAGTTGACTTTTTCCGCATCAACGCCTTTGAGACAGAATAAAAGTCCTGATGCGAAAAGTTCCTGTAGAAGCCGAGGTCCATTGAGCTTTTTATTGTTTCCAGCAAAAATACCTTTTCACACCTCAGAAAAATCTGAAAAAGTATACATGTATACATATATTTGTATTATACATGTACCAAATTTCATGAACGTATATATTCATATTTGATGTACACAAAGAAGACAAATACACATATTAAAATGGGCATTTGCTTTGCTGTATTCAGGCCAGATATTTGTCTTTTTTGTGTAGCATGTAAAAAAATCAAATTAGTTGACGAAAATTTATACATGGTTGAAGGATATACATACTTGAAGGATATGCGAATGTATTTGTCGAGAAAGGTTGACATATTTAATTTTTTTTGGAGGGGAAACGAGCTCCATGGAGCTTGGTCTTTGCAAAGCCGTTGTCGTCCTCATGCCATTATCGCCACGTCCGGTCGAAGACAACCTGGACAAGGATTTTCATCCGTTTAAAAAAGCATAGCGACTTTATCCCTCACATGATTGATAGGTCATTTACAAGAATTTGAGAAATAAAATTAGGGATCATAGGGTCCCAGAATGCATAACATTTTGCACTAAAATGATTCTTTCCTAAGACATTGGGGACTTCATTTGATGCATGGAGACAGTGAGCAAATCCTATCTTTGCAAAAGACAAGGATCTTCATCCTAATTGCCTAGACCAGCCAATGAGGACTAGTGCCACAACAAATAGACAATATCTTCAAGAAGGTAACAGGGCAAGTCTGCCGCTGCTGAGCACGACCAATATATGTCAGGCCAAGAGTTCTCACTTTGGACGTAAACCGGTGCTCCAGTTATCATCTCAATGATAGATCGCTCCACGGTCGCATCCTTCGGTACTCCATCACAGGACAAAAATGCATTATCAGATTGGTGGGACATCTTCCCACCTTATACCTCCCCCATGGCCATCAAGGGGCGCCCATACCGTGGTGTGGAACGATCGCTTCCACTAGAAACCTTAGGGTGTCCAAATAGATTCTTATAACCCCTTCAATATGATCTTCCTCTAGATCGAGAGAAGTAATCATGTTTTTCCCGCGTCTTCCATTGGCCCTAGCATGGAAATATTTACTATAGTGTCTCCTTCAAAGATCTCTTTAATTCTAGCCCTCCGTTTCTATTTAAATTCTTCCCGTTTCATAAGCCTATCTAACTATGCTCATAGGTCTTTCTGATCCTGCCTCACTTTAGTAGTTAGGCCATGTAATTTCACATTGTTTGTCAATGGGTATGCAATTTAATTGTGATATCCTTTTTTTCATATCTTTGTAGCAAACATTTATATTTTGATTCCATCATTTTGAAATATGTCCTAAGCTTTCTCAGTCTTTTTGTATGTATATTATATCCCTGGAGAGTTGGATCCAACCAAGTATCTTGCAAGTAATCTACCGTAGTGATAGAAAGTGGAAAGTGCTTGTATTGTGTTGTTGCCACTAGGGTTGAAAAGATGATTGTGTAGTTGTCCTTTGAACACAATGTGAAGACAATATGTCATTAATTCATGTCATCATAGTTAAATGAATAATCTGTTTTATTACTTAATACTTTAAGATGCATGTTGGATAGCAGTCTTGGTTGGAGTATTAGCTATAGACGCAGATGGATAATTGTCCATATATGTTTTGAGATGATGCTCATACGTAGTTATGCCATGTATAATCATAGTCATAAAAACTACAATTTAATCGACGAGCAACTATAATTTGTTCACCCCGCCATACTACTATCTGTTGGAGAGAAACCACTAGTGAACTTATGGTTCCTGGTCCATTCTTCTTCATATTGCTTCCAACCTGTATAAAAGCTCTTTACAATTATTTGCTTTTAATCTTCCTTTGCAACCAATCTTCCATACACACTTGCATTTAATCCTTGTAACTAGCTAGGCTAGTAAGACTGGCAATCTTACTAGTTTTATTACGTGCCAAAGTAGTTTTGTCTTTGTGTGTACATGTACCGATCATTGACTAGTTAACAAACCCCTATTGGTTCGATAAACCTTAAGGTCATCCACTTGGAGGGATAATTGTTGCTTGCTACATACCCTTGCATTCGGATCATGTACACGCACTGATCCGAGTGACGTGCCACCTCTAGGAACCGTAGTGAGCGGCCTGTATCTCCACCCACCCACCACTGCCACTGGCCTCCTTGCGCAGTATGTAGCTACACCATCGCTCGACCACCGATGACACTATCCTCGTCGTGTAGTATTGATTCCTCTTTGATCTGATACATTGGCACCTCCGTTGCACCGTCTTCCATATCCATCGGCGATCCCCTAGATTTGACACAGGCATCGCCATAACCAACTCCACCAAACTATCCCTTGATTTCGACGGGGCCTGACCGTGGGAGTGATATCCAGCCTATCGAGCACGGTGTTGGGGATCCTCAGATTACGCCTCGCCCATGGCTCATTGGACTATCTCCATCGGAATCGCCCCTGCATTGCTAGTTATCCGATTCAATTCCTTCTTCAGTGCATCCAAAGTCACCCCACCGCCTCCTTCACCAACTCCTTTGCATTTGGGAACCAAGACCAAAGCTCCTTTATCTTCGTGGCTTGCGAGCCCCTCCATCAACCTCACCCATCTCGCACTCTGTCCATTACCACGACTTGACAAAAAGTTATATTTGTAGGATCAAAAGTATGTCTAGAGGGGGGGGGGATTAGACTACTTGACCAAATAAAAATCTTTTCTTTTCCAATTTTAGTTGTTGGCAGATTTTAGCAATTAGCACAAGTTCAACAATCAACCTACACATGCAATTCTAAGAGTATAGCAGCGGAAAGTAAAAAATTGCATATGAAGGTAAAGGGAAGGGTTTGGAGAAGGCAAACACAATGGAGACACGAAGATTTTTGGCGTGGTTCCGATAGGTGGTGCTATCACACGTCCACGTTGATGGAGACTTCAACCCAAAAAGGGTAAAGGCTGCACGAGTCCATAGAGGGCTCCACCCACGAAGGGTCCACGAAGAAGAAACCTTGTCTATCCCACCATGGTCATCGCCCACGAAGAACTTGCCTCACTTGGGTAGATCTTCACGAAGTAGGCGATCTCCTTGCCCTTACAAACTTCTTGTTTCGACTCCACATCACAACGGAGGCTCCCAAGTGACACCTAACCAATCTAGGAGACACCACTCTCCAAAAGTTAATAGACGGTGCGATGATGATGAACTCCTTGCTCTTGTGCTTCAAATGATAGTCTCCCCAACACTCAACTCTTTCTCATATATTTGGATATGGTGGAATAAGAATTGGAGCAAAAGCAACTTGGGGATGGTTAGAAATCTAGGTTCAAATGGTAGGAATGGAATCCCTTGATCTCAGCACATGAGTAGGTGGTTCTCTCTCAGAAAATGAATGGTGGAAGTGTAGACATGTTCTGATGGCTTTCCTCAATGAGGAAGTAGGGGTGTAGGGTGAAATGATCAATACGGTCGACTAGAGGGGGGGGGGGGTGTGAATAGGAGACTACAGTTTTTAATCTTTCTTGTCAATTTTAAGGCTTAGCAAATAAATAGGGTTCACTAGATATGCAACTAGGTGAACACAACCTATATGACAAGCAAGCTTAAAGCCAAATATGCTAGGCAACAATCTAAATAGCAAGCCAAAAAGCATACAAAGCAAAGTAAGGTGCGGGAAAGGATTAACCACAAGTGAGACTAGGATGTGGATTTTATCCCGAAGTTCACTGTTCCTTGGGGAAGAGCTACTATCTGTTTCGAGCGGTGACGAAGCGAAGGCTTGCGGAACACCACCGATGGCTCACCGTAATCTCTTTCGAGTCACCCCCAACGGGTGAGCCTCAAATCACTCGGGGTTGGTCTTGAAGGCGGCCACCACACCTTTACAAACTTCTCCGGAGCACACCACAAGCAAGTAAACTTCAGGAGGAACCTCTGACCGCCTAGGAGCCCAAGCTCCAAGAGTAACAAGTCAACAGGGAAGAAATGCTATGGGGAATATGATTTGGTTTTGTCAAGATGTAGATCAGATCTTGCTCTCCCAATCCCCTAAGTTCCAATAGGTTTGGATGGAGGGATTGAGAGTATTGAGAAAAATGGAGTGTAGCAATGGTGGAGCTCCACAAGACATTAGGGTGGGGGATGGAGGTAGAAGAAGGGGGGCTTTTATAGTGTTCTTCCCCGGGTGGCTGTTTCTACCCATTGGACCCCGTGTGCACGGGCTAAGTCAGCCCCTTGCGCACAGGGTAATCAGAGACTTTCACACCACCCCGTGCACATGGGGGCCAAAATATCTCGTGCGCATGGGGTACCCAGAGAGATACGCAGTACCCCATGCACTTGGGGTACCCAGAAAGTTACGTAGTACCCCCGTGCACACGGGAGCCCCATGCGCACGGGGTACCCATAGACTTTCTGTTGCAAGCTTTTCGAGTACCACATGCACGCACACTATGGATTTAAGTGGTAGGAATGGGTAGGCTGGTGTATATGTTTCGACAATGGCATTCCCACACAATACGTATCCACACCGACCCCTCTTACTAGTGCGGTATTTCCTATGACTCGAAAAGAACCAAAAATAAAATCTTCAAATCGCCGGTAGACCACGCCTTTGATCTTTTTGAATTGGGGGGGGGGGGTCGCACATCTCCATCAAAAGCAATATGGAACCAATATCCTGAGATAAACTTTAGCAACCGATATTAGTTCCACTAACCGCATTGTCATCACACCAGAATATAGTTTAAGTGCCAATTGCACTTAAAATATCCCCCTTTTTGGTGCATTGATGACAGCGTGGTTAGAACATGGCATAAAGGACATGAAAAATTTAAATAGCCATGTGACAATGATTGATCATAGTAGCTCCCCCTATATGTGTGCCTGGATAAAATATATGCTTGAGAATGCACCAAGTACACACATAGGAGGCTCCCCTAAGATCAACATTGTCAAGACATGGGATCAACATAATAAACCTATAACGGTACCAAGATCTCATGAAATGGTGAAGTGAGAAAATATCGTGAGACACATAATAAACACCATAATAAGCACAATATGACCGCTGCATAAGGTTCAAGATAAATACTAGAGTCTCGCGAGCTAACACGAGTAGCTCACAACCACACCAATGAAAGAAAATAAGAGTATCTCAAGCTAGCTAAAACAACCAACAAAACAGAGAAACACGAGGCTTGAGATCTCAACATACACTCAAGAACCCACTCCTCCCCCTTTGTCATCAAGACAACAAAAAGGAGAAAAGGCGACACACAGATACACTAGAAAAGAGGAGGAGCGTCGACGCATTATCATCATCATCAAAATGACATCCTGCCATCGGATAGGAACGAGCTATGGCCTCACTGTCGTTGTCCTCTGACCCTGGGCCAACCTCCTCACCAGCTGCAGCCCTCTCTGCCCTCTGCTGACGTCTCACATGCTTGCCCTTGTTGATCTCCTTCACCTGGCGGCGCTGAATAGACTGGCACATCTTGAACAAGTTGCTCATGGTCTTGAACAAGGATTTATTCTCTCCTCGGGCGAAAACAGCCTCAGAATCCACCTTCTTGCCCTTACCATGAGGGATTCATGCAGTGGAGGACATACCAGGAGTGTATGTTGCATGGTATTTAGGCCTAGGATTGCGCCCCTTCTTGATAGCACATATGCGACAGGAGCAGCAGGGGTGCAATTGGAGTTGCGCTTGGGAACTGAAGTCTTGTACTGAGAGATGTACTTAGCTGGGCAGACTGACTTAATCAACGCCTGGAAGAATGGAGCATAGATCAAAGACTTGTTCTCTTGCACACACTGACGAAGCTCATAGAACATGAAGTCCAGAGCATCCACTCTCTTCTTCCTATGCAGTTACCCAAAGACATCCAACATGGAACTCCGTGTGTTGTGAGAATCACTGGCCTTTGGTGTGAGAGTATACCTCAGGATATGGCGCATCATATCATAGAGAGGCACATGGTCTTTGACGGAACCGGTGACAAAAGACTTATCTTGCTTGTAGGAGAATGCAATCTCATCCTTGGTGCGCCGACCAGACTCACGAACCCGGCCAAACTCATCAGTTACGTCTTCTTCATCAATAAACGGGTAAGGAATGATCTCAGAAAACTTGGCCATAGAAGCAGAGCACTGATACGTCTCCAACGTATCTATAATTTTTTATTGTTCCATGCTATTATATTATCTGTTTTGGATGTTTTATATCCATTAATATGCTATTTTATATTATTTTTGGGACTAACCTATTAACCTAGAGCCCAGTGCCAGTTTCTATTTTCCCTAGTTTTTGAGTTTCACAGAAAAGGAATATCAAACGGAACAAAACTTTACAAGGATTTTTCTTGGACTAGAAGACATCTAGAGGACTTGGAGTGCACGTCATGCAGCTGCGAGGCAGCCACAAGGACGTAGGGTGCGCCCCACCCTTGTGGACCCCCTGCTGCTCCACCGACCTATTTCTTCCGCCTATATATTCTCAAATATTCAGAAACATCAGAACATCCATCGAAATCACTATTCCGCCGCCGTAACCTTCTGTTTCCACGAGATCCCATCTGGAGGCCTTTTCGGCTACTCTGCCAGAGGGGGATTCGACCACATAGGGCATCTACATCAACACCATTGCCCTTTCAATGAAGTGTGAGTAGTTTACCACAGACATACGGGTCCATAGCTAGTAGCTAGATGACTTCTTCTCTCTGTTTGATTCTCAATACCATGTTCTCCTCGATGTTCTTGGAGATCTATCGGATATAATTTCTTTTGCGGTGTGTTTGCCAAGATCTGATGAATTGTGGATTTATGATCAAATTATCTATGAATATTATTTGAGTCTCTTATGAATTCTTATATGCATGATTTGATATCTTAGTAATTCTCTTCGAACTATCGGTTTGGTTTGGCCAACTAGATTGGTTTTTCTTGCAATGGGAGAAGTGCTTTGCTTTGGGTTCAATCTTGTGGTGCTCAATCCCAATGACAGTAGGGGACATGACACATATTGTATTGTTGCCATCGAGGATAACAAGATGGGGTTTTCATCATATTGCTTGAGTTAATTCCGTTACATCATGTCATCTTACTTAATGCATTACTATGTTCTTATGAACTTAATACTCTAGATGCAGAATCGTTTCAGTCGATGTGTGGAGTAATAGTAGTAGATGCAGGCAGGAGTTGGTCTACTTGACACATACGTGATGCCTACATTCATGATCATTGCCTTAGATATCATCATAACTTTGTGTTTTTCTATCAATTGCTTGGCAATAATTTGTTCACCCATCATAATATTTGCTATCATGAGAGAAGCCTCTAGTGAAACCTATGGCCCCCGAGTCTATTTTACATCTTATAAGTTTCCGATCTACTATTTTGCAATCTTTTACTTTTCAATCTATAAACCAAAACAACTAAAATATTTACTTTACAAGTTATCTATCTCTATCAGATTTCACTTTTGCAAATAACCATGAAGGGATTTACAACCCCTTTATTGCGTTGGGTGCAAGTTGTTTAATTGTTTGTGCAGGTATTTGGCGATTTGTGCGTAATCTCCTACTAGATTGATACCTTGGTTCTCAAACTGAGGGAAATACTTACTCTACTTTGCTGCATCACCCTTCCCTCTTCAAGGGAAAAACCAACGCAAGCTCAAGAGGTAGCAGTATTGCAACATGTTCGCCTGTCCTGGTCCTAGAGAAGAATTGTTATTTTGAGCCACTTAAGTTAAAGCTTGGGCGTCTTAAAAGATATCGCAATTATATGGGAGAGCTCATGACGACTCTAATCAAATATGCTGATTCAGATTCTACTAAGGATCCTGGGTCTGATGAGGAGAAATCTAGCAAAGGAAAAAATAATGCTAATGGCAAGGAGCAGCAGCAGCCGCAGTAGTAGCAGCAACACAATGGCAATGGCCAAGGCAATGGTGGAAAGTGCAGGAACCCTGGAGGAGGATCGGATTTCGTGGCAAATACCAACTCTCAATATAAAAATCAGTGCCATCGGAACAACAGGCAAGGTGGAGGACCAAGATTTAACCTTGAAGCACCACTCAATGAGCCTTGTCCAAATCATAGTTTGCTGGGTCAACCATCAACTCATGCTTGGAAAGATTGCTTCATCATGAGGCAATGGCGGTATTATAACCCAGGTAATGGCAACAACAATGGGCCACCCGGTGGGTCAGGATCCGGGTCTCAAGGGCCTAGTTTTGGCAACGACGGCTCAAGTTCTGATTTTCAAGACCAAGGTAACCAGGGTGGTTATAACCAGCAGTCTGGTCAGGGGAGCCAACAGCAAAATAACTAGTCAGGATATCAGAGCAATCCAAAGCAACTCAACGATGGGCAATAACATGTATTCACCACAAGTCTTTGCAAGCGAGATCAGAAGGTTCACAACCGTGCTGTTAGTACAGTTGAGCTGGCAGTACCTCAATATCTACGGTGGTCAAGAACATCCAATCACATGGAGCAGAGAGGATCACCCGCCCCGGGTCGAGAATCCGGGTCAGCTGGCTTTGGTGGTGGGCCCTCAGGTTGGGGGTTATAAGTTCTCTAAAGTTCTTATGGATGGTGGCAGTAGCATTAATATTCTCTATTATGAGACCTTTGACAACGAGAGCTCGGATCTTTGATAAGGCGGAAGCGAATGGAACCCGCTCTTTAGTAGTTAGTTTATTTGTAAGCGGGTGTTGGTCATGAGCCGGTTAGGACAGAAACCTGGCAGAGGATTCTCTCCATCTGGAGAGGTACATTTGCAATAAAACCTTCCAGTTCTTCGGGTAAGGAAAAGCACGTGGTGGAAATATTATGTCCCTCCGCCTTTGAATGGAAACGCCTCCTAGTTTGAGGCTAGGACCGTCAGTCATTTTAGTCTGGTGGTTGATATAATAATAGTCTCCGAATAAGTCAACATAGGGTTCTTCACCAAGATACACTTCGCAGAATACTTGGAAATTACATATGTTTGAGACGGAGTTGGGGCCAATATCTTGCTGGTGAAGATTGTAGTAGTGCAGAACATCTCAGAAGAATTTTGACCCAGGGGGAGCAAAGCCACGAAGCATGTGGTCTGTGAAGACTATGACCTCATCATCTTGAGGCGTAGGAGTACTTTCGAGACCTGGAACCCGCCAATGGATAACCTCCTTGGCAACTAAAATACCCATGTTTATGAAATCATTGAGAGATTGTTCAGTGACTCTAGAGGGAATCCAATTACAGATTGTGGGAGCCTTGGTCGCTGGAGCCTTAGTCATGATCAGCCGGAGATCGTGAAGCTATGAACATGAAGTAAAGAAAGTAAATTCAAGTGTTACAATGTGGAGCCATTTGCAAGTATTAAGCCGGTCACAGGCTGGCGGGTCAAAAAATAGTATTTTTGTGAGCTGCCACATAGGACACGGCTAAAATCAGTGGTCTACGAGGTTGAGAAGGGGTAAAAATTTAGCTAAGTGTTGCTTAAACAGCTTCCATATATTTATGCTTTATTTTTAGATCTAGGGTAGTTCAGTAAATGAAAAATTAGTCTTAGCCCTAAAGCAACTATGGAACATCCAATGTGTCAAAACTGAATCTACTAGAGGCATGATGTATCTATGATGAGTTACGTGTACTAAGAACTATAGCCGCATGGCGTCAGCATCGTGTTGAGTTTTCAACTAAATGATATGAAGGAAGAACTACGAGCAAGTGAGATGAACAACGATGAACAAGAGGAATAGGGAAACCCTAATGCAGATTGGGGGAGAAAATAAGCGAGTACCTGGTGAAGCTGATAAACAGCAAAGGGGCGCCACCGTTTTCTTGGTCCATTCAGGTCGATGCAGCAGCCGGGCTGGTGCTGACGACGAAGGTTGATGGCGGCGGATGAGCTCGATGGGCAACAACAACGCAAGGAAGACGAGGAGAGATGGGGGTAAAAGATGAAAAAGGACCCCCTCGTGCCTATTTATAAGGGGGGAAGTGAACAGTATAATGGCAGACGCAGAAATCGAGGATGCAAAATCATTATCTTAACAACAGAAGTGCCTCAATTCTTCGAATGATCAATCAATGTAGAGATCCATTATGACATTGATGTCGCTTAAAGCTACGTCGATTTTTACCCAAAGAGGGAGGGATGATGCAGCACAACGGCGGTAGGTATATCCCTCAGATGTGAAACCAAGGTTATCGAACCAGTAGGAGAACCAAGCAACACAACGTAAACAACACCTGCACACAAATAACAACACCTCGCAACCCGACGTGTTAAAGGGGTTGTCAATCCCTTTCGGGTAACGAACGTGAGAGAGATATAAATATTGGTAGATTGGTTGATAAATTGCAGCAAGGTATTTTTGGGTTTTTGGTTTAGTAGATCTGAAAATAAAAACAAAGGCAAATAGACCGCAAAGGCAAATATATGAGAAAGAAGACCCGGGGCCCGTAGGTTTCACTGGTGGCTTCTCTCGAGAAAAATAGCAAACGGTGGGTAAACAAATTACTGTTGGGAAATTGATAGAACTTCAAATAATCATGACGATATCCACACAATGATCATTACATAGGCATCACGTCCAAGATTAGTAGACTGACTCCTGCCTGCATCTACTACTATTACTCCACACATCGACTGCTATCTAGCATGCATCTAGTGTATTAAGTTAATGGAAAAACGGAGTAACACATTAAGAATGATGACATGATGTAGACAAGATCCGTTTATATATGGCGTTAGATATGGATCTCGTCGTTTTGTCCTTAGTGGCAACGATACATACGTGTCACTTCCCCTTCTATCACTGGGATCAAGCACCGTAAGATCGAACCCACTATCGGGCACCTCTTCCCATTGCAAGATAAATAGATCAAGTTGGCCAAACAAAACCCAAATATCGGAGAAGAAATATGAGGCTATAAGAGATCATGCATATAAGAGATCAAAGAAACTAAAATAACTTTCATGGATATAAAAAGATAGATCTAATCATAAACTCAAAGTTCAACGGATCCCAACAAACACACCGCAAAAGAGTTACATCATATGGATCTCCAAGAGACCATTGTATTGAGAATCAAAAGAGAGAGAGGAAGCCATCTAGCTACTAACTACGGACCCGTAGGTCTATAAGGAATTACTCACGCATCATCGGAGAGGCACCAATGGAAGTGGTGAACCCCTCCATGACGGTGTCTAGATTGGATCTGGTGTTTCTGGACATTGCGGTGGCTGGATGAATATTTCATCGACTCCCCTAGGGTTTCTGGAATATTGTGCTATTTATAGAGCAAAGAGGCGGTGCGGGAGGCCACCGAAGTGGGCACAACCCACCTGGGCACGCCAGGGGGGCCTGGCGCGCCCTGGTGGGTTGTGCCCCCCTCGGGGCACCCCCAGGTGCTGCCTTGGCCCATCAGGTGTCTTATGGCCCAAAAAAAATCTCCACAAAGTTTCGCGCTATTTGGGCTCCGTTGATATTGGTTTCCTGCAATGTAAAAAACATGCAGAAAACAACAATTGGCACTTGGCACTATGTCAATAGGTTAGTACCAAAAAATGATATAAAATGATTATGAAATGATTGTAAAACATCCAAGAATGATAATATAACAGCATGGAAGAATAAAAAATTATAGATACATTGGAGACGTATCAGCATCCCCAAGCTTAACTCCTGCTCGTCCTCGAGTAGGTAAGTGATAAAAACAGAATTTTTGATGTGGAATGCTGCCTATCATGTCATGTCATATTCTTTTCTTTATAGCATGGACATTTGGACTTTTATATGGTTCAAAGCAATAGTCTAGTTTTGACATAATAATTTAGATACTCAAGCATATCAGCAAGCAACCATGTCTTTTAAAATATCAATGCTAAAATAAGTTATCCCTAGCCCATTATGTTCAACCATTGATCCATTCATGAAACACATTCATATATTAGTTATACCCAATGCTCAAGTACGATCATAGTGTTTCCTAGTTGGTGCTTGTAAGAGAAGATGGAGACTCAAATTCAAAAATAAATTGCATAAGTAAAATAAAGGCCCTTCGCACAGGGAAGTAGGGATTTGTAGAGGTGCCAGAGCTCAAAACTTAAATTGAGAGATAATTTTTTTGGAAGGTATACTTTTCCCACCAACGAGAACGACTTGAGGTTCCCAACACTGTCCATGCTAGATATATCATATGCGGTTCCCAAACATAAAATAAAGTTTATTCCTTTTCCACCAAACGTTCACAAGCCATGGCTAGCCGAATCCACGGTTGCCTTCCATACCAACACTTACCAAGGAATTTATTATTTGACAACATAAAGTAATTTTTTTTTCATTTCGGGACTGGGCATCCATAATACCTTTGCCTTAGTCTCGTGCAATGAAAAGTGAATAAACACTCATCGTGAGACTAACACATCTAGCATGGAAAATATTGGCCACCCCTCACCGCCTTGCGAGCGGTACGGGCACACAAAAGGGAAATATATTTTGAAAATTAGAGATGGCACATACACATTTTCTTAGAATGGCAAGGAAATACTGCATATAGGTAGGTATGGTGGACTCATGTGGCAAAACCGGGATAAATGATTTTGGATGCACAAGTAGAGATCATACTTAGTGCAAAATGAAGGCTAGCAAAAGACTAGGAAGCGACCAACCATGAAACAAATAATCTCGTAAGCGAACATTGAGCATAAATAACACCGAATAATGCACCACAAGTAGGATATAATTTCATTGCACAATTATTGAGTTTCGTGCTTGCACAGAGAATCACAAACTTTAACATTAATATTCCTACTAGAGCATAATTACTCATCAACATAACTCACATATCACATCATCATGTCTCAATACTATTACAAGGAATCAAGTTTATTTTGTTCAATGATCTTCATGAAAGTTTTTATTATATCCTTCTTGGATATCTATCACTTTGGGACTAATTTTTATGTGTTGCTTTTGATAAGCTCAAACAATATAAGGGAAGATCATGAGCATGATTTTTCTTTCTTTCTCTGAAAATAATTTAAGTGAAGCAAGAGAGAATTTCTTTAAAATTTTACTAACTCTCAAATAAATCTAAGTGAAGCAAGAGAATTTTTCTTCAAAAATACTAAGCACACCATGCTCAAAAAGATATAAGTGAAGCACTAGAGCAAGTCCTAGCTCATAAAGATTTAAGTGAAGCATAGAGAGCTATTCTAACAAGTCATGGCATAATTTTGGATCTCTCAAATAGGTGTGTACATAAAGTAGTGATGACTTGAAAAGCAAAACAAAACAAGCAAAGACTCATATCATACAAGACGCTCCAAGCAAAACACATATCATGTGACGAATAAAAATATAGTCTCGAGTAATATACCGATAGTTGTTGGAAGAAAGGGGTGATGCCACTCGGGGGCATCCCCAAGCTTAGTTGGTTGCTCATTCTTGGATAATAGCTTGGTATGCCAGTGCATCCCCAAGATTAGGCTCTTCCATCCTTCCTTCATCCATCGTCAGATAACCCAAAACTCGAAAACTTCAATCACACAAAACTTCAACAAAACCTTCGTGAGATCCGTTAGTATAAGAAAGAAAACCACTACTATAAGTGATGTGTCAAACCAATTCATATTTTTTTGTATTATATCTACTGTATTCCAACGTTTCTATGACAAAAACTCATCAAAGAGAACCATAGGGCCATCAAAATAAGTACACAACACAAAGAAAACAGAATCTGTCAAAATCAGAATAGTCTGTAGTAATCTGGAAGTTTTGAATACTTCTGGAACTCTAAAAATCTTGAAAAAATAGGGCCACGTGAGAAATTTATAAATTAATCTTCTGCAAAAAGAATCAACTAAAAAGCATTTTTCTGTTAAAAATTAGAATTTTTCTAGTGTGCGCAAAAGTTCTGTCTTTTTCAACAAGATCAAACAACTATCACCGAAGAAGATCCTATTTGTTCTACTAGGCACAAACACTTATTGAAAACACAAAAACACATCTCAATAGAGGTATTAAAGGGTTTACACACAAGAAAAGAAATAAAGAGCAAAAAAATATTTTATTCGTTGGGTTGCCTCCCAATAAACTCTTTCTTTATAGCCATTGAGATAGGCTTGGGATTTCAATGATGCTCACATGAAAGACAAGAATTGAAGCACACAGAGAGCATCATAAAATATGTGACAAACACATTTAAGTCTAACATACTTCCTATGCATAGGAATTTTATATGCAAACAAATTATCATGACAAGAAATGTCTAGCATATGCAAAGGAGAGGAATAAAACATTGAAAATCTCAACATAACGTGAGGTGAATTAGTAACATGAAAACTTCTAGAACCATATCATCTCTCATAATAATTACATGTTGGATCATACTCAAATTCAACAATATAGCAATCATATAAATTTTTCCTTTCATGATCCATATGCGTAGCAGTCTTATAATCTTTTAAGATAGTGGGACTAACATCAAATAAAGTCATGACCTCTCCAAACCCACTTTCAATATTATCGCAAACATATTCATCAGGAGGCTTAAATAAAATTTCAAGATCGTAACAAGAATCACCCCAATCATGATCATTGCAATACGTAGAGGACATATCAAAATTAGCATCCCCAAGCTTGGGGTTTTGCATATTACTAGCATAATTGACATTAATAAAATTTATTATAACACCATTGCAATCATGCTTTTCATACAAGGAGCTATCATGAATCACTTCATAAATTTCTTCTTTTATCACTTCATCACAATTATCAGATTCATGAATCTCAAGCAAAACTTCATAAAAATAATCTAGTGCGCTCAATTCACTAGCAATTGGTTCAACATAATTGGATCTTTTAAAAAGATTGGCAAGTGGATGAGGATCCATAAATGCTTTCCTTACGATTTCCAATATAATACCCAATTATACCAAACAACCGAGCAAAGTAAGCAAGTAAGACATAAGAGCAAACGAAAACATATCTGATGAGAAAACGGCGGATGGAAAAAGAAAGGCGAATAACACGACAAATTTTTGTGAAGTGTGGGAGATGAAAATGAGAGACAAATGACAAATAATGTAAATTGCGAGCATATGTGATTTGTGATTAGGAACCTGGTATATGTTGAAGGTGCTCCCCGGCAATGACGCCACAAATTCCTTTTGATGTCGCTTAAAGCTACGTCGGTTTTTCCCCAAAGAGGAAGGGATGATGCAGCACATCAACGGTAGGTATTTCCCTCAGATGTGAAACCAAGGTTAGCGAACCAGTTAGAGAACCAAGCAACACAACGTAAACATCACCTGCACACAAATAACAACACCTCGCAACCCGACGTGTTAAAGGGGTTGTCAATCCCTTTCGGGTAACGAACGTGAGAGAGATATAAATATTGGTAGATTGGTTGATAAATTGCAGCAATGTATTTTTGGGTTTTTGGTTTAGTAGATGTGAAAATAAAAACAAAGGCAAATAGATCGCAAAGGCAAATATATGAGAAAGAAGACTCGGGGGCCGTAGGTTTCACTAGTGGCTTCTCTCGAGAAAAATAGCAAACGGTGGGTAAACAAATTACTGTCGGGAAATTGATAGAACTTCAAATAATCATGACGATATCCAGGCAATGATCATTGCATAGGCATCACGTCCAAGATTAGTAGACTGACTCCTTCCTGCATCTACTACTATTACTCCACACATCGACCGCTATCCACTATGCATCTAGTGTATTAAGTTCATGGAAAAACATAGTAATGTATTAAGAACTATGACCTGATGTAGACAAGATCCGTTTATCTATGGCGTTAGATATGGATCTCGTCATTTTGTCCTTAGTGGCAACGATACATACGTGTCGGTTCCCCTTCCGTCACTGGGATCAAGCACCGTAAGATCGAACCCACTATCGGGCACCTCTTCCCATTGCAAGATAAATAGGTCAAGTTGGCCAAACAAAACACATATATCAGAGAAGAAATACGAGGCTATAAGAGATCATGCATATAAGAGATCAAAGAAACCCAAATAACTTTCATGGATATAAAAAGATAGATCTGATCATAAACTCAAAGTTCATCGGGTCCCAACAAACACACCGCAAAAAGAGTCACATCACATGGATCTCCAAGAGACCATTGTATTGAGAATCAAAAGAGAGAGAGAGGAAGCCATCTCACTACTAATAACGAACCCGTAGGTCTACAAGGAATTACTCACGCATCATCGGAGAGGCACCAATGGAAGTGGTGAACCCCTCAGTGAAGGTGTCTAGATTGGATCTGGTGTGTCTGGACTCTGCGGCGGCTGGATGAATATTTTGTCGACTCCCCTAGGGTTTCTGGAATATTGTGCTATTTATAGAGCAAAGAGGCGGTGCGGGAGGCCACCGAGGTGGGCACAACCTGCCTGGGCGCGCCAGGGGGCCTGGCGCGCCCTGGTGGGTTGTGCCCCCTCAGGGCACCCCTAGATGCTGCCTTGGCCCATCAGGTGTCTTCTGGCCCAAAAAAATCTCCAAAAAGTTTCGCGGTGTTTGGGCTCCGTTTGATATTGATTTCGTGCGATGTAAAAAACATGTAGAAAACAACAACTGGCACTTGGCACTATGTCAATAGGTTAGTACCAAAAATGATATAAATTGATTTTAAAACATCCAAGAATGATAATATAACAACATGGAACAATCAAAAATTATAGATACATTGGAGACATATCAGACGTCCTCAGGGTCTTTAAAAGATTAGTAAGTGTGACATCATCTTTCATCATGGAGGGTTACCAAACTTTATTTGGGCCAAATGATGAAAGAATACAGAATACTCGCCAATCAAGGGATGACGATTGATATGAACAAGCTCAAATCAACCCGGTGCCTAATGTTGGGATATAACCCCGTGGTATGGCCCGCCCAGGAGGGGTCGGGTCATACTGTTGGCGATTCAACAGAGAAGGCCCAAGAAGGCCTGATGTGACGACCAGGAGGCGGCTTACGAGCAGCTCATTGGAAACCCATAATCCGGAGGCGACTCGAAGACCCGAAGGGGTAAGCCGCCATGATGGTAGCTTGCCTGGCAAGGCAAGGTGACTTAGAGCCAGAGTTGGTTACGTTATGTGACATGACCTGGACTTCTGTAAGCCGCCGGGCACCGATCTATGTATATAAAGGCGAGACTTGGCGGCGGCTTAGGGCAAGAAATAGTTGATCGATAGCTAGGTCAAGAGTATTTGCTCCCTTGTAATCGATACTATAGCAATACAACAAGAAGCAGGAGTAGGCTTTTACCTCGTTGGTGAGGGGCCGAACCTGGGTAAACCTGTGTCTCTTGTCCCGTTCAACCCCTCCAAGCTAATCACCATGACCATGACCTCACGCCTAAGTCCTTTCACAAGGGCATCTATCGTGACAAAACCACGACATGCGATGATATACTCGGCTTCGACAGTTGAGGGAGATATACAGTTTTGCTTCTTTGAAGACCAACTTACCAAAGACCTCCCTAGCAATTGACATGAACCGAAAGTGGACTTGCTGTCAACCTTGTCTCCGGCCCAATCCGAGTCGGAGTATCCTATTAACTTGAAAGTTGATCCTTTGGGATACCAAAGGCCCAAGTTTGGGGTATGAGCCAAAAATCGAACGATTATTTTCACTGCTGAATAGTGGCTCTCCTTATGTGATGGCCTGGCTTATTACGGATGATAGACTACTCATATCAATAAGGATTTCCTTATTTTCTGGGAGACCATTCAGATAGAACTCCAAAGTTAAGCGTGCTAAGCTTGGAGTAGTTTCAGGATGGGTGACCGTCCGGGAAGTTGATCCCGGGTGCGCACAAGTGAGGACAAAGTGCGTAGAAAAGACTAGTATTGATATGTGGGGCCAGTCTAGATCCCGCCAGAAGTAACGACCACCGACGGGTGTGTCCGGGGCATTACAAGTTGGTATCAAAGCCGACCCTTGCGGTTACACGGATGTTTGCGGACAGCTTCGCGGTCATGTTGTTCATGACGTTTGTGACCCGTCGTGGCACACGGCATGGCACATGTATCGGACTAGATGCACAGACGTTTGTGCCAAGAGGGAACGTTCATGTGGCCCGATGAGGACGTCGGTTCCTTTGAGAGAGGGTGTATGTGATGGCCCGGCTTATTAGGGATGATAGCCTACTCATATCAAGAAGGAATTCCTTCTTTTCCGGGAGCCCATTCAGATAGAACTCGAAAGTTAAGCGTGCTCAGCTTGGAGTAGTTTCAGGATGGGTGACCGATCGGGAAGTTGCTCCCGGGTGCGCACGAGTGAGGACAAAGTGCGCAGAAAAGACTAATATTGATATGTGGGGCCAGTCTAGATCCCACCAGGAGTAACGACCACCAGCGGGTTTGTCCGGGGTGTTACACCTTAGGAGCGGATTGAAATCTTGCACACATACACACACTCAACATGATATCCGGCCTAGATGCACAAAGGTAAAGGAAGGAATCGATCATGGAGCGACATACCTTTTGATCCACTTCTTTACCATTGGGATCAAGATGAAGTTGGCCATTTGTGGGCATGGGTGTCTTCATGGGCTTGACATCTTGAATTTTGAACCTCTTGACCATGTCTTGAATGCAAAGATATTGGTTGATGAAGGTTCCTCCTCTCAATTGCTTCACTTGAAAACCAAGGAAGAATATCAACTCTCCCATCATGCTCATAGAAAATTTCTTAGTCATAAGATTCTCAAACTCAACGTTAATAGCATGGTTAGTGGAACCAAAGATATCATCAACATATATTTGGCATAGAAACAATTCTCCTTTTACCCTTTTTGTGAAGAGGGTGGAATCTATTACCCCAATCTAGAACCCCTTCTCTCTTAGGAACATCGTAAGGTGATCATACCAAACACGAGGTGCTTGTTTAAGTCCATAGAGCGCTTTATGGAGTTCATAAATGTGAGAGGGTGATCGGGGTCTTCAAAACCGGGGGGTTGCTTAACATACACCAACTCCTTAAGAGGATCATTAAGAAATGCACTCTTCACATCCATTTGATACAATTTAAAATCATGATGAGAGGCATATGCAAGCAAGATGTAAATGGATTCAAGACGGGCAATAGGGGCAAAAGTTTCACCAAAGTCCAAACCTTCAATTTCGGTGAAACCTTGTGCCACTAACCTTGCCTTGTTCCTTGTTACTTGTCCATGTTCATCTTGTTTGTTCTTAAAAATTCACTTTGTTCCAATAACATTGTGATGCTCTTTGGGTCTCTCCACAAGAGTCCATACTTTGTTGCGGGTGGAGTTGTTGAGTTGTTCATTCATGGCCTCTACCCAATCCGGATCATAGAGAGCATCTTCAACCTTAATGGGTTCAACACAAGAGACAAATGAGGGATGGTAAAAAAAGTTTGCCAAACGTCTACGAGTAGTTACCCCTTCTTTATGCTTCCATAGATGCTCTCGGTGAGATGTTGAAAATGCTTTAACTTGGTGGCCACTTTTTGCTCTTTGATTGCAACCTCTTCTTCACTTGGTTTTGGACTTGATGAAGAAGCTTCTCCTTGAGATTGTTTTAGCCTTGGAGACACCCTTCTCTTTGCAACCACAATTTCTTGTTCATTGGGAAGTGAGGATGGTGAAGAAACTTGTGGTTGGTGTTGATCTTGATCTTGATCACGCACTTGAGCTTGATCTTGGGCCTCAATAATTTGTTTTTCACCATTTGAATGAGCTTTCCCTTGATTTTGCTCGGGAACATGAGGTACTTTATCTTGTTCTTGGATAGATTCATGATCTTCCATAGCATCTTGTACAAGTGGTGCCGGTGATGACTTCCCTTGTGGAGACTCCACAAGAGGGGATCTTACTCCTTCTTCTTTTACTTGGACTTGGGGTGTTTCTCGTGGAAGAATGTGGCCTATCCCCATGGTCCTTAGGTTGTGAAGGAGCCTCATCACCTACAACACTAGGAACAATTTGCTCCACACGGGAACCGTTATATTCATCAAACTCCACATTCACCATTTCCTCAATGCATCCCGTGGATTTATTGAGGACTCGGTAAGCATGGGAGTTTGATGCATATCCAACAAATATGCCCTCATAAGTTTTGGGCTAAAATTTAGCTAAAAGGAATATTTTGTTTAGAATGAAATACTTACAACCGAATACCTGAAAGTATTTGACGTTAGGCTTTCTCCCGAATAGGAGTTCATATGGGGTCTTGTTCTTGAGCTTGTGAAGATAAATCTGGTTTGATGCATGCCACGCGGTGTTGATGGCTTTCGCCCAAAGCTTGTATGTAGACTTATACTCGTCAAGCATGGTCCTAGCCATCTGAATAAGAGTCCTATTCTTCCTCTTCACAACACCATCTTGTTGGGGAGTATATGGCGCGGCATATTGATGCTTTATCCCCTCTTCACTCAAGAACTCATACATCATGTAATTCTTGTACTCGGTGCCATTGTCACTTCTAATTGCTTTGATCTCACAATTATGTAGACATTGAGCTTATTTGGCAAAGTTGATGAAGGTTTCTTGAGTTTCATCTTTGGTCTTGAGAAAGAATACCCAAGTATATCTTGTGAAGTTATCGATGATGAAAAGGCAATACCTCCTCCCTCCCAAACTATCATAAGTTGGAGGCCCAAAAAGATCCAAGTGGATAAGCTCGAGAGGCCTCAATGTGTTGATGATAGTCTTCACTTTATGAGCTTTTTCATGTAGTTTTCCGGCAATGCAAGCACTACAAGGATGGTCTTTGGCAAAATACAAATTGGTTAGTCCAAGGATGTGCTCCCCCTTCAAGAGAGCTTGTAAATTTCTCATGCTAACGTGGGCTATCCGTCGGTGCCATAGGCACCACACGTCGGCCTTGGCCATTAGGCATGTTGCAAGATGAGTTTTATCTTTTGAGAAATAAATCACGTAAAGGTTGTCTTCAACATGCCCAACAAAGACCACTTTGAGATTGCTCATCTGAAAGACGGTCACATGGAATTCACCGGAATGAGAATCATAGCCGGCACGAGCTATTTGAATTGTTGAAAGTAAATTATAGTGAAGGGATTGGACAAGCATGACATTTGAAAGTGAGGAATCATTATAGATTACCACCTTGCCCAAACCTAATACCTTTCCCTTGCTATTGTCACCAAAGGAGATGTTTGAAGAGGCCTTGAGCGAATCAACGAACTCCACACGCATCTCCCTTTCTCCGGTCATATGATTGGTGCATCCACTATCGATCACCCATTGTTTTCCACCGGAGATATAGTCCTACAAGAATCAAGCTTTGGTTTTAGGTACCCATTTTGCAACGGGTCCTAGAGAATTAGAAAAAAGGGTCTTAGGAACCCAAATATTCCAAGCATAATCATCATAGTTAGTGCCAACAAATTTTCCAAAAGTATAGTCATCATCTCCTCTCATGAGGACATAAGATGGATTGTTCTTGTCGGCAAAATCCTTGGGAATGGCCTTGTCCCTAGTGACCTTGCCATCCCCAACAACCCCTTTTTATTTCTCCTTCTCCTTGTATCCTTCTTGCACAAACACTACCTTTTGGGGAGGAGGAGGAGTCGGACCGATCTTCTTCTTGTTCTTACCTTTCTTGGATGCGGGATCAAACCCAAATTCGTCCTTGGCAGCATACTCCTTTTGGTTACTCAAGAGGTCATTGAGTTTTTTCTCCCCTTGAATGCATGACACAAGCCCTTTCTCAATTTGGGCCTTTAGCTTCTTATTCTCCTCTTGAAGCGAGGTGCAATCATGAACAAAGTTAGCCGTACAAGAATCATCATTTAACTCCATATGAGGTAGGGAAGTAAGTGCCTTAATGGTTGTAGCTTTAAGTTGAGCATAAGACTCGGTGAGGGCAATGAGGTCACCTTTGACAACCTTGGAACTAGTCACAAGGAACTCATGTTCCTCAACAAGTCTCGTGTGATCAACTAGAAGCTTTTCAACCCTAACATTAAGGGCATCTTTGTTCTCAAAAGCAAGTTGCAAAGCATCATCGGTTTTAACAAACTCAATTTGACGAGCCAGGCTTCCTCAAGTTATGCTCTCATGACACTCTATTCAAGTAGTTCATGCTTGAGGAGTTCCACTATCTCTTTTTCCTCTACGAGAAGGTTTTCAACGTTCTCAATAAAATCATCGCGTTCGGTGAGTGACTTAAGGAGATCGCCAAAACGAGCAAGAGCTTCACCATGAAGAGTTTTCATGAAAGCCATCAAGGATTCCTCATCATTATCCACGCCCTCGTTACACTCGTCATCCACTATTTTACATGAGACATTGGGAGTGTAGATGGCGAGTTTTTGAGGTTTGGACTTTGGTTTTACCTCTTTGGCCATAAGGAACTGATGAGTGAAAGGCTTGTCCTCGTCTGGAGAGTCGAAGAGGCCGGTGGTGGTGGAGGAGGTAGTTAAATGCATGGCAATGGCGGCCGTGCCCACTTGATCATCATCACCATCATCTTCATCTCTGTACATGTATTCTTCATGGACTAGAGCCTTGTCATCTTTCCTCTTTGCAAACTTGGTGAACTTCTTCTTGAGCACAAGCTTCTCGGACTTGTCTTCATGTCTCTAATAAGTCTCCAACATATCTCTAATTTATGAAGTATTCATGCCATGTTTACAATATTTTTTATGGTTTTGGTATGATTTTGTTAGAACTAACCCGAACTGACGCTGTTTTCAGCAGAACTACCGTGGTGTCGTTTTTTGTGCAGAAATAAAAGTTTTCGTAATGGGCTAAAAATTTACGGTGATTTTTTATGGACCAAAAGAGACCCCCGAAGCATCAGACCTAGGCCAGGAAGTGGACGAGGAAGCTACAAGCCAGGGGGCTTGCCCAACCCCCAGGGCGCGCCCCCACGGCTTGTGGGCCCTCGCGAACCCCCTTGACGTGAGACCGGCGCAAAAAATTCCTATAAATACCTAAACCACTAGAAAGAACCAGGAGAGACCCGCGGGCCCGTGCGAGTGTGTCTGGGCTCCGAATAGACAATAGAGAGACCCGGCAACTAAGGACGGATGGAAGTTTTGAAAACTATGCAGATACAATGCACATGATGACATGGCAAAGTGCAACACACAAGAAGATGACATGGCAATGACGGCGAAAAAGAGGATGACACATGGCGCATCGGTCTCGGGGTGTCAGAACACTCCCCTACTAATAAGAGATCTCGTCCCGAGATCTTAGGAACGAGACGTAAGAGAAAAAGGAAGAAGGTGAAACCATAGAACCTTGAGAGGTTGAGCCACTTGAAAGGAAGAATACCAGGGAGATGAATGAGATTGAGAAGCTCCGTTACGAACATGGGACAACTGAGACTCTTGATGGTAGAAAGACATGAAACAAGAGATGAAGGAACAAGAATGAATTTGAACCCACTCCAGTTAAGCGAGATAGAAAAGGAGTTCGAACAAAGGAATTCAGGTAGCACTCCGACTGAAAATGGAATGAATAGAACCTAAACTTGAGAAGATGGATCGATATATGACGAAATGAGCAAGACAATGCCTCCGGAAGAATTGAAAGAGTGGGATGAAAAGAACGGAATAGAAAGTGACAACTTCTACCAGAAATAAATTTGAAAGAGCATCTTTAGGATAAAGTTTTGAACGGAGTTGTTGAGAAAATCAGCAACGAAATAATAAGCTAGTTGTGGACTTATGTAAAACATCTCAAAACTTGAGGTGAACTTCTGCCACTAACAAAGATTGATTAGCTGATAAGAACGAAGAAATGCAAAACTCCACTTCAAAAGAATACGAAGAATTAATTGCACTTCGAGACGCAAGAAGAATAATACTTGAGTTGCTCCACAAGGATTGCAGAATATTTGAAGAATGAATTAAATCATGAAGAGACACCATGAAGAACTCCAGTAACAAAAGGGCGATGAGATAGAAATGAAGATGAAAAGAATATGATTAAAGCCTTGCGATGATTTAGATGGAGGTTCCGACAAGATAGCTGAGAAAAATTTGAAGTCCAGGAAGAAAAGATTTAACACGTGGGATTAGAATTTATTCGTCATGAACAAACTCCGAAGGAAGGAATTAATCAACTCGATGAAAAGAATAATAATTATATTATGCTTATCCTCCACCAACTAAATTGATGAGAAGCAATGGATTTGCATACCACTTATTCGCATTGAAGAATATTAAGGGGATATATAGCGCAAAACTTGAGAAAGTCTTCATGAACCACCGGTAGGATTGGAAAGAACGAATGAATTGATTTGATAACACATGAAAAGAACTTATGATCAAACCACCGTAAGAATTGAAGCCGAGTTAAGAACAGAACGAACCACGGGGAAGAATTAAAAAACGAACGAAGAGATCGTGAACAGATTAAAGAACACTTGAGCGAAGAACCAGAAGAATACAGAGACGAACGAAGAGGAATAATTGAAGAATAGTTGGAGGACGAAGTTGAAAACTGAGAACGAAGAAATCTTCTGAAATGATGGCCTTCGGAGGAATGACATGGAAAGAATTGATGAAATGCTCCGGATGGTTAAAGAAAAGAATTTATGACAAACAAAATAATTCGAGAGGATAACATGAAGATAGAACCACGAATCTTCAAGAGAACTGTCAAGATTTAGAGGAAACTCTTCTTCGGACTGCAAATGTTCAGAATGATGACGAGAAATACCACCAAAATTGTTGAGATACTCCGAACGAATGAAAAGAGGAAAAGGTTGAACCACGCATGAAAAGAATTTGAAAGCGACCTTTGAAAAGGCATATGACTAATGGAATCCATACTTACGTCATACTTGAAAAGATGTGAGAATCACTCCAGAAAATTAGAAGAGTCAGGTAAGATCCTGGGAAAAGACCTGTGGATTATGAGCCCGCCGAAGAGAAAACACCATTGGAAAGGATTATTCGGATGAGGAGTGATGCACCGGAGCGGTTGAAAGACTCGAATGAGGTGACAACCTCGAATAAATTGGAACACAGACGAACCTCCTGAGAAGTCTTCGGCACTCCGGAATGATTAAATGGCGAGAGGCAAACGAGCAAGGGGAAACCATTTGAGCCAAGAAAAAGAATATGATGAACATCAAATACTTGAATTGAATCCACCGGAAAAAGAGAAATAGGTGAGGAATAACGAACTAGATGAGAATTCATCAGTTGAAATAGTTGAGGAAAGAATGAAGAAACTTCACACGAATAGGCTGGATACTCAATTAAGGATTCCGGCTCTGAGAAGAAAAGGGTGGGCGGGTGGGAAAAGAAAGACCACATCAGACGGGGAAAATAACGCCGGTTGGAAATAACTGAGGATTGAACTGGCAAAAGACGAAGAGGATCGAATCAACTGGACGATAAATGCACCGAATGAAAATAACTGACATCGCAACGAACGAGAAAACTAACTGCATGATCCTAAAAAAATTGAAGGGGAAGAGGAGTAATTCAAAACACCTACGTCAAGATTCCTCACCAGAGCGACGAAGGGGCTGAGGAGTAAAAACAATTCCTACTCTCCGATATAACTAGACTTCAAAAATAGTTTTTTGCTAGACTCGACAACGACCAGACTACGATCAATCAAGGGGGCTCCTATGGTCGGTCGAGGCTACGATACCAATTTGTCACGCCCAAGATGCGATTCTATCCCGATCACGTGATAACTCCGTGATTGGGCCACAACCGCATTTTGGGCGCTTAGCAAGATGGATATCATTGCATCATACCATTACATAAATAGATGGGGATACAACCAAGTTATACAACTTCACATGAATACAACACATCATATACAAGACATCCGACTACAGATGGAAACGCATGAAAATCACAACGACATCCATCCTTCTATCCGAGGCTGCCGACCAGTAACCTATCCCAAGACTGATGAGGAAGAAGAAGAAAGAACTCCAACACAAGTAAACATCACTCTCACATCAAGTCATCGGAAACCTGCACCTACAACTGTTGTTGTAGTATCTGTGAGCCACGAGGACTCAGCCATCCCATAACCATGGGTATCAAGACTAGAAAAGATTAATGGGTATGGAGATGTTAAGTGGTGAGGTTGCAGCAGTGGCTAAGCATTGTATGGTGGCTAACTTATGAGTACAAGAGTAAGAAGAGCATCTACGCAAACGGTCGCAAACTAGTAATGATCAATATGTGATCCTGAACTACCTACAAGTGAAACATAACCCCACCGTGTTCTCTTCTCAAATTGAAAAGAGACGGTCACGGTTACTCACGCGGTTGGTGTATTTTATTTCGGATCCTCTCTCAAGTTTTCTACAACCGGACATTAACAAATTCCAATCTGCCACATAACTACGGGCACGGCTTTCGAAAGATCATAACCCTGCAGGGGTGTCCCAACTTAGCCCATCACAAGCTCTCACGATCAGCAGAGGTAAAACATCTTATCTTAGGGACAACCCGATCAGACTTGGAATCCCGGTGCACAAGATATTTCGACAATGGTAAAACAAGTCCAGCAAGACCTCCCAGCGTGCTGACACCCTGATAGTAGCCGCGCGTATCTTGCCTCAGGCCACGTCCGGATGAGCACATCATACATCGACTAAATATGCCAAGTTGCCAACGGGCGCCGCCGCAAACGACTCTAGTTTGGGACCAACACCATCAGCACTGCCCCCCCTGTAAAATGTCGTACGAACCTCGGGTAGCTCTAACTCCATATGTGTCAAATTTAATTAAGTTTATTATGTGGGGCAAAATGTAAAACCAATGTTGGGCCTTGCTGGAGGAGTTATATTTAAAGCAAACTGTCAAGGGGGTCCCATACCCCCAACCATGTTAGGAACGCAAAATCAAGGAACATAACACCAGTTTATCGGTTTTTAAGGCAGCATGAGTGGAACAAAACACCGAGCAAAAGGCCAAGCCTTCCACCCATTGCCAAGTATATATGTGCATTAATTAATTAAGAGATATTGTGATATTCCCAAAATATCCAAGATCCGACATGGAGCAATCTTCATCTTCTCCTGCAATTAACAACGCTATAAGAGGGGCTGAGCAAGCGGTAACATAGCCATTCAACGGTTTGCTGGGATGGTGTCAAAGGTTAGAGGTTTTATGGCAACAATGAGAGGCTAACAACAATAGATAGGCATCGCGACATATAGCGATAACATTGAGACAACTAGCATAACAATGATAGTAATGAGATCCACGGTGACGGTCATCTTGCCAGATATCCCGCAAGGAAGAAGAACGAGTCCATGAAGAAGATGAAGCCACGTAGACGAACCAAGTGTAGTCGAACGAATCCTCACGACGGCAACGAAACAGGAACTAACGAGAAGAAGCAAACAACATGGTAAACACTCAACACATAAACACGACATGATGCTCAACCAAGTATAATGCATGACAAGGCTACATGATACTACTCATGGCAAGAAAAGATGCATACAAGACGAATACAATCAAGCAAGTTTAAATGAGGCCGAAAACAACATATAACAATTTCGGTAAGTCCTCATATGCAATTTTCGAAATTGGTCCAGATCTAAACAAACCTTATGTTAAAGTTGTTAAACAGCAACTTAACATGCACCATGAGGATCTACATGAAATTCTAGTCAAGTTACATATAAAGTTCATTTAATTCGGAGCTACGGCCTAGAAGATATGAGCAAATCAAGTTGAACATGACATTGATGAAAAATGCATTCAAACATCAAGCACACCACTCAAAACATGGACTGAACATGACATGATGCATCTATATGCGAAACCAAGCAAGTTTCACATAGGACATGAACAAGATGGAGCAACGGTACAACACATACACATGAAACAAGTTTAAAGGACAAGTTGTCCAAAACAACAACTAGGCATATCACAAGCATCAAAATAACATGCTACAAGTTCAAGCTAGGCACAAGCATGGTATGAACTCAATGTACAGATCATATGCTTTCAATATCAACAAGTATCAGATCCATAGGCATCAAGAATAATCCAACATGATCAAGGCAACAAGCAAACTTTATATCACAGATTATGACTTAGTGGAAAACAGAGCATATACACGAGCAGAGTTAATATGTTGACATGTTGGAGGCAAGAAATAATTAAGCTACAATGCAATAACATGGCAAGCAAAAGCATGGCATGCTAGAAAAAAATGGAGCTCAAGGAACACAAGATGGCATATACATGGGAGCAATAGGTTCATGGCATTCATCAAAATAAGATGGAAACATGATATAGAAGATTCTCAGACTTGGTGAAAATATGTGAATGCAAACAACAACATTATGATGCTGACATTGGAGGAACATAACAGCAAGCATATTAATCCAAATAAGCATGCAAAATTCATGAACATGTAATAGTCATGGCATACTGCAAATAACTCTATTGGCACAACTCCATAAGATTCATAGAATGATTACAACAAGCTTTGGCAAATTGAACATGTTGTTGACAGGCTGACAGAAACATTATGATGACAACTTGAGAGCAAGAAAGAGACAATCTACAGCAACCTATAATTGCAAACAAGGGCATGGATTGATAGAGCTTAACAAGGGCTTCAAGATATGCCCACTGGACATACCAAAACATGCATGTATATGACTATAGCATCAAGCTAACATGGAATCATAATATAACAGTTTCAGATTTAGAAGTTTTTAACAAGTCTCAGAAAACAGCAAACAACGAGTAGGTCACTTTACAAGCTTGTTCCACTAACCGAAAGGCATAACATGAAAATCGGATTTCACCACAGCAAAGATGTCATGACATAGCTCCTAAAACATGTTCACATGCTGCTCAAACAAAAATCACACAAAAAGATATGAAAAAGACAAATCAGCAAGTTATATCAAGTTTCAGCAGTTAACAACACTTAGCACTCTTGCAACAGATATTAGCACAGTAAGATGCATCCTAACATGCATGCAAAAGTCACCATCATGTAGAGCACAGAGAAACGAACATTTTAACACATTATACATTTCATTTCGATCACCGTGCAAAAAGTTATCATCACTCAAAATATGCATCATGAAACAATTTTTTGAGGACTTAGCCAAAATTTCACCTCGGGGAAAACTGGATCTCGTGATCCCAGGGACGAGAGGGTGCAACCGCCTTGTTTGGTTCGGTGGCTCGGATGGGCCGGGGCCAGATCGGGACGGCGGAATCCAGCGGGGTGGAGGTCAGCGGCGAAGTCCTCCTCCGGTCGGATCTCGCCGGATCCGACGCGGAGCAAGGCGGGGCGGCAAGGCGGCGACGGATCTGGTCGGTCCTCAGCCAGATCGGAGGGGAAACGGGGCTGGCCCGGTCGGTGGCGAGGCACCACGTCCGCGGGGTGAAGCATGGCGGCGAGGGAAGCGGCGGTCGGGCGCTGGGCGGTGTCGAGGCCAGCGGGCTCGACCGTGGGGGTCCTGGTGCGGGGCACGGATGCTGGTAAGGTGGAGGCGGGAGGTGCGGCGAGTGTCGGTGTCAAAATCGGCAGATCTCGGGTAGGGGGGCCCAAGCTATGCGTTTAGAGGATCAATGGTAACAGGAGACTGGGGACATGATGTTTACCCAGGTCCAGGCCATCTCGATCGAGGTAATACCCTACTTCCTGCTAGATTAATATGGATGAATATGAGTATAGGAGTTGATCTACCTCGAGATCGTAATGGCTAAACCCTAATGTCTAGCCTATGGGGGTATTGTGATGATGATCCCCTCTACAGACTAAACCCCTTGGCTTATATACATGCCAGAGAGGGCCTAGGTTTACAAGGGTGACTTGGGGAGGAAGTATTTGACACATCCGGACTCTACACTTGCCTTTCTATGTACATAAGAGTCCCGACCGAATACGGGGGAAGGTCTTCCGCTTCTTCTCTATACGGCCCACCAATACGGCCCAGCTTCAACGACCCGGATGCCCGAGGACCCCTGAATATATGACTCCCTCAGTAGCCCCCGGACTTGCCTTCAAGGACGAGATTGTGTCCGGCTTCATGTCTTCGGTCTTGCAAGGTGAGTCCTCCTGGATGATAGTTTGGCTTCTTTAAATGTTGTACTCCGTCGATTCCTCGCTGCCGTCGCCTTGGCTTCCACGTGTCCAATGAATGCGAATCGTCTGGGAAATTTTACAACTACCCCCTTGACGGTGTAGAGCAGGCGCCTATATAAGAAGATAGATCCGAGTTGCCTCTCCATCCCATTCCACGTGGAAGAAACCCTAGTGCCTGCAAAAAATCTTCAAACATGGCTAGCGCCCCAAGCTCTTCCTCGCGCCCCCACAACCCTCGTGCAGGAGATTGGAAAAGCTGTTCTGTGTCCCATGCACGTCTGAGGACACTTCAAGCGCTGGTATATCTCCCTCCAGAGGATCTAGTCCCCGTACGGGCCGAACTAACGTCTGTCGATAATTAAGCCCTGGTAGAGAGTTTTCCCAACCCCTCCGATGGAGAGCGGGTATGTTTCGTTCCCTTGCTTTTAAGAGGCGTAGGGTTCCCCATCCATCCCTTCCTTAGGGGCCTCCTGGAGTTCTACGGTCTTCAACTGCACGATCTTACGCCGGGGTCCATCTTGCATATTACGGGTTTTGTCGCTTTGTGAACTGTTTTTGGGCTGCGAGCCTCACTTTGAGTTGTGGAGAAAGTACTTCTTCCTTGTCCCTCGATCGAAAGAAGGATCCATATTTGAAGTCGGGGTCGCCAAAGTATGGAGCATAGCCGGGACAGGCTATCTGCCCGGTACTCCGAAGAAACATCCGAAGAGTGGCCTTCAGAGTGGTTCTATATTGAGGACGTCGCTCTGCCGGATCCAGTCCGGCGCGGACTCCCCAAGTTTTCCAATGCTCCACCAAAGAAGCTTTACAATTGGTGTCCTCACAATCCCTCGGAAGAAGAGTGAGCGGAGGTTAGTAGACTAGCTGGTAAAATCAAATTGCTCGCCAATTCAAGGCTATCCATAATCGAAATGATGGCTATTTCAATAAAGCGATGCGTGCAACCGCTTCAAGCTAGAGGATTTCCAATGTGGCACTATAATGGCCAAGATGATGCCTCGCGCTGCTTATGCCTAGGTCTAGATGACCCTGCCGCTCTAGCCACTATCCTGGAAGGTCTCTATAAGGGAGAGAACCAAGACTTTATTCGACTGACGTCCCGGGAGGGTTTTTCAATGTACATACCTCATGACTGGGTGAGTTTCTCTCATGACCGTCCATTTTTTTATTATGATATATTATCTGAACTGAATTCGGTTTCTCCTAATAGGAGTGGAGGAAGGTGATCGAGGGGATTAACAGTCCCGCCCCTCAGCCAGAGGACCAGTTTCAAAATGCAGGCCCCGGATATGATGAAGATTCGGACGTGGGCATAGAGCTAGAAGAAGGAGTCTTCTACCAAGCCTGCCGTGAGGGTCCCCTGGTGGCTATAGTAGCCGATTACCCAGGCCTCATTCCTTCCTCCCGTGTAAGTATTTCAGGACATATCTCTTCAAAAGAGAAGATTCCTAATGCACCTTTACCCATTGTATTATATCATACTTGAACAGGGACGGCGCTCCTCACGCCGAACTGCACGTAGACCGTCAACCCAGAGGGCGGCGCCCACGTCGGGCGAGGTCTTGAAGCGAAAAAGGACCGCGAACACCAGCGGACCTTCAAAGAGGTATGTTTGTTTTAACATGTGCTGGGTGGTGAAATCGGCATTATAACTTTCCGCTTTGTTTCTTCCTTTTAGGAGGAATACACACCGGACTATCTCCGGAGGCAATGCAGGCCAAGTTCTAGTCAATCCGGCATCAGGCCTGCCAGGGGTAAATGCTAATTCGGTGCCGGATTGTCCTCTCCGGGGGGATTCAGATGAAGTGTCGGCTACCAATTCCGAAGTGGAGGTTGCGATGATTCACTTGTGGCGGAAAGCAGCCATGCGTGACCCCGCTTTTTCTGAGGAGGTGTTTAACGCCCTCAACTCTGCAGATGCCTATATCCGAGCCGCTCAAGATGGACTCACTGGAGCGAGTCATCAGCTTTCAAAAGATATGCGGGTAAGTGTTTATTTTGAGTGTTCCGATGCCAGTAGCCCCCGAGAATTAAAGCAGTTGGTACAACTGATTCGAGGATCATTGTGGTTTATAGGTGCTTCGAGGAAAGAATAACTATTTATCCAAGTAACTTCAGGAGTGCCGGACCCAGCTCACCGAATTGAAAAATTTGAAGGAATCCGGAAAGGATGCTGGTGGTAAGAATAATTGTGTCTGGAAGCTATGATAGTTCTGCTGATTACTATTATGTATGTACTAATTTGTAATACAGCAACAGGATCGACCAACCAAATGGAGAGGGAGCTAAGAGCTGCCTTAGCGGACAAAAAATTGGCCGAGGGGGAAATAGCCGCTGGCGAGCGTGCACTGATGCAAGCTATGGAGAAAAGGAACCAAGCGTAGGATAAAAATATTAGGCTCGAACAGGGAGCTAAAGGGCGTAAAGGCCCAACTCTCAAGCGCCTTGGAAGAGAACCGGAGGCTAAAAAGCGGCATGTTTAGTATTTCTCTTATACCTAGATCTCCTTATAGTCTCTTATTTTGAAAGTTTCTTACAAAACTTTTCCTGCAGGATTGTTGACTGGGCAGCCTGAAGGCGGAGTGTCCGGTTTTGAGGGTGACGTGCTGCAAGAGCTTTCCAGGGTCCATGAATGGGCTCGGAAGGCCATGAAGAGTATAGCCAGAGCTCCATGACCTGGCAACTCACCTACATAATCTATGGAGGATTTGGCGGACCTGTTCAAAGGGGCTCGACGCCGCTTCGAACTATGGAAAGCATCAGCATGCCGCATGGGTGCTCGAGAAGCCTGGGCCATGGTGAAGGCGTGCTACACTCGTCTTGATCCAAATCACATGGCCCGCGTGGGACCTCGAGGGTCCGATGGACAAGAAATTCCTCCGCATTTGGTCTATGACCAAGTAGAGATGGCTGCCAAGCTTTCCCAACAGGACTGTAAGCTAGACAGCCTGATAGAGGAAATAGAAAATGAGTAGCCATTTAATTCTATGTATTAGTATACTTTTACCATCAAACTTATCTCCAGCCAAATTTATATAAAGTTTGTTATGGCTGGCCATCTACTTTAACCTCCATAAACCGAAAGGCTGGAGTGTTTCCGAATACTATACCTGTGTTAAAACACATGATATGTTCGGAAACTAGGCAATCCGGTCATAATTGCTTGAACAGATGAACTGTGTTCGGGGAGTTATGTTATATTACTATTTAACGTAAGAAACATCTTCCTGAGAGAATAGTTCTGTTAGGGGTTCCTTTCCCTTGGCCGGCGTGCATAAAGATGCGGGCCTAGGATTTCGATCCTATGAGAAGGACAGTAGGATGCCATCTCCTGTGATAATTTAAAATATGCTTTAGAATGCGATATGTCGTATATCCGCCGACCAATTATTCCCTTAAGAGCGCTAGCTTTCGGCTTCACCCAGTCTGAGGTACATATCTGGATTACCCGGTTGTAACGATCGCAGAGGTGCTCCCATTACACCCTAGCCGAACAATCGAGAATGTAGGGGTAAGCATAGGAGCCAGGCAACCCAGCTTGGCCAGAACTTAAGTCATATCAGTGCATATCATGGCAAGGAAGAGCTATAAAAATAGACGACATTTTAAGCAATAAGCTTTGTTTATAATGGGCTTCGTTAAAGAAGCCCCCAGGTATATTTCGGGTATATACATTCGAAGATGTACTTATCCTGTGCAGTTCGGGCGAGCCGAATACTTGCCAATGAGAGAAAAATATAAAAGGGGAAAAATAGAAAAGATGAAAAAGTAAAAGACAAGACCTAACTTGTAAGGAGGAAAAAATTGCTACCGTACTATCCATAAAATCATCGGAGCCTGGCAGCGTTCCACGGGTTCGGCTCAAGGCGGTTATCCTGTGCATTAGGAAGGCGGTAGGCTCCACCGGAGTGTACTTCGTCGATAATGAAGGGGCCCTCCCATTTTGGTTTGAGCTTGTCCTTTTTCTTCTCCAGGAGACGTAAAACGAGTTCGCCGACGTTGTATGTCTTGGCCCGCACTTCTCTGCTCCAGTATCGCCTGGCCTGTTGTTGATAGAATGCGGAACGCACTTACGCTGTGTCACGCTCCTCTTCAAGTCCATCTAGGTCGTCCTGCCGATCTAGCTCGGCTTCTCTCTCCTCGTACATGCGCACTCGAGGTGAGTCATGAATAATATCGCAGGGTAGAACAGCCTCTGCGCCGTACACCATGAAAAAATGTGTATATCTGGTCGTACGATTGGGTGTTGTCCGCAACCCCTAGAGTACGAAGTCAAGCTCTTCAACCTAGTGTTTATCAGACTCCCGTAGGGAGCGCACTAGTCGGGGTTTAATGCCGCTCATTATCGGACCATTGGCTCTTTCAACTTGAACATTTGTTTGACGATGGTATACAGAAGCATAGTCAAGTTTAGTACCTAACTTTGCGCACCAATTTTTTACCTCGTCAGCTGTGAAATTGGAGCCATTGTGTGTGATAATACTATGCGTGACACATAACGGTGTACTACACCGGATATAAAATCTATCACAGGCCCTGCTTCAGCAGTTTTTACTGGCTTGGCTTCTATCCATTTAGCAAATTTATCTACCATCACTAATAAGTATTTCCTTTTATGACTTCCCCCTTTAGGGGGTCTGACCATATCAAGCCCATAGACCGCAAAAGGCCAAGTAATGGGGATTGTTCCCAGAGCGGTGGGAGGCATGTGAATTTGATTTGCAAAGAGCTGGCAGCTAACGCAGTGTTGGACTAAGGTTTGGGCATCTGCTTGGGCGTGGGCCAGTAAAAGCCAGCGCGAAAAGCTTTGCCTACGAGCGCTCCTGCTGCAGCGTGGTGGCCACCCATTCCAGCGTGTATGTCAGCAAGAATTTTCCTTCCCTCCTCTTCGGAGATGCACCTTTGTAGAATACCAGTTGTGCTTTTCTTATATAGTTCACCTTCGTGAACTTTGTAGGCTTCAGAACACCGGACTATGCGGTGGGCCGCATTTTGATCATCGGGGAGTTCCTGCCTTTTAAGGTAAGCTAGGAAGGGCTCTGTCCATGGGGCTATGACGGCCATGATTTCGTGAGCCGTAGGTGTTATCTCAATGTTTGGGTCTCCGATGATGTCTTGATTGAGTTCGGCTGGGGGTGTGTTCGGATCCGAATTTGTATCACTGCTCGCGTCCTGCCATGTTACTGATGGCTTAAATAGCCTTTCCACAAATGTGTTAGGCAGGACGGGGTCATGTTTAGCGCCCATACGAGCGAGTACGTCAGCGGCCTGGTTATTATCCCGGGCTACGTGATGGAATTCCAACCCCTCAAATCGATCCGATATTTTCAATATAGCATTGCGATAAGCTAGCATTTTTGAATCTTTCACATCAAAAATCTCCGTTAATTTGGGAGATAGCGAGGTTTGAGTTCCGCGTACCTCGAGGCGTTGTATAGGGAGAACGTACATAATTTGGCTGCATTGTATTCGGCTGCGTTGTATAGGGAACCGTGTAATAGGGCCTCGTATTCGGCTGCATTGTTCGAGTCCGTGTACATAATTTGGAGAACGTACCGGACTTTATCCCCAGTAGGAGATATCAATATTACGCCGGCCCCTAATCGGGCTAGCATTTTAGAACCGTCGAAGTACATTTTCCAGTGGGAGTATGAGCCGTACTCTTTAGGGAGTCCGGCTTCGGTCCATTCTGCGACAAAGTCGGCCAACACCTGGGATTTAATAGTCCAGCGTGGCTTATAGGATATTTCGAACGGTAAGAGATCGATGGCCCATTTGGCTATGCGTCCCGTGGCGTCTTTATTGTTGATAATATCGTTGAGTGGTACCTCGGATGCCACTATGATCGAACACTCTTGAAAGTAGTGTCGAAGTTTCCGAGATGACATGAAGACCGCATAGGCAATTTTCTGATAGTGGGGGTACCGTGATTTGCACAGTGTTAGAACCTCGGATACATAGTATACGAGTTTTTGAATAGGGAATTTATGTCCCTCTTCGGCTTGACCGACAACGAGCACGACACTCACTACCTGGTGAGTGGCTGATATATACAGCAACATTGGTTCGCCAACACCGAGGGCGGCTAGGATTGGGTTGCTCGCTAGTAGGGCTTTTATTTCTTCCAATCCAGCTGTGGCCGCATTTGTCCATTCGAAATTGTCAGTGCGTCGTAGCAATCTGTAAAGTGGCAATGCCTTTTCTCCTAATCTGGAGATGAAGCGGCTTAAGGCCGCTACGCAGCCCGCTAGCTTTTTCACTTGCTAGAGATTGGTTGGTAGTTTGAGCTGTGACAAGGCCCGGATTTTGGCTGGGTTAGCTTCGATTCCTCTATGGGATACGATGAACCCTAATAGCTTTCTGGCTAGAACGCCGAATACACATTTTTCCGGATTGAGCCTTATGTCGTATTCTCGGAGGTTGGCAAATGTAAGGCGGAGATCCTCCACCAAAGTCTCGACGTTTTTAGTTTTTACAACTACGTTGCCAACATATGCCTCCACTGCTTGCCAATTTGCTTTTCTAAGCATGTTTGAATCATGCGTTGATATGTGGCGCCAACGTTTTTAAGTCCAAATGGCATAGTGTTAAAACGAAAAGGGACATACATCGTGATAAATGCCGTTGCGGCCTGATCGGAATCCTTCATCTTTATCTGATGGTATCCGAAATAAGCATCAAGGAAGCACAGCGAGTCATGTTTGGTTGTTGCATCGATAATTTGATCAATGCGGGGCAAAGGAAAGGGATCATTTGGGCAGGCCTTATTCAGGTCTGTGAAGTCGACGTAGAGGCGCCATGATTTATCCTTCTTCAGTACCATGACCAAGTTGGCTAGCCAATCCGGGTGTTTAATTTCTCTAATGAATCCGGCTTTTAATAGCTTGGCTATCTCTTCTCCCATTGCTTGTCTTTTGGGTTCAGAAAACCGTTGCAGTGACTGCTTGACCGGTTTGAACCCTATGATAATATTGAGGCTGTGTTCGGCCAGCCTGCATGGGATTCCTGGCATATCTGAAGGGTGCCAGGAGAATATATCCCAATTTTCCCGAAGGAAGGCGAGTAACGCGCTGTCCACCGCCGGATCCAGCTGTGCCCCGATGGATGCTGTCTTCTTAGGGTCCGTTGGGTGCACTTGAAATTTGATGATTTCGTCTGCTAGCTTGAAGGAGGTAGACTTTGATCTTTTGGCGAGGATCATGTCTTCCTTGTCTACCTTTGATCGTAGGGTAGTTAATTCTTTGGCCGCGAGGGCTTCGGATAATGCCTCTGAGGCTAAGGATGCCGTCTTATTTTCGGCGCGGAGTGCTCTATCCGGATCACTTGTTAATGTGATCACTCCATTGGGCCCTGACATTTTAAGCTTCATGTACCCATAATAGGGTATAGCTTGAAAGCGTGAGAAAGCGTTCCGTCCTAGAAGGGCATGGTATCCGCTATGAAAGGGAAAAATGTGGAAGAGTAGTTCCTTCGATCTGTAGTTGTCGGATCTGCCGAACACTACGTTGAGCTTAATGCTTCCCGAACGCCGGGCTTCGTGGCTTGGAATAATTCCTCTAAAGGTTGTGTTGGTGTGCTCAATGCGGGATTTATCAACCTGCATCTTTGCAAGCGTTTCCTCATATATGAGATTTAGTCCGCTTCCTCCGTCCATAAGTACTTTAGTGAGGTGGAAGCCGTCCACTATTGGATCTAGTACAAGAGCTGCTGATGCTCGGACCGGTCGGAATCGAGGTGCGTCATCGGCAGAAAATCTAATTGTCGTGTCGCTCCATGGGCTTGCAGAGCTAGTTTGGTAAACCTCGGCAAGTTCGGGATTTGCTCTCTTGCGGTGGTTGTTTAAGGAGAACATCTCGAAGACAGTGAAGACAGTGAAGACATCGATGTCCCTCTCCCTCTGTATGGTGGTGGCAAGAATTGTCGTACCACTTTTTGGTACCTGCCGGAGTACCCAGCATGCTCTAAGGTAACGGTTAGGGGCATTGTCCGGGGTTGCGTGTATTTGGCAAGGTGTGTCGAGTAGTTCGTCCAGTACAGACCTGTACCTTAAAAAGGTTTGTTTTTTTGCCAATTGGCATGCTATCGGATGACCTGCTAGGGTATGTCCGTTTAGCCTTGATAATGTACTGTCCAGATATGGACTGTTCTAGAGGTGTATTCTGGGCTTTCCAAGTATTTTCCATTGCGCAGTACTTCCGTACTAGCTGCGATAATTCTGTGAAACTCAGAACAGGACGTCTGTTGAGGGCGTTCAAGACTCCCTCATCCGTGCAATTGCGGTCAAATAGGGAGACCGCTTTGTCGTCACAGCAATCCCTGATCTTGTTTTTAATAAGTAGGAATCTGGCCCAAAAGTGGTTGACCATTTCCTCGGGGTGCTGTTGTATGTTTGCGAGATCACGTATGTCCAAGATTCCGGATTCACTTGGAGATTTTTTCCCAGGGTGGGTGGGTGTTGGAAATTTTTAATCCCGACCCAAAGTGATATTCAGGGTTTTGACAACCTTCGATGGCGACAATCTGGATTTGACGGGATCTAGTCGCCTTTCGGGTCCGGTGTCAGTCCCATAGCTCAAAGAACATAGAGTGTCTCCTGACCGGGACGTGTTCGGCTCGATGGGTTCAGAGATCCGAACTGTTATGGTCTCTGCCTGGAGAGGATAAGTCTCTGTGGCTCCTAAGGGAGTCCTGGACTAAGGGGTCCTCGGGCGTCCGGCCTGTTATCCATGGGCCGGACTGATGGGTTGTGAAGACATGAAGGCCGATGACTGCACCCTTGTCTGGATTGGACTCTCCTTGGCGAGGAAGGAAAGCTTGGCGACCAACTATGAAGATTCCTTCTTATGTAACCGACCTTATGTAACCCTAGATTCCCCCGATGTCTATATAAACCCGAGGGTGTAGTCCGGATAACATATACTCATTACCATAGTCATACAGGCTAGGGTTCTAGGGTTTAGCCATTACGGTTTCATGGTAGATCAACTCTTGTAATACTCATATTCATCAAGATCAATCAAGCAGGAAGTAGGGTATTAACTCCATAGAGAGGGCTCGAACCTGGGTAAACATCGTGTCCCCAGTCTCCTGTAACCATCGACCTTAGACACCCAGTTCGGTACACCCTACCCGAGATCCGCCGGTTTTGACACCGACAGCTCCATCCTCAACTGTTGTTATCAGATGAGTGATCGGAGAAGGATCGATCTCATCATGGCCGGATTTAAGTCCGATTTGATCTCTTGGCGATGAAAGCCCCAGGGCGGCGATGCGATCAAGCATGCTCGTTTATGGGTGAGAGTTCTGCTAAGGTCGTGTCATCGGAGTGGCCAGAATCCGCATAAAGGTGGTGCTTGATGGCCGCAGGGAGAGCGGCCGGCCCAAAGGCCATCCAGGCGCATACAGCGAATCCGCCGAGCTGGAGAACCTGGCCGACAGCCAGACTGTTTCTGAGGGTGATCCCGTCGTTGATGACAAGACGAGCCATCGATCGCTCATCGCGAGCGCACATCAGAGCTCTCAATGAAAGCACCATTGTCGCTGTCAAAACCGGCTGATCTCGGGTAGGGGTGCCCAAGCTATGCATTTAGAGGATTGATGGTAACAGGAGACTGGGGATACAATGTTTACCCAGGTTCAGGCCCTCTCGATCGAGGTAATACCCTACTTCCTGCTAGATTGATATGGATGCATATGGGTACAAGAGTTGATCTACCTCGAGATCATAATGGCTAAACCCTAAAGTCTAGCCTATGGGGGTATTGTGATGATGATCCCCTCTACAGACTAAACCCCTCGGCTTATATACACGCCAGAGGGGGCCTAGGGTTACAAGTGTGACTTGGGGAGGAAGTATTTGACACATCCGGACTCTACACTTGCCTTTCTATGTACATACGAGTCCTGACCGAATATGGGGGAAGGTCTTCCGCTTCTTCTCTATACGGCCCACCAATACGGCCCCGCTTCAACGACCCGGATGCCCGAGGACCCCTGAATATAGGACTCCCTCAGCGAGCTCGCCGGGGCCAAGGAGGTGGCAGGTCGAGGCGGTGGGGTCACCGGAGAGGCGGCAGAGACGAAGTCGCGGCGGTGGCGGGCGCTGACCTGCGAGGAGTGGGGCGGACGGGCAGCGGGCCCGGGGCGGCTCACAACGGGCCGCGGATGGGCCTATCGGGCCCCGCACTAGTGGGACGAGGCCAGGGACGCAGGGAGGCCAGGTGGGGTCCCCTGGTTGGCCAGAGAGGGGCTGGCGACTGGTGGTGGCCAATGGGGCGCCGCCAAGTGGTGATCCGGGGCTGAACATGGCCGGAATTCGAGG
>LR738710.1:622874419-622896722 GCA_902687465.1 Secale cereale | reverse complement strand
CTAGGAGGTAGGGAAAGGGTAGGTTTAGGCCAAAATTGGCATGGGGGTTGTTTTATAGGGTAAGGGCTAGGGTTAGGGGGGCTTGGGGGGGTTTCGGAGCCCTCCGATCGCGATCCAACGACATCAGATCGAAGGGGGTCTAGGCATGCCTAGGTGAGCTGGTTTAGAGTGTGAGTGGGCTGTGAAGAGAGGTGGGAGAGAGGCCCGGCGGGAGTTTCGGAGATCGAAACGTTCGACGAATATACCGGCGATGGTGCCGCTATGGACAATGGTTGGGCTATCAAACGGACTCCAAATGCGACAAAATTTGGCAGGCGCTCTACCTACACTATAATATGACCGCACGTCAACTTTCACCCCATTGTGAGAACGTTTTCCGGTCACTTACAAAGCAAGGTTCGGAGGTGCCGTGGGCGCGTACGAGTGTGTCTGGGCTCCGAATGGACAACGGAGAGACCCGACAACTAGGGACAAATGCAAGTTCTGAAAACTATGCAAACACGATGCACATGATGACATGGCAAAGTGCAACACGCAAGCAGATGACATGGCAATGACGGCGAATAAGAGGATGACACCTGGCGCATCGGTCTCGGGGTATCACACACACACACACACACACACACACACTCTCTCTCTCTGTCTCGTGTTCTTGATTTGGCACAATCTTGATGTACCGCGAGCTTTGTTATTATAGTAGATCTATTGGTGTTCTTCCCTCTCTACCTTGTGATGAATTGAATCTTTTCCTTTGAGGTTTTTTATGTTGGATTGAATATTTGGATGAGAGAGCACTTTATGTATGTCTTGAGAAGGGATATCCGTGGTGACAATGGGATGTTCTATTGATCCACTTGATGTATGTTTTGGTTATCAACTTGCGGATTCCCGTGGTGACATTGGGGTAATCTATGAATAGGAGTCAGTATGCATTTTCATATTCTTTCTCCGATAGAAATCTTGGGGTACTCTTTGAAGTTCTTGGTATTGGACTGAATATTATGAATCTGAGATTGTGTGATGCACATCGTATAATTGACCCACGAATACTTGTGGTGACATAGGAGTATCTAGGTGACATTAGGGTTGGTTGATGCGTGTCACGTGGGGTTATTCTAGTATGAACTCTAGGGTTGTTTCTGACACTTATAGGAATAGCCCAAAAGATTGATCAGAAATAATAACTTTGAGGTGGTTTCATACCCTATGCGAAATTTCATCTTATGTTCTCCGCGATAGGAACTTTGGAGTGATTCATCATTGCACCTTGAGGGATTGTTATATGATCCAATTATGTTATCATTGTTGAGAGATTTTGCACTAGTGTATGTATGAACCCTACGCCTTGTTTTCGAGCATTGAAATACCGTTTTTGCTCACTTTTACTACTTGCTACCTTGCTGTTTTTATATATTTAGATGACAAAAACCTATATCTACTATCCATATTACACTTGTATCACCATCTCTTCGCCGAACTAGCGCACCTATACAATTTACTATTGTATTGGGTGTGTTGGGGACACAAGAGACTCCTAGTTATTTGGTTGCAGGGTTGTTTGATAGAGATCATCTTCATCCTATGCCTCCCACGGATTGATAAACCTTAGGTCATCCACTTGAGGGAAATTTGCTACTCTCCTATGCTACTTCTCGAGCTTGCGTTGTATTCCCTCGAAGAGGAAAGGGAGATGCAACACAATAGCGTAAGTATTTCCCTCAGTTTATGAGAACCAAGGTATCAATCCAGTAGGAGACCATGCGCGAGTCCCTCGCACCTGCGCAAACAAATAAGAACTTCCCAGCCAATGCGATAAGGGGTTGTCAATCCCTTTACAGTCACTTAGGAAAGTGGGATCTGATAGAGATGATAGTTTATATTTTTGGTATTTTTGGTTTATAAGAACAAAAAATAAAAGCAATAAAATTAAAGTGGATGTAGATTGATATGTTGAGAATAGACCCGGGGGCCATAGTGTTCTCTAGTGGCTTCTCTCATGGTAGCGATATTCTACGGCGGGTAAACAAATTACTGTCGAGCAATTGATAGAAAAGCGAATAAATATGAGACTATCTAGGCATGATCATTGTATATAGGCATCACGTCCGAGACAAGTAGACCGAAACGATTCTGCATCTACTACTATTACTCCACACATCGACCGCTATCTAGCATGCATCTAGTGTATTGAGTTCATAAGAACAGAGTAACGCCTTAAGCAAGATGACATGATGTAGAGGGATAAACTCAAGCAATATGATATAAACCCCATCTTTTTATCCTCGATGGCAACAATACAATACGTGCCTTGCTGCCCCTACTGTCACTGGGAAAGGACACCACAAAATTGAACCCAAAGCCAAGCACTTCTCCCATTGCAAGAACTATAGATCTAGTAGGCCAAACCAAACCAATAATTCGAAGAGACTTGCAAGGATATTATGAGCACACATAAAAAGTTCAGAGAATAACCAAATATTTCTCATAGATAATCTTGATCATAAACTCACAATTCATCGGATCTCGACAAACACACCGCAAAAAGAGATTACATTGAATAGATCTCCTCGAACACCAAGGAGAACTTTGTATTGAGATCCAGAGAGAGAGAGAAGAAGCCATCTAGATACTAGCTATGGACCCGAAGATCTGTGATAAACTACTCACAACTCATGGTGAGGGTGATGATGATGATGATGATGAACTCCGTGATGGATCCCCCTCCGGTGGAGCTCCGGAACAGGCTCCAAGATGGGATCTCATGAGAACAGAAGGTTACGGTGCTGGAATTAGGGTTTTCTCTCTGTTGTCGAAGGTTTCGGGGTACGTAGACTTATATAGGAGGAAGGAGGACACCAGGGGACGCTCGAGGGGCCCACGAGGCAGGGGGTGCGCCCTGGGTAGGGGGGCGCTGTGGGCGTCCTGGGAACCAGGGTACCCAGACTTGCCTGTCTGCGGGCCACGACGCGCTCCTTCAAGTAGGCCTGGTACGACCCGGCTGATCGACCAGCTACTCAAGACCCTCGCAAGGGGCCAAGCCTCGAGAGGAGAACGACGTCAAGACCCCCTCGGGAGCAGCCTCGATGAGGTGCTCTGGAGGGGCGGAGAATCCAAGGCCAAGCCTGCCTCAGGAGCAGGCAGTGATGTCAGCAGTGACGCACCGTGCCAGCGAGTGCCAGCGTCCGCTAGCGGCACAGTTTCCATTTTGGTGCAAAGGAGACATCGCAGCCGTTGGTTCCCAAGGAGCGGGGCAAAGATTTCCTCTTTGGTGCAACAAGACCGAAGACCGCAAGGACGATAAGGAGGATGTCACCATCGAGCCCACTAACGTGTCACCGCCTGATCCTTTTGCAGGGGAAGACCGATTTTGTGAGGGTAGGAACGTCCTTGTGTTCCCGCTCAAAAATGGCCGTTGTGGAATCCCTTCCCGCCTAAACATTTCGGGAGAAGAGGACCGTGGCCGCCTATATAAGTAGCTAGAACCTCCACTGCAAAAGGGAGATCGATTCACACACTTGACCACCACACAAGGAGCAAGAACACTAGCCTCCTGACCCTCCTGAGCTCGCCTCCTGAGCTCAGGAACCCCTGTACCAGTTCATACTCTAGCTCACCCAGAGCCAATCCACCAAAGTAGGAAGTAGGGTCTTACACCTTGCGGTGGCCCGAACCTGGATAAACTCTTGGGTGTTTGTTCGTTGTTTTCTTGAATCCTTCCACCGAGACGAGAGCGAGGCGCTAGGTAGACGTGAGTGGGAGAGATCTTCATTCACGCCCCTGTGTTCGAACTTAACGGGTTTTGCGGAGCCCTGAATCTGACATTTGGCGCGCCAGGTAGGGGGCGTGTCGAAATCTCGGCGCGTTCTCGTCACCGACCCTGATCCACAGCCATGGTGGACACACGCCGAGCTCGCGCCGCCCGCCACGCTGTGAACGTTGCTCAGACGGCGCCCGCCGGCAATGGCGCACCGCTCCACCCCAACTTGCCGGTCGCCAACACTGCACCCGACCCGGCTGTCAACGAGCAGTAGGACTCCTCGCTGCCATTGTCCGTGCAGCGGGATGGCCGCACGGCGACACCTTCACCGTCGCTGGCCGCAGCGTCGTCCTCGCTGGCCCGCCGCGGGCCGGTCTACCAGCAGCCTGCGCTACTGATGGCGCGAGAGCTCTTGCGCTACTGCCCGGTAGAGGATCTCTACGACGAGTGCCTCCACCGCATCACCGAGCTCGTCAACGCAGCTGGGGAAGCGCCTGCACCGACGCACTCTTCGCGTCCTCCATCGCCACCGGCGGCGAACGAGGGCCGTGGGGTCACGGCTCCGCCTCACCATCACCCCGCCGGCCAGGAGGACCGACGCGAGGCCCCTCGACGTGAACAACTCCGCAGGGCCCACGCCCGCGACGAGGAGAGTTGCCAGGTGATCCCACACCCACATGCATGGGCTCGTGGGCCCCCTGGCCCACAACGCCTAGACCGCACGCCACAAGAGGTGGTGGCACCAGCACCTCAAGAACCAGCGTCACATGTGCAGGGGGCGCCTGCGGTCATGAGCGTACGCGGGTGTGGCGCCCTGGCTCCCGAGCTACGGCGCCTCGTCTGGCCCGGCAAGTTCAAGCCGGACCTGCCTCCACGCGATGACGGCACCACCGACCCCATGGAGTTCCTTCAACTCTACGAGCTGAGCATCGAGGCGGCCAACGACACTGAGCAGGTCATGGCGAACTGGTTCCCCATGGCTCTGAAGGACGGCGCGCGCTCCTGGCTCCTGAACCTCCTGGTAGGATCCATCTCCTCTTGGGGAGAGCTTCGCGAGCGCTTAGTCACCAACTTCCAAGGCACCCACGACCGAGCCCCGGCAGCTGCTGACCTGTGTCACGTGAAGCAGCAGCCGGGAGAAACCCTGCAAAAGTACATCCAACGCTTCAACACCATGCGCCTCCGTATCCCCAGGTTCTCGGACGAGGCCATCATCTCTGGGTTCTCCGACGGCGTCCGCGACGTCAGGATGAGGGAAGAGCTCGCCATCTACGAAGACCTGTGCACGGCCCTCGAGATGTTCAAGCTCGCGGTGAAGTGCGCCAGGGCGGAGGAAGGTCGCCTCTCCCTTCAGGAGCTGCTTGAGGTGGAGGCATACGACAAGAAGACCAAGGACAAGGATTCAAAGCGCAAGGGACCCGCCGTGCTGGCTGCTGAGCCAGAAGTGAAGCGTGGCTGCGGCTACGATGACCTCCCCAGAGACAACCGACCGTACTGCTACTTCCACAACGTCCACAGCCACAACACCAACATCTGTCAGGAGCTCGGGGCAATGCACGGCGGGCGCGTAGGGCAGCGCCCTGAGCGTGACAACCGTGGCTACAGCCGAGGAGGAGGACGTTGGGACAATAGGAACTCGCGCCAAGGCTGGCGTGAGCAGCCTCGTGAAGACCACTGGCAAGAGCAGCCTCGTGAGGCCCCTTGGCGCGACCAGCCTCGTGAGGGTTGCCCTCAGGGCCACGCAGGCCTGCTTCCGTTGCCGCCACCACCAAGGAGGAACGACGACGACCGCCAGGGAGACGGGGCCGGGGGCTTCCAGGAACCGCGTGCAGTCGCGTGCATTCTGGGAGGAGCTAATGCCTCGGCTTCTCACCGCATCTTCAAGCAGTTCGCCCGAGAGGTGAACGCGGCGCTTCCCAGGCCTGACGCCGCGCGCAACCTCAGGTGGACCAAGCAAGTCATCGCCTTCGACCCCAAAGACCAGCTCAAGTGTACTGCGGCCCCAGGCGCACTCCCGATGCTCTGCACCCCGACCATCAGCAAAGTCCTCGTGACCAAGACCCTCATCGACGGCGGGGTAGGGCTCAACGTCCTCTCCGTCCAGACCTTCGAGACACTCCAGGTTCCCTACGATCAGCTCCACCCCACCAAGCCATTCTATGGAGTCACGGATGGCTCCACACTCCCGATGGGGCAGGTCCGCCTCCCCGTCACCTTTGGAGACCGCGACAACTACCACACCAAGCACATTGACTTCGACGTCACCAACATCCACCTCCGTACAACGCCATCCTGGGGTATCCTGCCCTTGCCAAGTTCATGGCGGCGACCCATCACGGCTACAACGTCCTCAAGATGCCCGGAAGCGGTGGAGTCATCACGATCGCCTCCAACGAGAAGCAAGCGATGCGTTCCCTGGGGCGTGCCTACCAGACTGCGGCGGTTGAATACCCCGATGAGGAGGAAGCCGTCCTCGCCCTGCAGACCGCCCCCAGGAAGAAGAAGGACCTACCCGTCAATGGACCTCAGGATGCAGGGGCTCCCGACGACCTGGCCTCAGGACTCGCGCCTGCTGACGAGGCGCCTTCCACCCTCGCATAGGGAGGCGCGCTCGGCGCCCCTCCCGTGACAGGCTCGGGGGCTCTCCTCTGGAGTGTCCCTGAGCTGACCCGTGCCCCGAGGGAGGTGTCCGAGCACCACCTGCAAGCGTATCTTGATGCACGTTTTTGTGAGCCCGGAGCGAACCGTCCAGCGCTAGGGGCTCAGGACTTCATCGACCAAGTTACAGAGGAACTTCAGTACGCAAGACTCATCTGCGATGGGCGTAGCCGCACAACCCCAAGTCCACCAGCTCGCGGCCCGAGCGACTGCTTCCACATCTGCGTCAACATCGCGGGTCTCAACCGAGCCGCTTCTCAGGAGCCCTTCTGGCCGACGGCGGTCTGCCGGAGGAGGGCCCTCCCCTGCAGCTACGTCTGCATGCTCTTCGGCTTCCGCAACACAGCTGCCACGTTCCAGCATCTCGCGCAGCAAGCCTTTGGGGCTCGAGAGGCTCGGTGGCATGCGGTCCGGACGGAGTGGGAGCCGGACCCGCGCGACCACTGAGAGCCTCAAGAGCCCTTGGGCCTCAGGAGCCCGACGATCCTCGGGAGCGACCTGCACTGCTCGCGTCTTCAGCTACCCCAACTCTCCTTCGGCAAGTATCAGGTGACACTTCAGGTATCTAAACGAGGGCGCCCCTCGGGCTGCATCATCCTCAGGCCGCTCGGGGCTGTTCCCCCGCGGCTGTCTCCCTTTTTGCATGATCAAGGCCAGATATTTATTTCCATTCGCATTATCTATATGCTTGGCGTCCTCACCGCCACTAAGGTCATGAGCCCTTGTGAGCCCACTCGCGACCGCCCCATGATTAAGGACTGGCAGACGTCTGTGCTCGGGTCCGTCCCTGCAGCGTCGATAAACCCAAGGGCTGAGCTCTGCCTAGCGAGCCATTTCCGTGATGGCACCTCCCATGGTCCTTGGTGCCTTGTTCTCGCATGGGCTAATCGTGGATGGGTAAGTAGGGGCCCGTGGCAGGTGCCTCGCTCACGCGGGAACTGCGTGCCAGCTGTTTTTCTTTTGGATCGTGGCATGAGAAGACTGGGCACGGCGTCTGTGCTCGGGTCCGTCCCTGCAGCGTCGATAAGTCCAGCGGCTGAGCTCTGTCTTACGGGCCGGTCCCGCTAACGTCACCTCCTGGGGTCGCTGGTGCTGCGGCCTTCTCATGCAATATCCCCTGGAGATGCACTCGGTGCAGGTCGACACAACACCTCTCTTTTCACATTTTGTAGAAGAAGACTCAGGCGCAACCCGCCTCAGGGTAGGGTCTCGTGAGTGATGCATCAGCTCACGAGAACTTGCTCAGAGTCGTTCAGCTCGTCCTGAGGAGGGCCCATATACACCTTGGCTATCCTACCATGCTAGCCACGCGTTAGGATGGGGTTGTACACGCCCCGGAGTCTCTCCCGGTGGGAGGCTCCCACCCACGGTCTAGTGGAAGTACCAAGCTCCGCGCTGGCAGATCCAACCGAGGAGCGGTTATGCCCACGAACCAGTGGAAGCACCAAGCTCCGCGCTGGCCGATACGACCGAGGCGCGGTTATGCCCACACTCCGCGCAAGTGTGATAGCTCTATGCTCCGCGCTAGTTATAAACAACTGAGGGTGGCCCTAGTGGCCGCACCAACCTCAGGGAGCTTTTGAGCTCACGACGCTCACAACTTCTCCTTGGATGGGTGTCGCGAGGGGGGCTAGGCACGGGGGCTATGCTTAGGTCAAGCCTGGTAGACGCCACCCTACCAGGTGCCCAGACACCTGGCCTCCTCGTGCCCCCATCCCAGGCGAAGGCTCGTGGGCAAGGTATGGTGCTTGTTCTCCTTCATGAAGAGTCGTTCGTACGTCAAGGGGGACCCCTGGGCATCACGACCCAGGCGCCTAACTGGCCATGTAGCCCCTCATCCCTTGAGCCTAGTTATGACGATAATCCCGGTCCTCCGAACGGCTCAATGGCGATTGAGGTATGCGCGGGGTTGGGCCCTGCCGACGCAGAACGAAAACGGGATCGCTTGAACGTCAAGGGGGACCCTTTGGGCATCGCGACCCAAGGGCCTCACTGGCCACGTAGCCCCTCACCCTTGAGTCTAGTTACTACGGTAACCCTGGTGTCTGGAGGGCTTAGCAACGAGTCTAGTTACTACGGTAACCCCGGTGCCCAGAGGGCTCAGCGGCGGTCGAGGTATGCGTGGGATTGGGCCCTGCCGACGCAGAGCACCTAAAGCTAACATGAAAGGAAGCAAGCATGGAATCACCTAGCTATTACAATAACATCAAGTTTTTTCAAATTCAACCAAGTTCTTACGCCTCCCTGAGGCACTCGGACTCCTCTCACTAAACAGGACGGATCAAGCATGGCCAGGCGCAGCAGTACCGGCCGTCTCCCCTTCGGCCGCAGTAACGGTAGACTAGAGGAACGCATCCACCAGCGATGTGACCTTCACCCCCAGGGCCTCGGCGGCTGAGTTCTCCATGACTGCGGTCACGGGCTCGGATAGCGAGCCCAGGTCAAGGGTGGGGCCGCGAAAGCTTAGGTGGCTGCACACCTGCGTGAGGACCAAGGTAAGCAATGTGCGGCCTTTAGCATCAGCTAACTGGCCAATCGCGGTCGTAACACCATGCAGGGACTCCACGAGCGCAGCAAGAAGCCTGGCGGGGCCTCCCTCAGGGGCGGCCTGTGGCTCCTTGAACCCTTCTCCGTAGGCGGCATGCAGCCCCTTGCGGGCCTCAAGGTCAAAGGCGGAAAGATGCTCAGGACTAACCGTTGCCAAGGCCGCGAGAGCTTCCCCCTGGGCATGAGCGGCTTGGGTTGCCTTGGCCTGCTCAACTTCAACCTTCAGCTTCTCCAGGGCGACACGGTCAGCAAGCTGCTCCTGCTGCAGCCGGTATGTCGCGGCCTTCTCCGCCTCGAGCTCCTTCTCCAACCCTTTGAGCTACAGGGCGTGCCTAGAGTCTTCCTCGCGGAGGGCCCCCAGCTCGCTCTCTGCCTTGAGGCAGCACTTCTCGAAGGACGCGGCGTCAGCTCGTGCGGTGTCGCGAGCCAGCGCGGCCGCCGCGTCTTCCTCACGACCCTTGGCAGCAGCCGGCAAGGCGTGATCCCAGGAGGCCCGTGCAGACTCGTCTGCCAGGAGCCACCCGTGGATCAGCCCAAGGCGCCCTTCTGTCAAGTGGCTGTTGTTGTTTTGCAGGTCAGCACGAAGACGACCCAGCGCAGCTGAGGCAGCATCCAAAGCCTCGGGACCAGGCTGCGCCGGCTGGCACACGGGCACCGACAAGACTGGCTTCTTGGCCAGGGGCTCGGGGGCTCCGGACCCCCCTCGCCAGAGCAGCCGAAGCAGAAGCCAACTCTGCAACCTCGCCGGAGACAGGGACGTCTTCGGGTGGCACCGTCACCGCACGCACGGTGGCCCGGCCAACTGAGGTGCCCAGCGCCGCGGCATCCATCCCCAAGGTCGCACCAGCAGCCGAAGGAGCAGGGCACCGCGGTAGGACCTCCCCCTTCACCCTCTTCATCACACTTCCCAGCCTGCAGCATCAAAGGAGAGCACATGAGGGGCACGGCAAATAAGAATGAGTGAGAAATTGCACACTTACTTGTCGGAGGCGAGGCGCGCCCTTCTCCTCACTAGCGAGTCAACAACAACCCCTGGCGCACTGGGCGTGCCGATAGCCGAGGGCCTGGGCAAGACACGAGGACACGGTCCTGGGCGCGGCCGCGGTCACCAGGTTCGCCGGTGTGGGACCCTTCGGCGGGGTCGCCACCTTGCTTCCCCCAGACGCAGTGCGTCCGTACCGACGCGGTGTGGTCCCTGGGATCGCCCGGCGGCACCTGCGCCTGCTGCCCCGTCGAACACCTCGAAGGAGTCCCCATCGTCATCTAGGGTATCCTCCGAGCCCCTGTCGTCGCCCTCGTCGTCATCACCAGAAGACACATCGAACGTGGGCGGAGCGCCCATGGGCGCACCAAGGTCCGGCATGGCCTTCAACAGCTCAGCCTTGTCAGGGCGGCTGTACAGCGGTAGGTAGGCCCCAGCAAGATCCTCCGGAACCATCCCCAGGAGGGCCCTCGAGGCGAAGTCCAGATCGACTTCGGCCAGCATCCCTGGGTGCAGCTGGAGCCGGTCGCCATCACCCGTCAGCTCCCACATGGGGCGTGAGTGAGCCTGCAGCGGAGCCATACGCTGCCTCAAGAACTCCTTCACGATCTGGCCTCCTTCGAGCCTCGAGCTCAGGTCGGCCTCAATATTCGCCAAGACCGGCCCGGCGAGAGGGCCGGTGAGCTTCGCGTGGCGCCAGCTGCCAAGTTTCTCCGGATGGGCAGTAGGCAGCGCTAACAGAGGATGGGTGCGCTGGGCACCCAGATAGACCCACCTCTTCCGGTGGGACTCTACCTTCTTCTCGGCCGTCATCAGGCGACAGCCCTGGCACTAGAAGACAAAGGAAACACAGCCCAAGCACGGGCCCTCGTCGTATTGATGCATGGAGAAGAAGTGGCGGAAGAGGGCGACCGTCGGCCTCATCCCCACGAACGCCTCACAGTAGAAGGCGAAGAGCGACAAGACGAAGATGGAGTGGGGTTGGATATGGAGAGCGTGCACCTGGTAATGTTCCAGGATGGCGTAGAAGAACTCGGAGAAAGGGGGACGAGCCCCACGGAGATGCCGTGGAGGAAGAAGGGTTAGCACGACTTTGGCAGGGTCTGCGCCATGGCGGATCCAGCCCAGATCTGCGTCGGGCTGTGCTCATTGTGAGAGCTCGACATGAATGGCTGGACCTCTGAGTATTCCTCCTCCCTGATGATGGAGGACTCCTCAAGCGCCGTGTCAAGGGAAGAAGCAGATCCAGGCGCCGACGCGGTGCCCTTGTTCTTCTTCGCCATGGTCAAGGAAGGATGAAGGACGCTGAGAGGCAAGAGGCGCAAAGGGAAGGAAACCAAGGAGGAAGGAAGGAGGGCGATAACTACCGCAACGGAGAAGGCCCCTTTTTGTCAAGGCACACGGTTACCGAGACGGCATGGGGAGCGGAGTCGTTCGCGACCCATCCAACCGTCACGCGCCAGCCTGGTCCGCAGCCTTTTTGGGGACCGCGGCGCTTCGTCCTCGACTAAGGCCTTGCCCCGAAGCCAACTCCGCGTGCACCTTGGGCTCGGGGGCTACTGTCGGCGTCCTGGGAACCAGGGTACCCAGACTTGCCTATTTGCGGGCCACAACGCGCTCCTTCAAGCAGGCCTGGTACAACCCGGCTGATCGACCAGCTGCTCAAGACCCTCGCGAGGGGCCAAGCCTCGCGAGGAGAACGACGTCAAGACCCCCTCGGGAGCAGCCTCGATGAGGTGCTCCGGAGGGGCGGAGAATCCAAGGACAAGCCTGCCTCAGGAGGAGGCAGTGATGTTAGCAAAAGGGAGATCGATTCACACACTTGACCACCGCACAAGGAGCAAGAACACTAGCCTCCTGACCCTCCTGAGCTCGCCTCCTGAGCTCAGGAACCCCTGTACCAGTTCATACTCTAGCTCACCCAGAGCCAATCCACCAAAGCAGGAAGTAGAGTCTTACACCTCGCAGCGGCCTGAACCTGGATAAACTCTTGTGTGTTTGTTCATTGTTTGCTTGAACCCTTCCACCGAGACGAGAGCGAGGCGCTAGGTAGATGTGAGTGGGAGAGATCTTCGTTCACGATCCTGTGTTCGAACTTAACGGGTTTTGCGGAGCCCTGAATCCGAGAGGCGTGCCCCCACCCTCATGGGCGCCTTGATGCTCCCCTGACGTGGTTCTCAAGTTCCCTGTGCGTGATTTTCTCCAAAAATATCTCTCGCGAAGGTTTCATTCCGTTTGGATTCTGTTTGATATAGTTTTTCTGCAAAAGCCTGAAACAGGCAAAAAACAACAATCTGGACTGGGCCTTTGGGCTAGTAAGTTAGTCCCAAAAATGATATAAAAGTGTATGATAAAGCCCATTAAACATCCAAGACATCATAAATAATAGCATGGAACAATCAAAAATTATAGATACGTTGTAGACGTATCAAGCATCCCCAAGCTTAATTCCTGCTCGTCCTCGAGTAGGTAAATGATAAAGAAAGAATTTCTGATGTGGAATGCTAACCAATATAGTTTTTCAATGTAATTCTCTTAACTGCGGCATGAATGTTCAGATCTGAAAGATTCAAGATAAAATTATATATTGACATAAGAAATAATAATACTTCAAGCATACTAACAAAGCAATCATGTCTTCTCAAAATACTATCGCTAAAGAAAGTTATCCCTACAAAATCATATAGTCTGGCTATGCTCCCTCTTCATCACACAAAATATTCATATCATGCACAACCCCGATTTCAGCCAAGCACTTGTTTCCATACTCTATATTTTCAAACCTTTCAACTTTCACGCAATACATGAGCGTGATCCATGGACATAGCACTATGGGTGGAATAGAGGTGGTTGTGGAGAAGACAAAAAGGAGGAAGATAGTCTCACATCGACTAGGCGTATCAACGGGCTATGGAGATGCCCATCAATAGATATCAATGTGAGTGAGTAGGGATTGCCATGCAACGGATGCACTAGAGCTAAGTATGTATGAAAGCTCAACAAAAGAAACTAGTGGGTGTGCATCCAACTTGCTTGCTCACGAAGACCTAGGGCATTTGAGGAAGCCCATCGTTGGAATATACAAGCTAAGTTCTATAACGAAAATTCCCACTAGTATATGAAAGTGACTAAACATGAGACTCTCTACAATGAAGAACATGGTGCTACTTTGAAGCACAAGTGTGGAAAAAGATAGTAGCAATTGCCCCTTCTCTCTTTTCTCTCATTTTTTTGGAGGGGCTTTTTTTTATTAGCCCCTCTCTAATTTTTTGGGCCATATCTTTTTTTATTTGCCTTTCCTCACATGGGACAATGCTCTAAATGATGATCATCACACTTTTATTACAACTCGAAATTACAACTCAATACTACAACAAGTATGACTCTATATGAATGCCTCCGGCGGTGTACCGGGATGTGCAATGAATCAAGAGTGACATGTATGAACAATTATGCATGGTGGCTTTACCACAAATACGATGTCAACAACATGATCATGCATGGCAATATGACAATATGATGCGTGTCATATGAACGGAATGGTGGAAAGTTGCATGGCAATATATCTCGGAATGGCTATGGAAATGCCATGATAGGTAGGTATGGTGGCTGTTTTGAGAAAAAATATATGGTGGGTTTATGGTACCGGCAAAAGTTGCGCGGTACAAGAGAGGCTAGCAATGGTGGAAGGGTGAGAGTGCGTATGATCCATGGACTCATCATTAGTAATAAGAACCCATATACTTATTGCAAAAATCTATGAGTCATCAAAACATAGCAATCAACGCATGCTCCTAGGGGGGAGGTTGGTAGGAGTTAACCATCACGCGCCCCCGACCTCCACACGAAGGTTGGCACTTTACAAATACCTCATGCTCTAACTTCGTCACATAGTGGTTCACCATACATGCATGATACGGGAATCACTAACCTTAACACAAGTATTTCTCAGTTTCAAAATAACTCCACTAGCATGACTCTAATATTACTATCCTCATATCTCAAAACAATTATCAAGCATCCAACATCTCTTTCTATTCAATGCACTTGGTGTGAATTTTCTTACTACATTGACGTTGGATGTTTAACATGTGAAGACTAGATTCTTTAGCCTAAACACATTACCATGCTGTTTTAATAGACTCTCAGATGGATATAAGTGAAGCATGAGAGTTAAACAATTTCTACAAAATATAACCATCACCGTGCTCTAAAAGATATAAGTGAAGCACTAGAGCAAAAACTATTCAACTCAAAAGATATAAGTGAAGCACATAGAGTGATCTAACAATTTCTACGCCATATTTAACTCTCTCAAATAGGTGTGTCCAGCAAGTATAATTGTGGAAAACTAACAAGCAAAGACTCAAATTATACAAGACGCTCCAAGCGAAACACATATCATGTGGTGAATAAAAACAAGCTCCAAGTATAGTTACCGATGGATGAAGACGAACGAGGGGATGCCTTCCTGGGGCATCTCCAAGCTTAGGATTTTGATTATCTTGAATTTACTTGGGGTTCCATGGACATCCCCAAGCTTAGGCCCTTGCTCCTCTTTGTTCCATAGTCCATCAAAGCAATACTCAAAAACTTGAAAACTTCACAACACAAAACTTAGACAAAAATTCTCGTGAGCTCCGTTAGTATAAGAAAGCAAACCACTACTCAAAGGTACTGCAATTAATTCATTCTTTGTTTATATAGGTGTTAAACCTACTGTATTCCAACTTCTCTATGGTTCATACTTGCCAATACTACTCATAGATGCATTGAAATAAGCAAACAACACACGGAAAACAGAATCTGTCAAAAACAGAACAGTCTGTAGTAATCTGCAGGTTTCGCCTACTTCTGGAACTCCAAAAAATTCAAACTAAATTGGTAAATTTGAGGAATTTGTCTATTAATCATCTGCAAAAAGAATCAACTAAATAACAGTCTCCAGTAAAATCTGACGACCACTTTAGCGAGCGCTAACGGTTCTGTTTTTCACAGCAAGATCACATAAACTTCACACAAGTCTTCCCAAAGGTTCTACTTGGCGCAAACAGTAAACAAAACTTGAAACCACATCTGATCAGAGGCTAGATGCAATATTTATTCCCTAACATCAACAAAAACAAAAAATAAATATAAAATTGGGTTGCCTCCCAACAAGCGCTATCGTTTTACGCCCCTAGCTAGGCACGATACAAGATAAATCTAGGTATTGCCATCTTTGGAAAGCAATACATAAGTGGCTCTCATGATAGATTCATATGGTAATTTGATTTTCCTTCTAGGAAAGTGTTCCATGCCTTTCCTTAACGGAAATTGGAATCTAATATTTCCTTCCTTCATATCAATAATTGCACCAATCGTTCTAAGGAAAGGTCTACCAAGTATAATAGGACATGAAGGACTGCAATCTATATCAAGAACAATGAAATCTACGGGCACATAATTCCTATTGGCAACAATAAGAACATCATTAATTCTCCCCATAGGTTTCTTTATAGTGGAGTCCGCAAGATGCAAGTTTAAAGAACAATCATCAAGTTCATGGAACCCTAGCAAATCACACAAAGTTTTTGGGATAGTGGAGACACTAGCACCCAAATCACACAAAGCATAGCACTCATGATCTTTTATTTTTATTTTGATAGTAGGTTCCCACTCATAATAAAGCTTTCTAGGGATAGAAACTTCTAACTCAAGTTTTTCTTCATAAGATTGCATCAAAGCATCAACTATGTGTTTGGTGAAAGCTTTATTTTGACTATAAGCATGCGGAGAATTTAGCACAGATTGTAACAAGGAAATACGATCAATCAAAGAGCAATTATCATAATTGAATCCCTTGAAATCCAAAGTAGTGGGTTCATCACTATGCAAAGTTTTAATCTCTTCACTCCCACTTTTAACAATTTTAGCATCAAGATCTAAAAACTCCGAATCATTGGGACACCTTAAAGCAGAATCATCTCCAATCCTATCTTCATCAAGATTAATACTAGAAAACAAGGACCTAATAGGAGACACATCAATAACTTTCAGATCTTCATCTTTATTTTCATGATAACTATAAGAACACGCTTTAATATAATCCTCTCTTTTAGCACGCATCCTAGCGGTTCTTTCTTTGCATTCGTTAATGGAAATTCTCATGGCTTTGAGAGACTCATTGATATCATGATTAGGTGGGATAGATCTAAGTTTCAAAGAATCAACATCAACAGTAATTCTATCCACACTTCTAGCCAATTCATCAATCTTAAGCAATTTCTCTTCAAGCATAGCATTGAAATTCTTTTGCGAGATCATAAACTCCTTAACACTAGTTTCAAATTCAGAAGACATATTTCCATAAGAGTTGTTGTAGGAATTACCATAATTATTAGAGGAATTACTAGGAAAAGGCCTAGGATTAAAATTACCTCTATAAGCATTGTTACCAAAATTATTCCTACCAACAAAATTCACATCCAAGGATTCATTGCTATTTTCAATCAAAGTGGACAAAGGCATATCATTAGGATCAGAAGAAGCACTCTTAGTAGCAAACAATTTCATAAGTTCATCCATCTTTCCACTCAAAACACTAATTTCTTCAATAGCATGCACTTTTTTACTAGTAGATCTTTCGGTGTGCCATTGAGAATAATTAACCATAATATTATCTAGAAGTTTGGTAGCTTCTCCTAAGGTAGTTTCCATAAAAGTGCCTGCCGTGGTCGAATCTTAAAGATTTCTAGAAGCAAAATTCAAGCCAGCATAAAAGTTCCGAATAATCATCCATAGATTCAAACCATGTGTAGGGCAATTACGTATCATTAATTTCATTCTCTCCCAAGCTTGTGCAACATGCTCATGATCTAGTTGCTTATAATTCATAATATCGTTTCTAAGAGAGATGATCTTAGCAAGAGGGAAATACTTAGATATAAAAGCATCTTTGCACTTATTCCACGAATCAATACTATTTCTAGGCAAAGAGGAAAACCAAGTTTTAGCACGATCTCTAAGTGAAAATGGAAATAACTTCAATTTAACAATATCTTTATCTGTATCCCTTTTATTTTGCATATCACACAAATCAACAAAGTTGTTTAGATGGGTAGCGGAATCTTCACTAGGAAGGCCGGAGAATTGATCTTTCATGACAAGATTCAACAAAGTAGCATTGATCTCACAAGATTCAGCATCGGTAATAGGAGTAATCGGAGTGCTAATAAAATCATTGTTGCTGGTATTGGAGAAGTCACACAATTAGGTATTGTTCTGAGCCATAGTGAAAAGCAAGCAATCCAACACACACAAGCAAACAAGAAGCAAGCGAACTATAAACACACGGCGGAAGAAGGGCATATAAAACGGCAAGGGTGAAGTGGGGGAGAGGAAAACGAGAGGCAAATAAATGTAATGCGAAAGATAAGGGTTTGTGATAGGTAGTTGGTATATGACTTTTGCATAAGCCTCCCCGGCAACGGCGCCAGAAATTCTTCTTGCTACTTCTCGAGCTTGCGTTGTATTCCCTCGAAGAGGAAAGGGAGATGCAACACAGTAGCGTAAGTATTTCCCTCAGTTTTTGAGAACCAAGTTATCAATCCAGTAGGAGACCATGCGCGAGTCCCTCGCACCCGCACAAACAAATAAGAACTTCGCAGCCAATGCGATAAGGGGTTGTCAATCCCTTTACGGTCACTTACGAAAGTGAGATCTGATAGAGATGATAGTTTATATTTTTGGTATTTTTGGTTTATAAGAGCAGCAAATAAAAGCAATAAAAGTAAAGTGGATGTAGATTGATATGTTGAGAATAGACCCAGGGCCCGTAGTGTTCTCTAGTGGCTTCTCTCATGATAGCGATATTCTACGGCGGGTAAACAAATTACTGTCGAGCAATTGATAGAAAAGCGAATAATTATGAGACTATCTAGGCATGATCATTGTATATAGGCATCACGTCCGAGACAAGTAGACCGAAAAGATTCTGCATCTACTACTATTACTCCACACATCGACCGCTATCCAGCATGCATCTAGTGTATTGAGTTCATAACAATAGAGTAACGCCTTAAGTAAGATGACATGATGTAGAGGGATAAACTCAAGCAATATGATATAAACCCCATCTTTTTATCCTCGATGGCAACAATACAATACGTGCCTTGCTGCCCCTACTATCACTGGGAAAGGACACCGCAAGACTGAACCCAAAGCCAAGCACTTCTCCCATTGCAAGAACTATAGATCTAGTAGGCCAAACCAAACCAATAATTCGAAGAGACTTGCAAGGATATTATGAGCACACATAAAAAGTTCAGAGAAGAACCATATATTTCTCATAGATAATCTTGATCATAAACTCACAATTCATCGGATCTCGACAAACACACCGCAAAAAGAGATTACATCGAATAGATATCCTCGAAGATCGAGGAGAACTTTGTATTGAGATCCACAGAGAGAGAAGAAGCCATCTAGATACTAGCTATGGACCCGAAGGTCTGTGATAAACTACTCACAACTCATGGTGAGGGCGATGATGATGATGATGAAGAACTCCGTGATGGACCCCCCTCCGGTGGAGCTCCGGAACAGGCTCCAAGATGGGATCTCACGGGAACAGAAGGTTACGACGGTGGAATTAGGGTTTTCTCTCTGTTGTCGGAGGTTTCGGGGTACGTAGACTTATATAGGAGGAAGGAGGACATCGGGGGACGCTCGAGGGGCCCACGAGGCAGGGGGCGTGCCCCCCACCCTCGTGGGCGCCTCGATGCTCCCCTAACGTGGTTCTCAAGTTCCTTGTGCGTGATTTTCTCCAAAAATATCACTCGCAAAGGTTTCATTCTGTTTGGACTCCGTTTGATATTCTTTTTCTGCAAAACCCTGAAACAGGCAAAAAACAGCAATCTGGATTGGGCCTTTAGGTTAGTAGGTTAGTCCCAAAAATGATATAAAAGTGTATGATAAAGCCCATTAAACATCCAAGACTTCATAAATAATAGCATGGAACAATAAAAAATTATAGATACGTTGGAGACGTATCATCCTACAAAACTATGCGCTTGGAGGACCAACACGAGTCTACAAGAAGAATGTTGCGTAGTAGACATCAAGCTATTTTCTGGTGCCATTCCCGGGGAGGTTGACACGTCCATTTTGCATCATGTTTTCTTGTTGTTATTTATGTTGTTCTAATGCACAATAATGCTTTTTGGAGTAATTCATACGCCTTTTCTCTCATAATTTGCAAGGTATGCACCAAGAGGGAGAATTCTGGCAGCTAGAAATCTGGACCTGAAAAAGCTACATCAGGCTACCTATTCTCCACAACTCCAAACAAGCCGAAACTCCATGGATAATTTTTATGAATTATTTGAGGAATATTGGAGTAAAGAAGCACCAGAGGGGCCCCAACAGGTGGGCACAACCCACCTGGGCGCGCCAGGGAGCCCAGGCGCGCCCTGGTGGGTTGTGCTCACCTAGGCCCGCTTCCATTGGCCATCTTCTGGTATATAAGCCTCTCTGACCTAGAAAAAAATAAGGAGAAGACTTTTGAGATGGAACACCGCCGTCTCGAGGCGGAACTTGGGCAGGAGCACTTTTGCCCTCTGGTGGAGCGATTCCGCTGGGGGAACCTCCCTCCCGGAGGGGGAAATCATCATCATCATCATCATCACCAACAACTCTCCCATCTTGGGGAGAGCTATATTCATCAACATCTTCAACAAAACTATCTCATCTCAAACCCTAGTTCATCTCTTGTGTTCAATCTTGTTACCGGAACTATAGATTGGTGCTTGTGGGTGACTAGTAGTGTTGATTACATCTTGTAGTTGATTACTATATGGTTTATTTGGTGGAAGATTATATGTTCAGATCCATTATGCTATATATTACCCCTTTGATCTTGAGCATGTTCATCACTTGTGAGTAGTTACCTTTATTCTTGAGGTCACGAGAGAAATCATGTTGCAAGTAATCATGTGAATTTGATATGTGTTCGATTTCAGGGGATACTGAGGGAGTCCTGGATCGAGGGGTCCTCATGTGGCCGGATAAACTCCTGGTGGGCCGGACTGGTGGGTCGTGAAGATTATAATAGAAGATCATCTCTCGTATCCGGATAGGACTCATGTATTCCTGTATTGGCAAGTTTTAGGTTCAGGTGTAGATTTTCCTTCCTCTGCAAGCTGACATGTACAAACCCTAGGCCCCTCCGGTGTATATATAAACCGAAGGGTTTGGTCCGTAGAGGCTAGAAGAGAATCACAATATCCTCATACGCTAGACTTAGGGTTTAGCCATTATGATCTCGAGGTAGATTAACTCTTGTATTCATATTCATCCATACTAATATAGCAGGAAGTAGGGTATTACCTCAATCGAGAGTGCCTGATCCTGGGTAAACATCATGTCCCTAGTCTCCTGTTACCATTGATCCTCAGATGCATAGTTCGGGACCCCCTACCCGACATCCGTTGGTTTTGACACTGACAGGGGGCACCCCATAAAAACACAAGTTGATTTCTAAGCCGTGTGCGGTGCCCCCCTCCACAGTTACACACCTCGGTCATATTGTCGCAGTGCTTAGGTGAAGCCATGCATCGGTAACTTCATCATCACCGTCACCACGCCGTCGTGCTGACGAAACTTTCCCTCAGCCTCAGCTGGGTCAAGAGTGCGACGGACATTACCGAGCTGAACGTGTGCAGATCACGAAGTTGCCGTGCGTTCGGTACTTGATCGGTTGGATCGCGAAGACGTTTGACTACATCAACCGCGTTACTAAACACTTCCGCTTTCGGTCTACGAGGGTACATGGACACTCTCCTCGCTCGTTGCTATGCTTCTCCTAGATAGATCCTATGTGTTCGTAGGAATTTTTTTGAAATACTACATTCCCCAACACAGGGGTCTCTTTTGGTCCATAAAAATCACCGTGCATTTTCATTCCATTCTAGGCCACTCGATATTTCCTACATATTCTAGCACAAGTCATGCCAGGATTCACGGAAAAATCTGGCATGACCTTTGCTAAAAAAGGACATATCGAGCGCCCGAAATTTTCCGGAATGGAAATTAATCAACACTCCGGCAAAACAAAGGCCACTCGGAGGTTTAATAAACACTCCGGCTAAAAAAGGACATGACCTTTGCATTTCAATGGTTGAAAATATGAAAAAAAAATCAAAATATCATATAGGACTCATCTGGACATGGAGATTTGGCTGGTCTCACCTCGAGGTCGGAGGGGGTCATTGACGGGGACGACGGCGGGGATGATGGAGGGGCTCCTCGGTTTCTGCAAAAACAAAAACCCTATAAGCTATCAACTAATCAAATGCATGCGCCTTGCATAGTGGGGTCCAATTTGAGCATTCAAAATAGGAGTAGTTCTCCAATATGAGCATTCAATAAGCAAAACCAAATCGTAAAATAAATAAGTATTCAAATTAGCATGCATTCAATAAGCAAAACTAAATCGTCTCTTGCGTCTATACATCGTCGAATATTATCACTATTGCATCTCGAATAGCATCATACATATAACATCACTAGCTAAAGCCCTAGCGAACGACGGGTATCGGCGTGGGCGGTGGACACCCAAAGAGAAGGAACCATCATAGGATCATAGCTCCAGTGAGATCCCCAAAGAACCTGCCAGGTATTGGAGAACCTGCCCTCCAACGCAACCATGTAGCGACGGACGTGCTCGTCCTCCTCACTGACACGGCGAGGTACCACCTCCGTGGGGTCCTCAAGCCTCCGCACCGTCACCGGCCCATGCGGCCGCCACCAAAGAAGGTTCAAGTCAATGACGGGCTGGCTCCTCACCAAGCTGCACCCCCCAGAAGGTAGCACCTCCCAGTACCAGCCCGGTGGAGCCCAATCCCGGACATGGCCCCTTTAATCAAGCAGCTATCCTCCGCCGAGTCGACGACGAGGATGCGGGATAAGCATCATCGACGTCGACGCGGGAATAATTGATTTAAATACAAAAATAACAACAAATGTGACATGTTCAAAATATGACATGTCCACTTCAAAACAAATCAACGTGGAATACTGTCAAATACACCTAAAAATATACTAGTTCTATTAATTTTATTACTAAAAATAAACTAGTTCTATAGTAAAATTTTAATTAGACTAGTTCTATTAATTCAACTAGTTCAACTAAGCACTTACTATAAATAAAAATAAACTAGTTCTTAGTAAAAAAACTAGTTCAACTAGTTCTATTAATTTTCTTACTAATTCCATTAAACACTTACTAAAAATAGTAAAAAAAACTACATTATACAATAGTAAAAAAACTATAGTAAAAAATAGCAAAAAAATAGAGATGAAGGGAGGAGGGGTGGGAC
>LR738710.1:622742611-622874317 GCA_902687465.1 Secale cereale | reverse complement strand
AGGAGGAGGGGGCGGCCGGAGGAGGAGGGAGGAGAGCGTGGTGGGAGGAGGAGGGAGGGGAGGAGGGAGGGGAGGAGGGAGGGAGTACCTTGGTGGAGGAGCAGTGCGGTGGTGGCGGCGGACGGCGGACTACGGCCGTGCGAGTGACTGAGAGGGAGAGTGAGAGGGTCGGCCATGCGTGGGAGGATAAGGTAGGGTTAGTAGTAGCACGGGTCAGAGAAAGGCGTTACTGCTACGGAGCATAGCAGTAGCACTGGCTATGGATACGCGCTACTGCTAAGTGGGGTTAGCCATTTTCGCCCTGCTCAAACTTAGCAACAGCATGTTTACCCAATAAGCGCTACTGCTAAAGAAATAGCAGCAGCGCTGTTTATTTACACGCGCTACTACTAGGTAGCAGTAGCGCATGATTTTGTCCAGCACTACTGCTAAGATGTTGTGTATATGGTTTTCCCTTGTAGTGAAAGTGTGAACCACCATCAGTCATCAAATATCTGGGGACTCCAAACCTTGAAAAAATAACTTCCCTAAGCATTTTAATAGAGGTGTTGTGACAAGCACTACTGGTTGGAATAACTTCTACCCATTTAGTAACATAATCAACAACAACCAAGATATGTGTATACCCATTAGAGGAAGGTAAAGGTCCCATGTAATCAAATCCCCAAAGATCAAATGGTTCAACAACAAGTGAAAAATTCATAGGCATTTCTTGACGCTTACCAATATTACATATCCTTTGACATTCATTACAATATGAGACGAACTTACGAGCATCTTTGAGGAGAGTAGGCCAATAAAATCTAGACTGCAATACCTTGTGAGCACGCCTATCTCCAACATGATGCCCTCCATATGCTTGAGAGTGACATTTCCGAAGGAATTGTCCATGTTCATGCTCAGGTACACAACGTCTAATAATACCATCTACTCCTTTATAAAGATGTGGGTCATCCCAAAAATAATGTCAAAAATCATAAAATAACTTTTTCTTTTGTTGATAAGTAAAACTAGGTGGTAAATATTTAGCAACAATGTAATTAGCATAGTCAGCATACCAAGGAGTATCTTTACCTACTAATAAAGCAGCGATTGCTTATGGTCGTCCGTCGCTGGCATTTTTGCAGAAAAGCCCTTGAGTTTCAGATATTCAACCCGCAGTCCTATTTTAACTGGATCTAAGAAAACGTTTGGTTTCCATAAAAAATAGCCTGGGTTTATTTGTATTCAACCAGCGATCCTGCGTCCGCCGCCCCCGATCGCACCCAGCGCCTCCACGCACGGGATCGCGGTCGAGCCTCCCCGCCGCCCTGCTCCAGCCAGCCACCGGAGCGCCGTCGTCGGACCAATGTGCCGCCATTCCCTCCTCTCCTTCTTCCTTCCCCTCCCTCCGATTCTATCTCTCACCCCCTCTCTCTATCTCTCCTTCGCAGCAAGCCATGGTTGCTGGGCCTCTATGGCTCCATGCCAGACCTCCATGTGCCTCCGCAAGCTCGCCGCCGGCCTGTGACTCGAAGAGAGGGAGACGACGAGAGGCGGTCAAGGCTGATGCGGGAGATGCTCATGCTAACACGCACATGCAAGATTGCGACGGCGGTGAAGGTTCCGGCGAATGACGCGGGCGTGATGGCGGTAGTTCTGAGACCTGGGCAGCGCCATTGTTGTGGTGTTGATACGCACATGCAAGATCGCGAGGGTGGGTGTCGGTGAAGGTTCCGGTGAATGATGATGCTTCCTGGTCGAGAGACAAGAGAGGGTGAGAAGAGAGAGAGGTGATCGGGGAGAAGAGCGGGGAGTATCTGGCTCACCGGTGGGGTCCTGCTGTATATCGTCGGCGGTGGGGGGTGGGTGGGTTTGGCTCGACCCACTGGATTCGCTGCGGGAAAAAGGCCCTTGGAGCTACCTCCTTGGTGGACGAGGGTGCGAGGAGGCGCTCGATTGACTCACTCAGATTTGAGCTGCAGGAGAGGGGCTCTTCTTCGTGCTTGCTTCTTGGACGAGCGAGCGAGGACGCGCTCGCGCTCGGGCACGATGGGGGGATATGTGGGAGGGCTTGGCTGAGATGGGGGCATGCGTTCACTATAGGGTCCCACGCACCGCTACCTCACCTCTATTCTGGTCGAGTCATTTCCTTCCACCGATCCTATCCACACACAACCTTATCTCTGCACCATAGCACCCGTAGACACCAAGTGACACGCACAACTAACAAGTTTTTCTTTTAACAAGGAAAGGGCCCCAAACGCCCGAAAGCTGAATTAGATAAGTCGATGGTGACACAAGTTACACTTACATGGAGCTATACTAACAAAAAAAAATACATCACAACCATCATATTTTATTAGAAGGACTCTAACATAAAAGTGGGAAAAGTAACCGTGTCCTCAACCACCGATCTTGAACTGAAGCTCCAGAACACCGACGATGGTGTCTGAAAAAGCTACGACAGGGTATTTGTCAAGGCAAGATGAGTCGGCTGCAGTAACGCCGACTGCTACGATCGGAGGTTGCAGCAAAGGTGGTCGACGCCAAGCCGGCTGCTGTGGCTGGGGATGCAGCAGCGGTGGCTGACGACGAGTCGGCTACAGCAACGCCGGCTGCTGCAATAAGGGGTTGCAGTAGTGGTTGTCGATGTCGGCGAGCCGGTTGCGGCGACGAGGTGCATGGGGATAGACGATGAATGAAAAATGTGTGAGGTGGATAATTATGTGAAGGGGGAAACTGCATTCACTCAATAAACGGCTACAGAAAGAAAGACCGTCAAGACAGTTGCGCAAAGCTTTTCTTTTTTCCGTCCCTACATCTGAATAACGAATACACGTCATTTTTTATCAGTGTTCCAACCATGCGCATATTTCCTACCATCACATTTTGATCAATTCTCTCAAATATTATCTCTATTTGGGGTTAAAAGGCTCGTGAGCCAATTCTCTGGAACCAAGGCATGGTGCAGCTTTTGAGAGAATATTTATCCCGTTGCAATGTACGGGCCATTTTCAAAGTTCTGAAAAAAATAATGAGAATTCTGAAATAAAATGTTTCATAAAATGTTTGTGGATTAAAAAATGACCATGATTATGTAAAAAATGTTTGAAATTTTAAAACAAATTTTCGGGAAATCAAATTTTTTAACGATTTTTTAAAAATATCATATATTAAAATTTTAATGAAATTGAACAAAATTTCACCAATTCAAAACATGTTTATGAATGAAAAATATCCTAAAATTCAAAAACTATTCGTGAGTTACAAAATAGCGTATTCGTTCATAAAATGTTTGCTTATTCAAAAAAGGATCATGCATTTCGAAAAAATGTCTGTTAAATCAAAAAAAGTTTGCTAAATGAAAGAATGTTAGTGGTTTTCATAAATTATTCCAGCAATTTCGGAAAAATTAATAATTCAATCTAGAAATGTTTGCCCATTCAAGAAAATTGTTTAAAAAATGTTCACAACTTTAAAAGAATGCTTGCAAATAGTATAAACTATGCATGAATTCAAAAAAAGTTCTTGATTTGAAAAATGTTTGAAAATTAGTAAAAGTGTTCATGAATTTGAAAAATGTTTACAATTTTAAATATGTGCATGAGTTCAAGAAAATTTATTATTTCAAAAATTATACATGATTTCACGAAATTGGCGTGATACTATAGCTCGGTGATGTAGCAAAATGTGGTTATATTCATTGGAGATTATGGTTTTTTTCTCTCGTTGCAACGCACGGGCCCTTTTGCTAGTTATTAGTAATGTTTATTGCAGCTAACTGCTCATCAGGAAAACTATCATCAATAGGTGGGTCATCAAGCACATTTTCAAATCTAAACAAGTTATCAGCTACGGGATTCTCTGCTCCTTTTCTATCAATAATATGCAAATCAAATTCTTGTAACAAGAGAACCCACCGAATAAGTCTAGCTTTAACATCTTTCTTTTCCGTAAGATATTTAATAGCAGCATGGTTAGTGTGAATAGTTACTTTTGAATCAACAATGTAAGATCTAAATGTGTCACACGCAAACACAACTGCTAAGAATTATTTTTCAGTGGTAGCATAATTCTTTTGAGCACTGTTTAGAGTTTTATTAGCATAATGAATAACCTTTAGTTTCTTATCAACTCTTTGTCCTAGAACAGCACCAACAACATAATCACTAGCATCACACATAATTTCAAAAGGCAAGTTCCAATCAGGTGGTTGAACCATAGGTGAAGAAATTAAGGCTTTCTTAAGTGTTTCAAAGACTTCAAAGTATTCATCATCAAAAACAAAAGGAACATCCTTTTGTAAAAGGTTAGTGAGAGGCCTAGAGATTTTAGAAAAGTCTTTAATAAATCTCCTATAGAAACCAGCATGACCTAAGAAACTACGAATATCTTTGATATCCTTAGGACATGGCATTTTCTCAATTGCATCAACCTTAGCTTTGTCCAGTTCAATACCCTTTTCGAAAATCTTATAACCCAGGACAATACCTTCATTAACCATAAAGTGGCATTTTTCCCAATTCAAGACAAGACTTGTTTGTTCACATCTCTGCAAAACTTGATCAAGATTGCTTAAGCAATCATCAAACGACTTCCCATAAACGGAGAAATCATCCATGAAAACCTCTACAATCTTTTCACAAAAGTCAAAGAATATTGCAGTCATACATCTTTGAAAGGTAGCAGGTGCATTGCATAAACCAAAAGGCATACGTCTATAAGCATAGGTGTGTGTGCTTTGATAATATTTCTAGCATTTGATCAATAAAAGTTAGAGGGTGATACGTCTCCAACGTATCTATAATTTTTTATTGTTCCATGCTACTTTTTATGAAGTCTTGGATGTTTAATGGGCTTTATCATTCACTTTTATATCATTTTTGGGACTAACCTACTAACCCAAAGGCCCAGTCCAGATTGCTGTTTTTTTCCTGTTTCATGGTTTTGCAGAAAATGAATATCAAACGGAGTCCAAATGGAATGAAACCTTCGCGAGAGATTTTTTGGAGAAAATCACGCACGCGGAGCTTGAGAACCACGTCAGGGGACAGAGGGCTGGCCCACGAGGGTGGGGGGGGCGCCCCCTTCCCAGGGCGCGCCCCTGCCTCGTGGCCCCCTCGAGCGTCCCCCAGTGCCCAACTTCTTCCTATATAAGTCTACGTACCCCAGAAACTCCGTGAACAGAGAGAAAACCCTAATTCCACTGCCGTACCTTCTGTTCCCGTGGAGATACCATCTTGGAGCCTGTTCCGGAGCTCCACCGGAGGGGGATCCATCACGGAGTCCTTCATCATCATCATCATCGCCCTCACCATGAGTTGTGAGTAGTTTACCACAGACCTTCGGGTCCATAGCTTGTATCTAGATGACTTCTTCTCTCTCTCTGGATCTCAATACAAGGTTCTCCTCGGTCTTCGAGGAGATCTATTCGATGTAATCTCTTTTTGCGGTGTGTTTGTCGAGATCCGATGAATTGTGAGTTTATGATCAAGGTTATCTATGAAAGATATTAGGTTCTTCTCTGAACTTTTTATGTGTGCTCATAATATCCTTGCAATTCTCTTCGAATTATTGGTTTGGTTTGGCCTACTAGATCTATAGTTCTTGCAATGGGAGAAGTGCTTGGCTTTGGGTTCAATCTTGCGGTGTCCTTTCCCAGTGACAGTAGGGGCAGCAAGGCACGTATTGTATTGTTGCCATCGAGGATAAAAAGATGGGGTTTATATCATATTGCTTGAGTTTATCCCTCTACATCATGTCATCTTGCTTAAGGCGTTACTCTGTTCTTATGAACTCAATACACTAGATGCATGCTGGATAGCGATCGATGTGTGGAGTAATAGTAGAAGATGCAGGGAGGAGTCGGTCTACTTGTCTCGGACGTGATGCCTATATACAATGATAATGCCTAGATAGTCTCATAATTATTCGCTTTTCTATCAATTGCTCGATAGTAATTTGTTTACCCGTCGTAGAATATCGCTATCACGAGAGAAGCCACTAGAGAAAACTATGGCCCCCGGGTCTATTCTCAACATATCAATCTACATCTACTTTACTTTTACCGCTTTTATTTGTTGTTCTTATAAACTAAAAATACCAAAAAATATAAACTATCATCTCTATCAGATCTCACTTTCATAATTGACCGTAATGGGATTGACAACCCCTTATCGCGTTGGCTGTGAAGTTCTTATTTGTTTGTGCAAGTGCGAGCGACTCGCGCGTGATCTCCTACTGGATTGATACCTTGGTTCTCAAAAACTGAGGGAAATAGTTACGCTACTGTGTTGCATATCCCTTTCCTCTTGGAGGGAATACAACGCAAGCTCAAGAGGTAGCAAGAAGAATTTCTGGCGCCGTTGCCGGGGAGGCTTACGCAAAAGTCATATACCAATTTTGTGTTGTGAAGTTTTCAAGTTTTGAGTATTGCTTTGATGGACTATGGAACAAGGAGTAGCAAAGGCCTAAGCTTGGGGATTCCCATGGCACCCCAAGTAAATTCAAGATAATCAAAAGCCTAAGCTTGGGGATACCCTGGGAAGGCATCCCCTCTTTGATCTTCATCCATCGGTAACTATACTTGGAGCTATATTTTTATTCACAACATGTTACGTGTTTTGCTTGGAGCGTCTTGTATAATTTGAGTCTTTGCTTGTTAGTTTGCCACAATCATCCTTGCTAGACACACATATTTGAGAGAGTTAAATATGGCCTAGAAATTGTTAGAACACTCTATGTGCTTCACTTATATCTTTTGAGTTGAATAGTTTTTGCTCTAGTGCTTCACTTATATCTTTTAGAGCACGGTGGTGGTAATATATTGTAGAAATTGTTGAACTCTCATGCTTCACTTATATCTATTTGAGATTCTATTAAAACAGCATGGTAATGTGTTTAGGCTAAAGAAACTAGTCTTCACATGATAGACATCCAATGTCAATGTAGTAAAAAAATTCACACTAAGTGCATTGAATAGAATGAGATGTTGGATGCTTGATAATTGTTTTGAGATATGAGGATGGTGATATTAGAGTCATGTTAGTGGAGTTATTATGAAATTGAGAAATACTTGTGTTAAGGTTAGTGATTCCCGTAGCATGCACGTATGGTGAATCGCTATGTGACGAAGTTAGAGCATGAGGTATTTGTAGAGTGCCAACCTTTGTGTGGAGGTCGGGGCGCGCGATGGTTAACTCCTACCAACCTCCCCCCTAGGAGCATGCATTGATTGCTTTGTTTTGATGACTCGTAGATTTTTGCAGTAAGTATATGAGTTCTTATGACTAATGTTGAGTCCATGGATTATACGCACTCTCACCTTTCCACCATTGCTAGCCTCTCTTTTACCACACAACTTTCGCCAGTACCATAAACCCACTATATATCCTTCTTCAAAACGGCCACCATATTGTTCCTCAAAACAGCCACCATACCTACCTATCATGGCATTTCCATAGCCATTCCGAAATATATTGCCATGCAACTTTCCACCGTTCCGTTCATATAACACGCATCATATTGTCATATTGCCATTGCATGATCATGTAGTTGACATCGTATTTGTGGCAAAGCCACCATGCATAATTTTTTATACATGTCACTCTTGTTTCATTGCACATACCGGTACACCGCGGGGGGCATTCATATAGAGTCATACTTTCTTGTTGTAGTATCGAGTTGTAATGAAAGTGTGATGATCATCATTATTAGAGCATTGTCCCAATGGAGGAAAGGGTAAATCTATAAAGCCCCTCCGCAAAAAAAGAAGAAAAAAAAGGCCAAAGAAAAAAAAGAAAGGCCCAAAAAAAGAAAAAAAAAGGGAAAAGAAAAAAAGGGACAATTGCTACTATCTTTATTTCTCACATTTGTGCTTCAAAGTAGCACCATGTTCTTCATTGTAGAGAGTCTCATGCTTAGTCACTTTCATATACTAGTGGGAATTTTCGTTATAGAACTTGGCTTGTATATTCCAGCGATGGGCTTCCTCAAATGCCCTAGGTCTTCGTGAGCAAGCAAGTCGGATGCACACCCACTAGTTTCTTTTGTTGAGCTTTCATTCATATTTTGCTCTAGTGCATCCGTTGCATGGCAATCCCTACTCACTCACATTGATATCTATTGATGGGCTTCTCCATAGCCCGTTGATACGCCTAGTTGACGTGAGACTATCTCCCTCCTTTTTGTCTTCTCCACAACCACCTCTATTCCACCCATAGTGCTATATAAATGGCTCACGCTCATGTATTGCGTGAAAGTTGAAAGGTTTGAAAAGATAGAGTATGAAAACAAATGCTTGGCTGAAATCGGGGTTGTGCATGCTATGAATATTTTGTGTGATGAAGAGGGAGCATAGCCAGACTATATGATTTTGTAGGGATAACTTTCTTTACCCATAGTATTTTGAGAAGACATGATTGCTTTGTTAGTATGCTTGAAGTATTGTTATTTCTTATGTCAATATAGACTTTTATCTTGAATCTTTCAGATCTGAACATTCATGCCACAATTAAAAGAATTACATTGAAAAACTATATTGGTTAGCATTCCACATCAAAAAATTCTTTATTTATCATTTACCTACTCGAGGATGAGCAGGAATTAAGCTTGGGGATGCTTGATACGTCTCCAACGTATCTATAATTTTTTATTGTTCCGTGCTATTATCTATGAAGTCTTGGATGTTTAATGGGCTTTATCATTCAATTTTATATCATTTTTGGGACAAACCTACTAACCCAAAGGCCTAGTCCAGATTGCTGTTTTTTGCATGTTTCAGGGTTTTGCAGAAAAAGAATATCAAACGGAGTCCAAACGGAATGAAACCTTCGCGAGAGATATTTTTGGAGAAAATCACTCACGCGGAGCTTGAGAACCACGTCAAGGGACAGAGGGCTGGCCCACGAGGGTGGGGGGTGCGCCCCCCTTCCCAGGGCGCGCCCCTGCCTCGTGCCCCCCTCGATCGTCCCCAATGCCCTCCTTCTTCCTATATAAGCCTACATACCCCAGAAACTCCTTGAACAGAGAGAAAACCCTAATTCCATCGCCGTACCTTCTGTTCCCGTGGAGATCCCATCTTGGAGCCTGTTCCGGAGCTCCACCGGAGGGGGATCCATCACGGAGGCCTTCTTCATCATCATCATCGCCCTCACCATGAGTTGTGAGTAGTTTACTACAAACCTTCGGGTCCATAGCTAGTATCTAGATGGCTTCTTCTCTCTCTCTAGATCTCAATACAAAGTTCTCCTCGGTCTTCGAGGAGATCTATTCGATGTAATCTCTTTTTGTGGTGTGTTTGTCAAGATCCGATCAATTGACACTTTATGATGAAGGTTATCTATGAAAGATATTTGGTTCTTCTATGAACTTTTTATGCGTGCTCATAATATCCTTGCAAGTCTCTTGAAATTATTGGTTTGGTTTGGCCTACTAGATATATAGTTCTTGCAATGGAAGAAGTGCTTGGCTTTGGGTTCAATCTTGCGGTGTCCTTTCCCAGTGATAGTAGGGACAGCAAGGCACGTATTGTATTGTTGGCATCGAGGATAAAAATATGGGGTTTATATCATATTGCCTGATTTTATCCCTCTACATCATGTAATCTTGCTTAAGGTGTTACGCTGTTCTTATGAACTCAATACACTAGATTGATGCTGGATAGCGGTCGATGTGTGGAGTAATAGTAGTAGATGCAGGAAGGAGTCGGTCTACTTGTCTCGGACGTGATGCCTATATACAATGATCATGCCTAGATAGTCTCATAATTATTCTCTTTTCTATCAATTGCTCGACAGTAATTTGTTTACCCGCCGTAGAATATCGCTATCATGAGAGAAGCCACTAGAGAACACTATGGCCCCCGGGTCTATTCTCAACATATCAATCTACATCTACTTTACTTTTACCGCTTTTATTTGTTGTTCTTATAAACTAAAAATACTAAAAATATAAACTATCATCTCTATCAGATCTCACTTTCGTAAGTGACCGTAATGGGATTGACAACCCCTTATCGCGTTGGCTGCGAAGTTCTTATTTGTTTGTGCACGTGCGAGCGACTCGCGCGTGATCTCCTACTGGATTGATAGCTTGGTTCTCAAAAACTGAGGGAAATAGTTACACTACTGTGCTGCATCTCCCTTTTCTCCTCGAGGGAATACAACACAAGCTCAAGAGGTAGCAGAGGGTAGTGATATTTTCTAGTGGCTTTATTTAATTTTCTAAAATCAATTACCATTATATAGCATGTAACAATTCTTTGTGGAATAAGCTCATTCTTTTCGTTAGGAACAACAGTAATACCTCCTTTATTGGGAACACAATGAACGTGGCTTACCCATCTATCAACTATACGATAGATTATACCTGCTTCCAGAAGTTTTAATATTTCCGTTCTGACCACTTCTTTCATCTTTGGGTTTAACCGACGTTGATGATCGACAACGGGTTTAGCATCAGGTTTGTTGGGGAACGTAGTATTTCAAAAAAAATCCTACGATCACGCAAGATCTATCTAGGAGAAGCATAGAAACGAGCGGGGAGAGCGGGTCCACGTACCCTCATAGACTAAAAGCAGAAGCCTTTAGTAACGCGGTTGATGTAGTCGAACGTCTTCGCGATCCAACCGATCAAGTACCGAACGCACGACACCTCCGCGATCTACACATGTTCAGCTCGGTGACGTACCACGAACTCTTGATCCTGTTGAGGCCAAGTGAGAGTTTCGTCAGCACGACATCGTGGTGACGGTGATGATGAAGTTACCGACGCAGGGCTTCGCCTAAGCTCTATGACAATATGATCGAGGTGTGTAACAGTGGAAGGGGGCACCGCACACGGCTAAGAAATAAACTTATGTGTCTATGGGGTGCCCCCTCCCCATGTATATAAAGGAGGGAGGGAGGAGGAGGACGGCCTACATGTGGCGCGCTAATCCTACTCCTAGTAGGACTACGTTTCCCCCCTTTCCTAGTCCAACAAGAAGGAGAAGGAAGGAGGAAGGGGAGAGAAGGAAGGAGAGGGGTGCCGCCCCCGCCCCTTGCCCAATTCAGACTAGGGGGCGCGCGCCACCTCCTAGCGGGCCCTCTGTCCTCTAGGGCCCATGGTGGCCCATTAACCTCCCGGGGGGGGTCCGGTAACCCTCCGGCACTCCGGTTTTATCCGCAACTCTCCGGAACACTTCCAGTGTCCAAATAACATGGTCCAATATATACATCTTTATGTCTCAACCATTTCGAGACTCCTCGTCATGTCCGTGACCTCATCTGGGACTCCGAACAACCTTCGGTACATCAAAACACATAAACTCATAATACCGATCGTCATCGAACGTTAAGCGTGCGGACCCTACGGGTTCGAGAACTAGGTAGACATGACCGAGACACATCTCTGGTCAATAACCAATAACGGAACCTGGACGCTCATGTTGGTTCCTACATATTCTACAAAGATCTTTATCCGTCAAACCGCATAACAACATACGTTGTTCCCTTTGTCATCGGTATGTTACTTGCCCGAGATTCGATCATCGGTATCATCATACCTAGTTCAATCTCGTTTCCGGAATGTCTCTTTACTCGTTCCATAATACATCATCTTGTGACTAACTCATTAGTCGTTTTCTTGCAAGGCTTATAATGAGGTGTATTACCGAGAGGGCCCAGAGATACCTCTCCGACACTCGGAGTGTCAAATCCTAATCTTGATCTATGCCAACACCACAAACACTTACGAAAACACATGTAGAGCATCTTTATAATCACCCAATTATGTTGTGACGTTAGATAGCACACAAGGTGTTCCTCCGATATTTGGGAGTTGCTTAATCTCATAGTCAGAGGAACGTGTATAAGTCATGAAGAAAGTAATTGCAATAAAACTAAACAATCATAGTGCTAAGCTAACGGATGGGTCTTGTCCATCACATCATTCTACTAATGATGTGATCCCATTGATCAAATGACAACACATGCCTATGGTTAGGAAACACAACCATCTTTGATTAATGAGCTAGTTTAGTAGAGGTATACTAGGGACACTCTGTTTTGTCTATGTATTCACACATGTATCAAGTTTCCGGTGAATACAAATCTACCATGAATAAAAGACATTTATCATGATATATAAGGAACTATAAATAACAACTTTAGTATTGCCTCTAGGGCATATTTCCTTCAGTCTCCCACTTGAACTAGAGTCAATAATCTAGATTACATAGTAATGATTCTAACACCCATGGAGTCTTTGTGCTGATCATGTTTTGCTCATGGAAGAGGCTTAGTCAATGGGTCTACGACATTCAGATCCGTATGTATTTTGCAAATCTCTATGTCTCCCTCCTTGACTTTATCGCGGATGGAGTTGAAGCGTCTCTTGATGTCCTTGGTTCTCTTATGAAACCTGGTTTCCTTCGCCAAGGCTATTGCTCCAGCATTATCACAAAAGATTTTTCATTGGACCCAATGCATTAGGTATTACACCTAGATCAGATATGAACTCATTTATCCAAACTCCTTCATTTGCTGCTTCTGAAGAAACTATGTACTCCGCTTCACACGTAGATCCGGCCACGACGCTCTGCTTCGAAGTGCACCAACTGACAGCTCCACCGTTCAACAAAATACGTATCCGGTTTGTGACTTGGAGTCATCCGGATCAATGTCAAAACTTGAATCGACGTAACCATTTACGACGAGTTCTTTGTCACCTCCATAAACAAGAAACATATCATTTGTCCTTTTCAGGTACTTCGGGATGTTCTTGACCGCTGTCCAATGATCCACTCCTGGATTACTTTGGTACCTCCCTGCTAGACTTATATCAAGGCACACATTAGGTGTGGTGCACAACATTGCATACATGATAGAACCTATGGTTGAAGCATATGGAATGACTTTCATTTTCTCTCTATGTTCTCAAGTGGTCGGGCATTGAGTCTTACTCAACTTCATACCTTGTAACACATGCAAGAACCCTTTCTTTGACTGATACATTTTGAACTTCTTCAAAACTTTATCAAGGCATGTGCTTTGTGAAAGTCCAATTAAGCATCTTGATCTATTTCTATAGATCTTGATGCCCAATATATAAGCAGCTTCACCGATGTCTTTCATTGAAAAATTCTTATTCAAGTATCCCTTTATGCTATCCAGAAATTCTATATCATTTCCAATCAACAATATCGCATCCACATATAATATCAGAAATGCTATAGAGCTCCCATTCACTTTCTTGTAAATACAGGCTTCTCCAAAAGTCTGTATAAAACCATATGCATTGATCACCTCATCAAAGCTTATATTCCAACTTCGAGATGCTTGCACCATTCCATAGAAGGATCGCTGGAGCTTGCACACTTTTTTAGCACCCTTAGGATCAACAAAACCTTCTGGTTGCATCATATACAACTCTTCTTTAAGATATCCATAAAGGAATGCAGTTTTGACATCCATTTGCCAGATTTCATAATCATAAAACGCGACAATTGCTAACATGATTCGGACAGACTTAAGCATCGCTACAGGTGAGAAAGTCTCATCATAGTGAACTCCTCGAACTTGTCGGAAACCTTTTACAACAAGTCGAGCTTTGTAGACAGTAACATTACCATCGGCGTTGGTCTTCCTCTTAAAGATCCATTTATTTTCAATGGCTTGCCGATCATCAGCAAGTCAACCAAAGTCCACACTTTATTCTCATACATGGATGGACTCAAGCCATTTTGCAGAATCTGGGCTCATCATTGCTTCCTCATAGTTCGTAGGTTCATCATGGTCAAGTAACATGACTTCCAGAACAGGGTCACCGTACCACTCTGGTGCGGAACGTACTCTGGTTGACCTACGAGGTTCAGTGGTAACTTGATCTGAAGTTTCAAGATCATCATTATTAGTTTCCTCACTAATTGGTGTAGGAATCACTGGAACTAGTTTCTGTGATGAACTACTTTCCAATTCGAGAGGAGATACAATTACCTCATCGAGTTCTACTTTCCTCCCATTCACTTCTTTCGAGAAACTCCTTCTCCAGAAAGGATCCATTCTTAGCAACGAATATCTTGCCTTCGGATATGTGATAGAAGGTGTACCCAACAGTTTCCTTTGGGTATCCTATGAAGACACATTTCTCCGAGTTGGGTTCGAGCATATCAGGTTGAAGCTTTTTCACATAAGCATTGCAGCCCCAAACTTTAAGAAATGACAACTTGGGTTTCTTGCCAAACTACAGTTCATAAGGCGTCGTCTCAACGGATTTAGATGGTGCCCTATTTAATGTAAATGCAGCAGTCTCTAAAGCATAATCCCAAAACAATAGTGGTAAATCGGTAAGAGACATCATAGATCGCACCATATCTAATAAAGTACGGTTACGTCGTTCGGACACACCATTACGCTGTGGTGTTCTGGGTGGCGTGAGTTGTGAAACTATTCCACATTGTTTCAAATGAAGACCAAACTCGTAACTCAAATATTCGCCTCTGCGATCAGATCGTAGAAACTTTATTTTCTTGTTACTATGATTCTCTACTTCACTCTGAAATTCTTTGAACTTTTCAAATGTTTCAGACTTGTGTTTCATCAAGTAGATATACCCATATCTGCTCAAATCATCTGTGAAGGTCAGAAAATAATGATACCCGCTGCGAGCCTCAACACTCATTGGACCGCATATATCAGTATGTATGATTTCCAATAAGTCAGTTGCTCGCTCCATTGTTCCAGAGAACGGAGTTTTAGTCATCTTGCCCATGAGGCATGGTTCGCAAGCGCTAAGTGATTCATAATCAAGTGATTCCAAAAGTCCATCAACATGGAGTTTCTTCATGCGCTTTAAACCAATATGACCTAAACGGCAGTGCCACAAATAAGTTGCACTATCATTATCAACTTTGCATCTTTTGGCTTCAATATTATGAATATGTGTATCAGTGCGATAGAGATCTAACAAAAGTACACCATTCATCAAGGGTGCATGACCATAAAAGATATTACTCATATAAATAGAACAACCATTATTCTATGATTTAAATAAGTAACCGTCTTGCAACAAACAAGATCCAAATATAATGTTCATGCTCAACGCTGGCACCAAATAACAATTATTTAGGTCTAAAACAAATCTCTAAGGTAGATGTAGAGGCAGCGTGCCGACGGTGATCACATCGACTTTGGAACCATTTCCCACGCGCATCGTCACCTCGTCCATAGCTAATCTTCGTTTAACCAGTATCAAATACCCAGGTGCTACAACGAGAATTAGTAAGATACACATCAATAATATGTATATCAAATATACCTTTGTTCACTTTGCCATCCTTCTTATCCGCCAAATACTTGGGGCAGTTCCGCTTCTAGTGTCCAGTCCCTTTGCAGTAGAAGCACTCAGTTTTAGGCTTGACTCCGGACTTCGGTTTCTTCACAGGGTTAGCAAATGGCTTGCTATTCTTCTTGAAGTTCCCCTTCTTTCCCTTGCCCTTTTTCTTGAAACTAGTGGTCTTGTTAACCATCAACACTTGATGCTCCTTTTTGATTTCTACCTCCACAGCTTTGAGCATAGCGAAGAGCTCGAGAATTGTCTTCTGCATCCCTTACATATTATAGTTCATCACGAAGCCTTTATATCTTGGTGGCAATGATTGAAGAACTCTATCAATAACACTATCTTCATCAACTTTGCATCCAAGTTGAATCATGTAATTCTAGTACCCAGACATTCTGAGTATGTGTTCATTAATAGAACTATTCTCCTTCATCTTGCAGCTATAGAACTTATTGGAGACTTCATTGATAGATGAATAAAACTGATTCTTATTGATTGATTTGGTGTGGCATACAAGTGTATATAAGAGGGTACAAACCGACTTGGGGTAAGGTTACAAAGATGACTTGGACTAGGAGTCGTATACGATAAAGACTACTCTAACATCCCCCCGCAGTATCAACGGCAGGCTCGACGACGTTGAGACTGAAACAGATATCTTGAAACGGCTTAGTAGACAGTGCCTTGGTGAAAATGTTAGCAAATTGAGCCGTAGAGGGAACATGAAGCACCCGAACCTGACCAAGAGCGACCTTCTCACAAAAAAAATGAATATCAATCTCAATATGCTTTGTGCATCGGTGTTGAACTGGATTGCCGGTCATGTAGACTGCTGATATGTTGTCACAATAGACAATAGTGGCCTGCTCAATAGGCCTGTGTAGCTCGGATAGTAACTGCCGAATCCAGATTGTATCTGCAACGGCATGTGCCACGGCGCGATACTCAGCCTCGGCCGACGAACGTGAGACCGTAACCTGTCTTTTCGAGGACCAAGAAATTAAATTGTTACCAAGAAAAACACAAAAACCGGAAGTGGACCTTCGAGTGTCATGACAACCAGCCCAGTCTGCATAAGAGTATGCGGTAAGAGAGTTTGGAGAAGAATTATTTAGGTGGAGACCATGATTGAGAGTTCCTTTTAAATACCGAAGAATGCGTTTAACATGATTATAGTGAGGAACCCGTGGATCATGCATATAGAGACATGCTTGTTGAACAGCAAAAGAGATTTCAGGACGAGTAATGGTGAGATATTGGAGAGCACCTGTTAGGCTATGATAGAGAGTAGGATCCGAAAAGGGTTCACCGGCAGCCGAAAGTTTAAAACTAGTATCGACAGGAGTGCGAGATGATTGACAGTCAAGCATACCGGCACGATTAAGTAGATCAAGAATATACTGGCGTTGGGAAAGAAAAAGGCTGGAGGAATCTCGAACAACAGTAATGCCTAAGAAATGATGAAGGAGTCCTAGGTCAGTCATAGAAAATTCAGATCTAAGAAGAGAGACAATATGATCTAAGAAATTTTGAGAGGATGCGGTGAGAATGATATCATCTACATAGAGAAGTAAATAGGCAGTGTCGGAATTTTGATGATACACAAAAAGAGAGGTGTTCGAGAGAGATGGAGTGAAGCCTATTGTTTGGATGAAGGAGGAGAAGCGTTGAAACCAAGCTCTTGGGGCCTGTTTAAGACCGTAGAGAGATTTCTGAAGAAGACAGACATGAGTTGGAAAGGATGGATTTTCAAAACCCAGAGGTTGCTGACAGTAGACAGTTTCTTGAAGGGAACCATGGAGGAAAGCATTTTTAACATCAAGTTGGTGAATAGGCCAGGAAGAGGAGACATCAATACTAAGAACGGTACGAATGGTTCTAGGTTTAACAACAGGAGAAAAAATTTCATCGTAATCAATTCCTTGTTGTTGAGAAAAGCCACGACAAACCCTCCTGGCTTTATATCGTGAGAGGCTCCCATCGGAGTGAAACTTTTGGCGAAAAATCCATTTGCCAGAAACAATATTTGTGTTGGGAGGACGAGGAACAAGTTGCCATGTGTTGTTTTGAAGTAAAGCATTATATTCTTCTTGCATGGCAGCGGCCCAATTGGGATCAAGTAGAGCAGTTTTGTAATTCTTTGGGAGGGAAGTGAGAGATACGGTGGTATGAAGGTTTAGGCGGTCTTGGGGTTGTTGAAATCCTGATTTGGCCCTAGTACGCATGGGATGATCATTAATCGGGACTGCTGTAGGAATAGCACGAGGGGGTAACGTGGGTATGGGTGAGTCCGGCGCAGCGGAAGAGTCGGACGAAGGAGCATGGTTGGGTGGTGGAGAGGGAGCAGGGACCGGGGGTGTTGGGGGTGTTGGGGTCGAGGGTGTTGGGGACGTCTCGGGTGGGGTGGGGGGAGGGTTGGTATTGGTTGTGGCTGGTGTTAAAGTTGTTGGTGGTATGTTGTGTTCATCATGAGGGGGTGCAGGAAGGGGAGTATATAGTTGGAAAGGACGGGGAGAGGGGGTGTTTGCCGAGCTAGGGGTGTTGGATGATGTAGTAGTGCGTTGTGAGAAAGGAAAAATATGCTCAACAAAGGTGACATGACGAGAGACATGAACGTGTTCTGTCTGAAGGTCGAGACAACGATAGCCTTTGTGCTCGACAGAGAAGCCGAGAAAAGCACATGGGATAGATCTTGGTGACAATTTATTTGTAGAAGTGGCATAGGCATTTGGAAAACAGAGACAACCGAAAACACGAACCGCAGAGTAGTCGGGGTGGGAAAGAAAGAGGGAATAATAGGGAGTAGTGTTGGGTTTAGTTTTAGAAGGTCGAATATTTAGAAGGAAGGTGGCCATGTGTAGGGCTTCAGCCCAAAACTTGGGAGGCATAGATGATTGAACAAGAAGAGTGCGAACTATATCATTGAGGGTGCGAAGAGAACGTTCAGCTTTACCATTTTGCGGGGAGGTGTAGGGACATGAGAATCTAAGAACGATGCCGTGTTGTAAGAAGAAAGTATGATTTTTAATGTTATCAAACTCGCGACCATTGTCACATTGGATAAATCGAATTGGGAGAAAGAAGTGGACACACACATAGCGTTGAAAATTAAGAAAGAGAGAATGGACCTCAGATTTGTTGCGTAGAGGAAAAGTCCAGACAAAGTGTGTGAAATCATCTAGTATAACAAGGTAATATTTAAAACCCGAAACACTTGCAATGGGAGAGGTCCATAGATCACAATGTATTAATTCAAAGGGATAAGTGCTACAAGAGCTAGAGGAACTAAAGGGAAGACGCACATGTTTGCCTAATTGACACGACTCACAAAATGCAGAATTATGAGAATCCCTATTACATGGTATGGTAAATTCACTAAGCATAGAAGCTAAGACAGCAGGGTTGGGATGGCCCAAGCGACGATGCCAAAGATCGACGGAGGCCAGCATGGATGTTGGAGGGGCGGCGGCAGGAACTCCATTAAGAGAGTAAAGATCACCGGAGCTATTGAAGCAAGCGATCTCGGCCTTGGTCAGGTAATCTTTCACAGATAAACCAAAAGGGTCAAATGCAGCCGAAACTAGATTGTCGCAAGTAAATTGGCGAACAGAAATAAGATTTTTAATGAGGGCGGGTGCAACTAGAACATCACGAAGTAGAAGAGGTTTAGTGGAAGAGGGAAGTTGAGCCTGACCAACACAATATATAGGAATAGATGATCCATCTCCGAGGGTAATAGAAGGGAAAGGAGATGTAGTGCAAGATGATAACCAATTACTAGATGCAGACATATGACTAGAGGCCCCTGAATCAAAGATCCAATCCGTATCTGAGTTTCCTTGCGCAGCAAAGTTATTCATTGCTTGGAGAAAAGCAGCTTGATCCCAGCTCGGCGTCGCAGGTGAGGGTGGCGTCGGGAGCAGTGCCGGTGGATATGATGGTGAAGGCAGCAAGGCCGGCTGAGGTGTGTAGTAGGCGCCGCCATCAGTGGAGTAGTGACCATAGGGAGCATACATCGGGGCGGCGTGAGAGGCATTGGCCGGCTGTGGCGTCGGGAGCAGTGCCGACTGAGGTGTGTAGTAGGCGCCGCCGTCGGTGGAGTAATGATCATAAGGAGCATACGTCGGGGCGGCGTGATAGGCATTGGCCGGCTGTCGGGGGTTGAGAACCCCGGGAGCACCAGTAGGCGGCCGAAGGCCGGGTTGCCAGGCACCTGAGGATGCCGGCGGAGCACCGAGTGGGGACGGAGCGGACCAGGGCATGGGCCACGCCTGAACGAGCCCCGTCCAAGGATCATGAGGAGGCCGCCATGCAGCCGCCGATGGAGCACTGGTGGGTGGTGCAGGACTCGATGCTGTCGTAGGCGGAACTGAACGAGTCGACGGTGGCCTGTAGATAGGATTTTTGCCGCGGTACTTCGGACTAGGGCGCCAGCCTGGGGGCGGTTGAGCGGATGACGACGCGGATGGCCCGGCGACAGGAGCCGGCATGGGAGGCGGTGCTGTTGTAGGCGGCGGAGGAGGGCGAGCCGCAGCATGAAAGACCTTGGGGCGAGAGTCCTTGCGAGCTTGTGTTTCCGCCGCGAGTTGGAGCAGAGAACGAACTTCAGCGAAGGTGGGAGGAGGCCGTATCATTGGTATGAACGAGGCTTGCTTGTCAAAATCCTCGCTGAGGCCGACGACGACGATGTTGATGAGCTGTGAGTCGCTGACGGTATCGCCGAGTTCGCGGAGCTCATCACCAATGGTCTTGACGCGCTGGCAGAACAGGTTCACCGGGGCGTCTCCTTGCACCATATTGCGAAGCTCGGTGTGGAGAGCGTTTTTCCGAGCGTCGGTGTTGCTTTGGAAGAGCTGACGGAGGGAGTGCCAGATGTTGGCAGCGGTGGCGCCGTCGTGATCGAGCATGTTGAAGATCTCGGTGGTGATGCGGGTGTAGAACCACTGGACGATTGCGAGATCGTCTTTCAACCGTTGCGGATCGTCGGGGCAGGGAAGACAGTTGGCGGCGACATGCGAGTGCAGGTTGCAGCGGCCGAGGTGGAGATCGAAGAGATGTCTCCAATGGTAGTAGTTATGGGCGGCGAGATCAAGAACTATGGGGATGTATGGGCTGACGTCGGAGATTGTGTCAGCAAGAGACATTGGTGCAGCGAGGATGGGTGTAGGGGAGTTTTGTGGAGCTAGGGAGAGGGCCGAGAGAGAGGCGGCTGCGGCGTTGGCAGCCTTGGCGATGAGCGCGGCCCGGCGCTCGAAGTAGCCGGGCGGCGGCAGCGGCGGCGGCCTTGGTGGAGCCAGGACCTAAACCCTAGGAGCGGTATCTGATACCATGATAGATGAATAAAACTGATTCTTATTGATTGATTTGGTGCGGCATACAAGTGTATATAAGAGGGTACAAACCGACTTGGGGTAAGGTTACAAAGATGACTTGGACTAGGAGTCGTATACGATAAAGACTACTCTAACATTCATATCTCTCAATTCGAGCATTTGCTTGAAATATTAACTTCAACTCTTGGAACATCTCATATTATCCATGACGTTCAAAACATCTTTGAAGTCTCGATTCTAAGCCGTAAAGCATGGCACACTGAACTATCGAGTAGTCAGCAGACCGCGTCTGCTAGACGTTCAAAGCGTCTACATTAGCGGGAGGGGGCTTGTCACCTAGCGGTACTTCTAGGACATAATTCTTCTGTGCAGCAATGAGGATAATCCTCAAGTTACTGACCCAGTCTGTGTAGTTTCTACCATCATCTTTCAACTTAGCTTTCTCTAGGAACGCATTAAAATTCAAGGCAACGGTTGCATGGGCCATTGATCTACAACAACATAGATATGCAAAAACTATCAGGACTAAGTTCATGATAATTTAAAGTTCAATTAATCATATTACTAAAGAACTCCCACTTAGATAGACATCCCTCTAGTCATCTAAATGATCATGTGATCCAAATCAACTAAAAGATGTCCGATCATCACGTGAGATGCAGTAGTTTTCAATGGTGAACATCTTATGTTGATCATATCTACTATATGATTCACGCTCGACCTTTCGGTCTCCAGTGTTCTGAGGCCATGTCTGTACATGCTAGGCTCGTCAAGTTTAACCCGAGGATTCTGCATGTGCAAAACTGCCTTACACCCGTTGTATTTGAATGTAGAGCTTATCACACCAGATCATCTCGTGGTGTCTCGGCACGACGAACTGTCGCAACGGTGCATACTCAGGGAGAACACTTGTACCTTGAAATTTTGTAAGGGATCATCTTATAATGCTACCGCCATACTAAGGAAAATAAGAAGCATAATAATATAAACATCACATGCAATCAAAATATGTGACATGATATGGCCATCATCATCTTGTGCTTTTGATCTCATTCTCCAAAGCATCGCATGATCTCCATCGTCACCGGCTTGACACCATGATCTTCATCGTAGCGTCGTGGTCGTCTCGCCAACTATTATTGCTACTAATACTATCGTTAACTCATAGTGATAAAGTAAATCAATTACATGGATTTCGCAACTCATACAATAAAGAGACAACCATACGGCTCCTGCCAGTTGCCGATAATTTACAAAACATGATCATCTCATACAACACAGTACAACTCATCAAGTCTTGACCATATCACATCACAACATGCCCTGCAAAAACAAGTTAGACATCCTCTACTTTGTTGTTGCAAGTTTTACGTGGCTGCTATGGTCTTAGCAAGAACGATACTTACCTACGCATCAAAACCACAACGCTTTTTGGTCAAGTGTGTTGTTTTAACCTTCAACAAGGACCAAGCGTAGTCACACTCGATTCAACTAAAGTTGGAGAAACTAAGACCCACTAGCCACCTTAGTGTGAAGCACGACGGTAGAACCTGTCTCATGAACACAGTCATGTAATGTCAGTCTGGGTCGCTTCATCCAACAATACCATTGAATCAAAGTATGACATGCTGGTAAGTAGTATGACTATTATCACCCACAACTCTTTGTGTTCTACTGGTGCATATCATCTACGCATAGACCTGGCTCATGATGCCACTGTTGGGGAACATAGTATTTCGAAACAATTCCTACGATCACACAAGATCTATCTAGGAGAAGCATAGCAACGAGCGGGGAGAGTGTGTCCACGTACCCTCGTAGACCGAAAGCGGAAGCGTTTAGTAACGCGGTTGATGTAGTCAAACGTCTTCGCGATCCAACCGATCAAGTACCGAACGCACGACACCTCCGCGATCTGCACACGTTCAGCTCGGTGACGACCCACGAACTCTTGATCCTGTTGAGACCGGGGGAGAGTTTTGTCAGCACGACGGCGTGGTTACCGTGATGATGAAGTTACCGACGCAGGGCTTCGCCTAAGCACTACGACAATATTACCGACGTGTGTAACTGTGGAGGGGGGCACCGCACACGACTAATAAATCAACTTGTATGTCTATGGGGTGCCCCCTCCCCACGTATATAACAGAGGGAGGGAGGAGGAGGCCGTCCTACATGGGGTGAGCCAAGGGGGAGGAATCCTACTCCTAGTAGGAGTAGGTTTCCCCCCTTTCCTAGTCCTACAAGGAGGAGAAGGAAGGAGGAAGGGGAGAGAAGGAAGGAGGGGGGCACGCGCCACCTCCTGGCCGGCCCTCTCTCCTCTAGGGCCCATGGTGGCCCGTTAACCTCCCGGGGGAGTTCTGGTAACCCTCAGGCACCCCGGTTTATCTGAAAGACTCCGGAACACTTCTGGTGTCCGAACAACATGGTCCAGTATATCAGTCTTTATGTCTCGACCATTTCGAGACTCATCGTCATGTCCGTGATCTCAGCCGGGACTCCGAACAACCTTCGGTACATCAAAACACATAAACTCATAATACCAATCGTCATCGAATGTTAAGCGTGCGGACCCTATGGGTTCGAGAACTATGTAGACATGACCGAGACTCATCTCCAGTCAATCACCAATAGCGGAAACTGGATGCTCAATTTGGTTCCTACATATTCTATGAAGATCTTTATCGGTCAAACCGCATAATAACCTATGTTGTTCCCTTTGTCATCGGTATGTTACTTGGCCGAGATTCGATCGTTGGTATCATCATACCTAGTTCAATCGCATTACCGGCAAGTCTCTTTACTCGTTCCGTAATACATCATCTCGTGACTAACTCATTAGTCGTTTGCTTGCAAGGCTTATAACGATGTGTATTACCGAGAGGGCCCAGAGATACCTCTCCGACACTCGGAGTGACAAATCCTAATCTTGATCTATGCCAACACCACAAACACCTTCGGAAACACCTGTAGAGCATCTTTATAATCACCCAGTTACGTTGTGTCGTTTGATAGCACACAAGGTGTTGCTCCGGTATTCGGGAGTTGCATAATCTCATACTGAGAGGAACGTGTATAAGTCATGAAGAAAGCAATAGCAATAAAACTAAATGATCATAGTGCTAAGCTAATGGATGGGTCTTATCCATCACATCATTCTCCTAATGATGTGATCCCATTGATCAAATGACAACACATGTCTATGGTTAGGAAACACAACCATCTTTGATTAACGAGCTAGTCTAGTAGAGTATACTACGGACACTCTGTTTTGCCTATGTATTCACACATGTATCAAGTTTCCGGTTAATACAATTCTAGCATGAATAAAAGACATTTATCATGATATATAAGGAAACATAAATAACAACTTTATTATTGCCTCTAGGGCATATTTCCTTCAAGGTTCCATATTAATCTTATGCTTGCATAGAGTGGGACTAATGCCCTTTAAATCATCAAGTATATCCAATAGCAGCTCATTGCTTCCTTAGAACTTTCAATAATCTTTCTTCTTCATGTTCTGAAAGGTTAGCACTAATAATAACAAGATATATCTTCTTTTCATCAAGATAAGCATATTTCAAAGTGGCAGACAATTGTTTTAATTCAAACACAGGATCACCTTTAGGTGGAGGAGGACCTCCTAGAGTTTCAATAGTTAATTTGTGTTCAAGCAGAGGACGTTGCTCAAAGAAAATATCATTTATTTCATGCATATGTAAATCTTTTTCATGGTCTAGCAAATATTGTTCTAGAGGATCAGTAGGAGGCACATCAATAGAAGCAAGACGAATAATTTCATCTTTACTAGGTAATTCTTTCTCGTGAAGCTTTCTATTAAACTTGGAGAAATTAAATTCATGAGACTCATCACCAAAACTAACACCGACAATTTGTTTCTTACAATCTATTCTAGCATTAACGATGTTCAAGAAAGGTCTACCAAAGATAATTGGACAGAAGTCATCTTGTGGGGAACCAAGAACAAGAAAATCAATAGGGTATTTTATTTTCCCACACAAGACTTCAACATCTCTAACAATCCCAATTGGTGATATAGTATCTCTATTAGCCAGTTTAATAGTGACATCAAAGTCTTTTATTTTTGCAGGTGTTATGGCATTCATAATTTCTTGGTATAAAGAGTAGGGAATAACACTCACACTAGAACGTAAGTCACATAAACCATGATAGCAATGATCTCCTACTTTGACTGAAACAACGGGCATGTCAACAACAGCTCTGTGTTTATCTTTTATATCAGGCTTAGCAATTCTAGCAGCTTCTTCATTAAAGCAAATAACATGTCCATCTACATTTTCTTCCAAGAGATCCTTGACCATAGCAATATTAGGTTCTACTTTAATTTGTTCTTCAGGTTTAGGTGTTCTATTACAACTTTTGTTAACCACAGTTGAAACTTTAGCATGTTTCTTTATCCTAACAGGGAAAGGTGGTTTTTCAATGTAAGCAGTAGGAACAATTGGATCAACATTATAAAGTATAGTTTTTTCTTTAACTGGTACCGGTTCTTTAATTTCTTCTTTAACATGTCGGTGATTTTTGAACCACTTCTCTTTAGGGAGATCAACATGAGTAGCAGAAGATTCACAAAAGGAGGCTACTATCTCAGAGTCAAGTCCATATTTAGTGCTAAAATTTGAAAAAGCATCGGTATTCATAAAAGATTTAACACAATCATATTTAAGCTTAATACCTGACTCTTTACCTTTGTCGAGTCCCCAATCTTTAGAGTTGCATTTAACTCTTTCTAAAAGATCCCACCGGAACTCAATAGTTTTCTTCATAAAAGAACCAGTACAAGAAGTATCAAGCATGGAACGATCATTATGAGAAAGCCGAGCACAAAAATTCAGAATAATAATTTCTCTTGAGAGCTCATGATTGGGGCATGAATATAACATTGAATTAAGCCTCCCCCAAGCTTGAGCGACACTTTCTCCTTCACGAGGCAAAAAATTATATATGTAATTCCGATCACGATGAACTAGATGCATAGGATATTTTTTTGTGAAACTCCATTTTTAATCGGTTCCAGTTTCAAGATCCAATATCATCGCATAGCCTATACCATGCCAATGCTTTTTCCTTCAAAGATAAAGGAAAAAACTTCTTCATAACTTAATCTTTGGGTAGACCGACAAGCTTAAACAATCCACAAATTTGTTCCACATATATCAAGTGCATATCAGGATGTTCGGTTCCATCTCCTGCATAAGGATTAGCTAGCGGTTGTTCTATCATTCCCGATGGGATTTCATATTCAATATTTTTAGTAGGTGCAGCGGGTTTAGGGGTAGCCAATTTCCACTTACCAGAAGCGCTTCACTCCCCGGCAACGGCGCCAGAAAATTACCTTGATGACCCACAAGTATAGGGGATCAATTGTAGCTCTTTCCGATAAGTAAGAGTGTCGAACCCAACGAGGAGCAGAAGGAAATGACAAGTGTTTCTCAGTAAGGTAATGTCTGCAAGTGCTGAAATTGTAAGTACCAGAGTAGTTTGATAGCAAGATAATTTTCTAATGAGCAAGTAACGATAGTAGTAGCAAATGTGCATCAAGATAGACCAATCCTTTTTAGGCAAAGGACAGACCAATACGGTCTCTTATAATAAGCAAAGTGTTCTTGAAGGTACACGGGAATTTCATCTAGTCACTTTCATCATGTTGGTTCAATTCGTGTTCACTACTTTGATAATTTGATATGTGGGTGGATCAGTGATTAGGTGTTGTTCTTACTTGAACAAACCTCCTACTTATTATTAACCCTCTTGCAAGCATCCGCAACTACGAGAAAAGTATTAAAAATAAATTCTAACCATAGCATTAAACTTTTGGATCCAATGGGTCCCTTACGGAATAGTGCATAAACTAGGGTTTAAGCTTCTGTCACTTTCGCAACAAACCATCTAATTACGACTCTGCAATGTATTCCCTTAGGCCCAAATATGGTGAAGTGTCATGTAGTCGACGTTCACATGACACCACTAAGGGAATCACAGCATACATACTATCAAAATATCTGTCTTCGATGATGATGAGTTCGGCTTCCGTATTGTCTTCGGCATTGCAAGGAGGGTTCCTTCTTCCTAATATATCTTCTGCAAAAAGGTGTATTGTGTTCGGCTCTGCAAGGTTACTACAACCCTTAGCCTCGAAGGCAAGGCTCTTAAAAAAATAGTAGTGTGTCTCTACTGACAACTTTTGGGTGAAGCATCGCGTCCATCCCACTAACATATTGAACCATTTTATTTGGTCCTAGTTTCACGTTTTGAGGTATATCCTCATTGACACGTCCTGTCAGAATAGAGATCGTGCCCGCTTATTGTGGGATCCTTATCAATATGACGTGAGCACCCACGTCGCGCATTACGCACGTCCGCTTTGGGAACCGGCGAGTTTTATGGCTAAAGTGGGGGGGGGGGCGTTCTGTATTCACAACATTATAAAAGGACACCGATCCCATTCATCATCCCCATGCCTTCCTCAAGCTCGAGCTCTCCAATCTCCCTAGCCCCAGCATTCTCATCTCCTGCGCACACTGCTCCTCGTTCCTCAACCACTACTCCCCTTCCCAGCGATGGTTGGATCCGGTGCCAGGGGCAAGTGGGAAGCTTCCACGGTCGATGAAAAGACCATGGCGGGTCTTAAAAGCGCGGGCTATCTTGCCGCTGATATCACCTACCGAGTCCCTGCCAAGGGTCAGGTAATTCGTGTCCCTAACGCGGGTGAGAGGGTGGTGTTTACATCCCACTTTGTTATGGGGCTAGGGTTTCCATTCCACCCGTTTGTTCGGGGTCTTTTGTTCTTCTACGGGCTAGATTTTCATCATCTAGCCCCGAACTCAATCCTCCACATATCCGCTTTTATAGTGGTATGTGAAGCCTTTCTCCGCATCCCCCCACACTTCGACCTATGGCTTAAGTCCTTCAACGTGAAGCCGAAGGTGGTGGACGGGGAACACGCGGAGTCCGGGGGCGCCATGATTAGCAAGATCCCTAATGCAACTTGGCCCAAGGTCTCATTCGTGGAGACAAATAAGGTCTGGCAGCAGGAGTGGTTCTACATCACCGAACCCCGCGACACCAAGTGGGCGGCGGCCTGCTTTCAGATCCGGCCCCCAAAGAGGCTGACCTCTTGGACCAAAAAGGGTCTAGACTGGGGGTCTACAACTGAAGTGACGACTCTGGTGAGCCGTGTGTCCGGCTTGATCTCCAAGGGGCATCTGCTCTCCTCCATGGTCCAGGTGATGCTGGCCCAGCTTGTTCTCCCTTGCCAAATCCGGGGCTCCTCCCTATGACAAGCCGTTGAAGCATCTCTTCGGCTTTACGCACAAGGAGATCTACAAGCATCTCTTCAAGCCGGACCGAGGATGCGGGATACAACACTGTAGCCTCCGCCCCAGAAGTAATATAAATCCTTGCCGAACACATACCATTTCCCTTATTTGATGATAATAGGAATTGGACTTTTTACGTGATATACAGGGCTGGAGGAAGAAGGCGACCCGGATTAAGAGTCCGGCACCTTTGCCCGAAGACCCAGAATCGCCTTTGGTGATGACGATGCTGGTCTCGGCGCCGTACAAGGTGCCAACCAAGAAGCCCAAGAAGATGAGGGGCAAGGGGGCCCGAGACAGCCCCCGTCCTGCATGCAAGAAGCCCGAGGACCTCCACATCCACTCCACTGACGAGGCGGAGGAAGATGAGGAGAAGGAAGAGGAATAAGAAGAGCTCCCTGCGCAAGGCTGGGGGACAAAGAGGGTGGTCATTGCTGACGCAGGCACGGCCATGCCCCGGAGGAAACTGAATCTCGGAGCATGTTCGGATTCTTCCGATCATAGCTTCGTGGTGAAGCCTAGGGTGAAACCCCTGCCCGAATCGTAAGTTTGTCCGGATTGACTATTTCACCTTTATTCGTTTGGTATTTTTTTATGCTTTACTTAGCATTTTTCTCCTGTTGACCTACAGCCCTCCTGGAGGACACCTCGACGCCTCCTCATCGGAGGGGAACTATCTAGTGCCTGGAGAGACGGGGAGTGGCCCACCAGTCCGGGCTTCATCGCCCGTGATTGATGGGGATACCGAAGTGTCGTCCCAGCGGGTGCCCTCCACCCAAGGAGACGAGGGCGGGGCAGGTGATAAGGCGGCCTCTCGATAATACCCTGACGGCTGCCGACCATGTGGAGACCGTCCCTATGGAGACCAAAGATGTGGGGCCCAAATAGTTCGGGGCCCCACCGAACACTATCCCGGAGCCTAGCGCGGCTCCGGGGTCCGAAGACCCGACTGCTCAAGCGGAGGAGGATACGGCGGTGCCCGGAGTTAATCCGTAAGCGACGGAATCTATGGAGGGAGCACTGCAAAGTGCTTCCATCATGGAGGAGCACCGCACCGTGATGGGTGCGGTGATGAGGAAGATTCAGTCCGTTAAAGGGGGACTAAATGAAGCCTTCAACAGCCTGTTAATAGGCTTTGAGGTAAGCAATGTAATGCTTTTTATAGAATTTTACGAAGTATCCGTAGTATAGCGTGCTTACAGAGCGGAAATATTGTGCAAGCTTCATTAGTTACGGAAACTGCGCGAGACACGGAGGTTGCCAAACTAAATCGGAAGCTCGAGTTGGCCAACACGGACCTCGACCGCGTCAACCGGTGTTTGGATGAAATGCAAGGTATGCGGATTTTTGAAATGGCCATAAGACTTAATTGATTGAGTGTGTTTATAAACTCTAATATTGCATTCGGTATTACACAGTTGCCAAGGCCAAGAAGGAGGCCAAGGCGAACAAGGTGGCCGCTGACAAAGCGGTTGCCGACTTAGAGGCCGAAAAGGCTGAGTGCGAGAAGCATCGGGCTCGGGTGTCCGAAGAGGTCGATTTCAACAATGCCATTCTCAAATGTGAGGCATTGGAGAAGAAGACTTCGGAGCAAGCAACCGAGTTGCCTGCGGCAGTGAAGACTTTCCAGGATGCGCGAAGTGAGTCACGCAGCGCTCGTCAGCAAATCGAGCAGGCACGGCAGATAGCGTCTGGTAAGACATTTCTCTTACAGAGCATCTTTGGAGGGCAGAAGTACATTGGGCTGACACGATTATGGAGTTCTCTAGGCGTGTTTGCTGATCTTCCGAGGAGCAGTGCAGATGCTGCCCAATATTTCCGATCCCTGGAGGGGAACAACACAGAGAAGCTGTTTTGGTTGCAGTTCTATGCGCCAAAACATCCGGTGCCCCTCAGCGACCAAATGAAGCAGCGGGTCGAGCTGCACAACATGGCGGGCTTGGCCATGAAGGATTTAATAGTCCGGCTATGGCCCGCTGAGCCAATCCCAAATAGCTACTTCGGATTGGTGAAGCGGCTCGTCGAGGCGAGTCCGCGGGTCGACGCGTTAACACGTTCGGCCTGCATAGGGGGTGCTCGGGTGGCCTTCGCTCATGTCAAAGTGCACTGGGCGAAGATGAACGCAATGCATATAGCTACTCCTGGCCGGCCCGCCGGCAAGGAGCACCGCAAGCCGGAGAGGTACTTCGAGAACGTCATCGAGGGTGCCCGCCATGTAGAAGGCCAGTGTTTGAAGGATGTTGTTTTCGACAAATTGTATCCGGATGTAATGACTATGCTTATGAATCCATTGTATATAACTTTTGCGCTATTATAATATCAGCGTCTTTTACCTCATGTGTGACTGCTTATCTAAATCTGAAAGTTTCCAGTCGTCGTCTTCAGCCCCCATGTACATAGTACTGGGCTGTTCGGTCATATGCATGTACACTATTTATCCAACGTCTTGGTCCGTATAGGAGGTGTATGAAGAGCGAACCAGGCAATCAGACTATGCGGCGTTATAGCTTTCACTTAGCCGTAGGAGTTTGACATGTGGGGCTAGGTACTAGCCCCTCGTGCGGATCTAATATTCCTTACTTAAGGCATCAATTGCACCTGGCTAGGCGAAGAACCAGCCCTTCGTATAACACGGGATAGATCTCTATCGATCGTAGTATAAACTAAGTCATTGGATTGCAGACGAGGTTCTCGCTTATCATGACAGTCAATTTTTGGCTTTCCCTACTGAGGTACTTGACTGGACTAGCCAGAAGTACAATCGCAGTAGTTCTCCCTTTACTCCCTAGCAGAACAATCGGGAACGTAGGGGTAAGCACAGGAGCCGGGCAACCCAACTTGTTGGGGATATAAGTATTTCATATGAGCCGCCCAGGAGGGGCCGGGTTACTCAGTGGCGGTTCATGGGCCAAGCCCAGAAGCATGTTAAAGATGGCGGTTTAGGTAAGGGCCCAAAGCCCGCGGCGGCTTAAAGCATGTGAGTATCAACCGCCAGATGTGTGACTTGTGTTGTAAGGCATGTAACAAGAGTCGTCGGGCCGGACACGATTGTATGAGCCGGCCGGGACTCCGTAGGCCACAGGGCGTCAACCTGTGTATATAAGGGGACAACTCGGCAGTGGTTTAGGGCAAGAAAACAACAGATCGAGGGCTAGGCGAGCGCATCCGCACCCTAGCAATCGACACCCCAATAATTCCACCTCAAACTGGATTAGGTTTTACCCTCACTGCAAGGGGCCGAACTAGTATAAACTCCGTGTGTCCTTTGTCTTGTTCTTAACCCCTTTAAGCTAACCACGTCGCTATGGCTCCGCAATCAAGTCCTTACCTTAGGACATCTGCCATGACACTTCCACGAAAGTTGGCGCTGTTGGGGAACGTAGTATTTTAAAATTTTCCTACGATCACGCAAGATCTATCTACCAGATGCATAGCAACGAGAGGGGAGAGTGAGTCTACGTACCCTTGTAGACCGAAAGCGGAAGCGTTAGAACAACGCGGTTGATGTAGTCATACGTCTTCACGGCCCTACCGATCAAGCACCGAAACTACGGCACCTCCGAGTTCTAGCACACGTTCAGCTCGATGACGTCCCTCGAACTCCGATCCAGCCGAGTGTCGAGGGAGAGTTCCGTCAGCACGACGGCGTGGTGACGATCTTGATGTTCTACCGTCGCAGGGCTTCGCCTAAGCACCGCTACAATATTTATCGAGGAGAACTATGGTGGAGGGGGGCACCGCACACGGCTAAGAGATCAAGAGATCAATTGTTGTGTCTAGAGGTGCCCCCCTGCCCCCGTATATAAAGGAGGGAGGGAGAGGCCGACCCTAGAGGGGGCGCACCAAGTGTGGGGAGTCCTACTAGGACTCCCAAGTCCTAGTAGGATTCCCCTTTCTTTTCCGGAGTAGGAGAGAAGGAAAGAGGGGGAGAGGGAGAAGGAAAAGGGGGCTGCACCCCTTGTCCAATTCGGACCAGAAGGGGGGTGCACGCCTCCTTCCTTTTGGCCTCTCTCCCCTATTCCCGTAACTCCCCGGTACTCCGAAAATACCCGAATCACTCGGAACCTTTCCGATGTCCGAATATAGTCGTCCAATATATCGATTTTTACGTCTCGACCATTTTGAGACTCCTCGTCATGTCCCTGATCTCATCCGAGACTCTGAACTCCTTCGGTACATCAAAACTCATAAACTCATAATAAAACTATCATCGAAACCTTAAGCGTGCGGACCCTACGGGTTCGAGAACTATGTAGACATGACCGAGACACGTCTCCGGTCAATAACCAATAGCGGAACCTGGATGCTCATATTGGCTCCCACATATTCTACGAAGATCTTTATCGGTCAAACCGCATAACAACATACATTGTTCCCTTTGTCATCGGTATGTTACATGCCCGAGATTCGATCGTCGGTATCTCAATACCTAGTTCAATCTCGTTACCAACAAGTCTCTTTACTCGTTCCGTAATACATCATCCCGCAACTAACTCATTAGCTGCAATGCTTGCAAGGCTTATTATAGTGATGTGCATTACCGAGTGGGCCCAGAGATACCTCTCCGACAATCGGAGTGACAAATCCTAATCTCGAAATACGCCAACCCAACAAGTACCTTCGGAGACACCTATAGAGTACCTTTATAATCACCCAGTTACGTTGTGACGTTTGGTAGCACACAAAGTGTTCCTCCGGTATTCGGGAGTTGCATAATCTCATAGTCATAGGAACATGTATAAGTCATGAAGAAAGCAATAGCAGTAAAACTTAAACGATCATAGTGCTAAGCTAACGGATGGGTCTTGTCCATCAGATCATTCTCCTAATGATGTGATCCCGTTGATCAAATGACAACTCATGTCTATGGCTAGGAAACATAACCATCTTTGATCAATGAGCTAGTCTAGTAGAGGCATACTAGGGACACTCTGTTTTGTCTATGTATTCACACATGTATTAAGTTTCCGGTTAATGCAATTCTAGCATGAATAATAAACATTTATCATGATATAAGGAAATAAATAATAACTTTATTATTGCCTCTAGGGCATATTTCCTTCAGTCTCCTACTTGCACTAGAGTCAATAATCTAGTTCACATCGCCATGTGATTTAACACCGATAGTTCACATCGTCATGTGATTAACACCCAAAGGATTTACTAGAGTCAATAATCTAGTTCACATCGCTACGTGATTAACACCCAAAGAGTACTAAGGTGTGATCATGTTTTGCTTCGTGAGAGAAGTTTAGTCAACGGGTCTGTCACATTCAGATCCGTATGTATTTCGCAAATGTCTATGTGTCTACAATGCTCTGCATGGAGCTACTCTAGCTAATTGCTCCCACTTTCAATACGCATCCAGATTGATACTTAGAGTCAGCTGGATTTAGTGTCAAAGCTTGCATCGGCGTAACCCTTTACGACGAACTCTTTATCACCTCCATAATCGAGATACATTTCCTTAGTCATCCAGTTACTAAGGATAATTTTGACCGCTGTATAGTGATCTACTCCTGGATCACTATTGTACCCTCTTGACAAACTCATGGAAAGGTACACAACATGTTTGGTATACAGCATGGCATACTTTATAGAACCTATGGCTGAGGCATAGGGAATGACTTTCATTTTCTCTATATTTTTCTGCCGTGGTCTGGCTTTGAGTCTTACTCAACTTGACACCTTACAAGTCAGGTAAGAACTCCTTCTTTGACTGATCCATTTTGAACTACTTCAAAATCACATCAAGGTATGTACTCATCGAAAGTCTTATCAAGCGTCTTGATCTATCTCTATAGATCTTGATGCCCAATATGTAAGCAGCTTCACCAAGGTCTTTCTTTGAAAAACTCCTTTCAAACACTCCTTTATGCTTACCAGAAAATTCTACATCATTTCCGATCGACAATATGTCATTCACATATACTTATCAGAAAGGTTGTAGTGCTCCCACTCACTTCTTGTAAATACAGGCTTCACCGCAAGTCTGTATAAATCTATATGCTTTGATCAACTTATCAAAGCGTATATTCCAACTCCGAGATGCTTGCACCAGTCCATAGATGGATCGCTGGAGCTTGCACATTTTGTTAACACCTTTAGGATTGACAAAACCTTCTGGTTGCATCATATACAAGTCTTCTTTAATAAATCCATTAAAGAATGCAGTTTTGTTATCCATTTGCCAGATTTCATAAAATGCGGCAATTGCTAACATGATTCGGACAGACTTAAGCATCGCTACGGGTGAGAAAGTCTCATCGTAGTCAACTCCTTGAACTTGTTGAAAAACTTTCGCAACAAGTCGAGCTTTGTAAACAGTAACATTACTGTTAGCGTCAGTCTTCCTCTTGAAGATCCATTTATTTTCGATGGCTTGCCGACCATCGGGCAAGTCAACCAAAGTCCACACTTTGTTCTCATACATGGATCCCATCTCAGATTTCATGGTCTCAAGCCATTTTGCGGAATCTGGGCTCATCATCGCTTCCTCATAGTTCGTAGGTTCATCATGGTCCAGTAACATGACTTCCAGAACCAGGTTGCCGTACCACTCTGGTGCGGAACGTACTCTGGTTGATCTACGAAGTTCAGCAGTAACTTGATCTGAAGTTTCATGATCATCATCATTAGCTTCCTCACTAATTGGTGTAGGAATCACTGGAACCAGTTTCTGTGATGTACTACTATCCAATTCGGGAGAAGGTACAATTACCTCATCAAGTTCCACTTTCCTCCCACTCACTTCTTTCGAGAGAAACTCCTTCTCTAGAAAGGATCCACTCTTAGCAACAAAGACCTTGCCTTCGGATCTGTGATAGAAGGTGTACCCAACAGTTTCTTTTGGGTATCCTATGAAGATTTACTTCTCCGATTTGGGTTCGAGCTTATCATGTTGAAACTTTTTCACATAAGCATCGCAGTCCCAAACTTAAAGAAATGACAGCTTAGGTTTCTCGTCAAACCACAGTTCATACGGTGTCATCTCCACGGATTTAGATGGTGCCCTATTTAACGTGAATGTATCTGTCTCTAATGCATAACCCCAAAAGCGATAGTGGTAGATCGGTAAGAGACCGATCGCACCATATCTAATAAAGTACGGTTATGACGTTCGGACACACCATTACACTATGGTGTTCCAGGTGGCGTGAGTAGTGAAACTATTTCACATTGTTTTTACTGAAGGCCAAACTCGCTAACTCAAATATTTTACCTCTACGATCATATCGTAGAAACTCTTATTTTCTTGTTACGATGATTCTCCACTTCACTCTGAAATTCTTTGAACTTTTCAAATGTTTTAGACTTGTGCTTCATTAAGTAGATATACCCATATCTGCTCAAATCATCAGTGAAGGTCAGAAAATAACGATACCCGCCGCGAGCTTCAACACTCATTGGTCCACATACATCTGTATGTATGATCTCCAACAAATCTGTTGCTCGCTCCATTGTTCCGGAGAACGGAGTTTTAGTCATCTTGCCCATGAGGCATGGTTCGCAAGCACCAAGTGATTCATAATCAAGTGATTCCAAAAGTCTATCACTATGGAGTTTCTTCATGCGCTTTACACCATTATGACCTAAACAGCAGTGCCACAAATAAGTTGCACTATCATTATTAACCTTGCATCTTTTGGCTTCAATATTATGAATATGTGTATCACCACGATCGAGATCCAACAAACTATTTTCATTGGGTGTATGACCATCGAAGGTTTTATTCATGTAAACAGAATAACAATTATTCTATGACTTTAAATGAATAACCGTATTGCAACAAATATGATCAAATCATATTCATGATCAACGCAAATGCTAAATAACATTTATTTAGGTTTTACACTAATCCCGAAAGTATAGGGAGTGTGCGATGATGATCATATCAATCTTGGAACCACTTCCAACACACATCGTCACTTCACCTTTAACTAGTCTCTGTTCATTCTGCAATTCTCGTTTCGAGTTACTAATTTTAGCAACTGAACCGGTATCAAATACCCAGGGGTTGCTCTGAACACTAGTAAAGTACACATCAATAATCTGTATATAAAAATATACCTTTGCTCACTTTGCCATCCTTCTTATCCGCCAAGTATCTAGGGCAGTTCCACTTCTAGTGACCATTTCCTTTGCAGTAGAAGCACTTAGTTTCAGGCTTGAGTTTTAGCTTTGGGTTTCTTCACGGGAGTGACAACTTGCTTGTCATTCTTCTTGAAGTTCCCCTTCTATCCCTTTGCCCTTTACTTGAAACAAGTGGTCTTGTTAACCATCAACACTTGATGCTTTTTCATGATTTCTACCTTCGCCGACTTCAGCATTGCGAAGAGCTCGGGAATTCCTTTCGTCATCCCTTGCATATTATAGTTCATCACGAAGTTCTACTAACTTGGTGATAGTGACTAGAGAACTTTGTCAATTACTATCTTATCTGGAAGATTAACTCCCACTTGATTCAAGTAATTGTAGTACCCAGACAATCTGAGCACATGCTCACTGGTTGAGCTATTCTCCTCCATCTTGTAGGCAAAGTACTGTCAGAAGTCTTATACCTCTCGACACGGGCATGAGTATGAAATACTAATTTCAACTCTTGGAACATCTTATATGCTCCGTGGCGTTCAAAACGTTTTTGAAGTCCCGGCTCTAAGCCATAAAGCATGGTGCACTTAAACTATCAAGTAGTCATCATACCGAGCTTTTGTCAAAACGTTCATAACGTCTACATCTGCTCCTGCAATAGGTATGTCACCTAGCGGTGCATCAAGGACATAATTCTCTGTGCAGCAATGAGGATAATCCTCAGATCACGGAACAATTCCGCATCATTGCTACTAACATCTTTCAACTTAGTTTTCTCTAGGAACATATAAAAAATAAACAGGGAGCAACATCGCGAGCTATTGATCTACAACATAGATATGCTAATACTACGAGGACTAAGTTCATGATAAATTAAAGTTCAATTTAATCATATTACTTAAGAACTCCCACTTAGATAGACATCCCTCTAGTCATCCAAATGATCACGTGATCCAAATCAACTAAACCATGTCCGATCATCATGTGAGATGGAGTAATTTCAATGGTGAACATCTTATGTTGATCATATCTACTATATGATTCACGCTCGACCTTTCGGTCTCCAGTGTTCCGAGGCCATATCTGCATATGCTAGGCTCGTCAAGTTTAACCCGAGTATTCTGCGTGTGCAAAACTGGCTTACACCCGTTGTATTTGAACGTAGAGCTTATCACACCTGATCATCACGTGGTGTCTCGGCACGACGAACTTTCGCAACGGTGCATACTCAGGGAGAACACTTATACCTTGAAATTTAGTAAGGGATCATCTTATAATGCTACCGTCGAACTAAGCAAAATAAGAAGCATAATAAGATAAACATCACATGCAATCAAAATATGTGACATGATATGGCCATCATCATCTTGTGCTTTTGATCTCCATCTCCAAAGCACCGTCATGATCACCTTCGTCACCGGCGCGACACCTTGATCTCCATCGTAGCATCGTTGTCGTCTCGCCAACTATTGCTTCTACGACTATCGCCACCGCTTAGTGATAAAGTAAAGCAATTACATGGCGATTGCATTTCATACAATAAAGCAACAACCATATGGCTCCTGCCAGTTGCCGATAACTTTACAAAACATGATCATTTCATACAAAACCGTATAACTCATCATGTCTTGACCATCTCACATCACAACATTACCTGCAAAAACAAGTTAGACGTCCTCTACTTTGTTGTTGCAAGTTTTACGTGGCTGCTATGGGCTTAGCAAGAACCGTTCTTACCTACGCATACAAAACCACAACGATATTTCGTCAAGTATGTGCTGTTTTAACCTTCACAAGGACCGGGCGTAGCCACACTTGATTCAACTAAAGTTGGAGAAACTGACACCCGCCAGCCACCTGTGTGCGAAGCACGTCGGTAGAACCAGTCTCGCGTAAGCGTACGCGTAATGTCGGTCCGGGCCGCTTCATCCAACAATACCGCCGAATCAAAGTATGACATGCTGGTAAGCAGTATGACTAGTATCGTCCATAACTCACTTGTGTTCTACTCGTGCATATCATCTACGCATAGACCTGGCTCATGATGCCACTGTTGGGGAACGTAGTATTTTAAAATTTTCCTACGATCACGCAAGATCTATCTACCAGATGCATAGCAACGAGAGGGGAGAGTGAGTCTACGTACCCTCGTAGACCGAAAGCGGAAGCGTTAGAACAACGCGGTTGATGTAGTCGTACGTCTTCACGGCCCGACCGATCAAGCACCGAAACTACGGCACCTCCGAGTTCTAGCACACGTTCAGCTCGATGACGTCCCTCGAACTCCGATCCAGCCGAGTGTCGAGGGAGAGTTCCGTCAGCACGACGGCGTGGTGACGATCTTGATGTTCTACCGTCGCAGGGCTTCGCCTAAGCACCGCTACAATATTTATCGAGGAGAACTATGGTGGAGGGGGGCACCGCACACGGCTAAGAGATCAAGAGATCAATTGTTGTGTCTAGAGGTGCCCCCCTGCCCCCGTATATAAAGGAGGGAGGGAGAGGCCGGCCCTAGAGGGGGCGCACCAAGTGTGGGGAGTCCTACTAGGACTCCCAAGTCCTAGTAGGATTCCCCTTTCCTTTCCGGAGTAGGAGAGAAGGAAAGAGGGGGAGAGGGAGAAGGAAAAGGGGGCTGCACCCCTTGTCCAATTCGGACCAGAAGGGGGGTGCACGCCTCCTTCCTTTCGGCCTCTCTCCCCTATTCCCGTAACTCCCCGGTACTCCGAAAATACCCGAATCACTCGGAACCTTTCCGATGTCCGAATATAGTCGTCCAATATATCGATTTTTACGTCTCGACCATTTTGAGACTCCTCGTCATGTCCCTGATCTCATCCGGGACTCCGAACTCCTTCGGTACATCAAAACTCATAAACTCATAATAAAACTATCATCGAAACCTTAAGCGTGCGGACCCTACGGGTTCGAGAACTATGTAGACATGACCGAGACACGTCTCCGGTCAATAACCAATAGCGGAACCTGGATGCTCATATTGGCTCCCACATATTCTACGAAGATCTTTATCGGTCAAACCGCATAACAACATACATTGTTCCCTTTGTCATCGGTATGTTACATGCCCGAGATTCGATCGTCGGTATCTCAATACCTAGTTCAATCTCGTTACCAACAAGTCTCTTTACTCGTTCGGTAATACATCATCCCGCAACTAACTCATTAGCTGCAATGCTTGCAAGGCTTATTATAGTGATGTGCATTACCGAGTGGGCCCAGAGATACCTCTCCGACAATCGGAGTGACAAATCCTAATCTCGAAATACGCCAACCCAACAAGTACCTTCGGAGACACCTGTAGAGTACCTTTATAATCACCCAGTTACGTTGTGACGTTTGGTAGCACACAAAGTGTTCCTCCGGTATTCGGGAGTTGCATAATCTCATAGTCATAGGAACATGTATAAGTCATGAAGAAAGCAATAGCAGTAAAACTTAAACGATCATAGTGCTAAGCTAACGGATGGGTCTTGTCCATCAGATCATTCTACTAATGATGTGATCCCGTTGATCAAATGACAACTCATGTCAATGGCTAGGAAACATAACCATCTTTGATCAATGAGCTAGTCTAGTAGAGGCATACTAGGGACACTCTGTTTTGTCTATGTATTCACACATGTATTAAGTTTCCGGTTAATACAATTCTAGCATGAATAATAAACATTTATCATGATATAAGGAAATAAATAATAACTTTATTATTGCCTCTAGGGCATATTTCCTTCAGGCGCCCACCGTGGGGCCTGCGGCTTGTGGTTTCGAGTTCTTGAAGGGCAACTTCAAAGGGCTCAAGGGATACGCTGTGGGCCGGATGACCAAGAGTCATCACGGCAAGCTTTACATCGATGACGAAGGTTGAGGTCCCGAGGCTGGCTCAATTGAGTATGGGTACCGGGTCCCCTTCGGCGGAATTCACGTCTTCATCGGCAAGATCGGCGAACCGGGCCCTGACCGGACACCTGCACCGACATCGTCGAGCCGGCTCAGCATGCGCGACCCGCCCGGGTTCGGCCCGCGAAGAAGCGCGCCTTCGTTGGATACATCCAGAGCACTAGAAGCTCCGGATCTTATTAAGAAATGGACGTTCTCTCCGACGGTGAGTCATCCACATGTGAAACTAACTCCATGTATCGGATGCAGAGCGGATGGCTTGGGGGCTCGTCCGACGGTAACAGTATTCCGGACCTCAACGAGCCGCCAATCAGGTTGGTGATTTTCATGACGGCACCCAGCCGGCTCTCAGATCAACAATCATTGGGACCATAACACCCGACACAACAGCGGCTGCGGCAGGCGCAGATGGCTCAGCACGCTCGCCGACTCAAGCTTTGTCAGATCTGTTGGAGAATCTGGCGACTCTGATGGGGAGAGAGATAACCCCAGAAAACCAGGATCAACACAAGACAGTTGTGGATAAGTTGCGGCAGGAGATAGCACAAGCCAAGGGAGACCTGGCTGCAGAGAACACCAGGATGACCGAAGAACGACCGTTTTGGACGCTCGGGCCCAGCGGATTCAAGCGGAAGTGTAATGCCCAGGATGGGACTATACCTCCTACGTGTCGAGGCACGACTTAATGGTATAAGCCCATCCTAGAATGATCTCAAGTTTGGTATCTTTGCACGACTCATGTAAAAGAGGGATTAAAATGCAAAAGGAGATAGTTGGCTTACACTCGCCACTTCACACAATACATTACATAAGCAAACATCATCCAAAACATCACAACCCGACTACGGGTGAAAATCCAAAAGAAAGATACCAAAACAACATAAAGCCACAGGTCAGGATCGAATCCTAGTAGAAACCACTACTGATCGTCGAAACGTCACAAGCAAACAGCCACGATCTTCATCGGACTCCCGGTGAAGAACTGATCCAACTCCTGCATCAAACTCGGCTGAACCTGCATCTGGTGTGGTGAAGTAACTGTGAGCCACAGAGGACTCAGCAATCCCGTTCCCGGGTAACAAGACTATCTAAGCCTTGGGTGAGGACAAGGCTGAAGAAAGAACGAGAGGTGAAGGAACAACAAGAGTCTGCAGCAGCAACTAGCACTAACTTACGCAAAAGAGAGCGAGAAGAGAAGTGCCTCGGTCGAGAGATGATCACGAAGTGATCCTAACTTAAGCCGGTCAAACATAACCCCACCGTGTTCAACTCCCGAATCCCTATTCGGAAATTGACAGTCACGGTACACACGCTGGTAGTGTATTGAATCATTGTGTCAAGTTATCTACAACCGGATATTAACAAGCTCCCATCTGCCACATAACCGCGGGCACGGCTTTCGAAAGTTCAAACCCTGCAGGGGTGTTCCAACTTGACCCATTACAAGCCCACGATCCGCGGAGTCGCAACTCCAAGGTGGGAAGACCCGAGTATTCTCGGAATCCCGTGCTCAAGTTAAACCGAACTAAGGTAAGGCTAATCCAGCAAATCCTCCCGGCGTGCCGACACCCTGATAGTAGCTGCGCGTATCTAGTATCAGGCCACGACCGGATGAGCACAGCGTACAGTGGCCGAAATACCCAAGTTGCCAAGGGGGTCCCCGCACACGACTCTAGTTTGGACCAACACTCAAATCGAGCACTGGCCCAGGGGGGTTGAATTAAAATAAAAGGGATAGCTAGTCCCATATGCAAGTTTTATTAGTTATTAGGCAAATAGTACCAATGTTGGGACTTGCTGGAAAAGACTTAGCACTTAGCGGTTTATCAAGGGGGTCCCATACACCCCAACCGTGTTAGGAACGCATAATCAAGGAACATAACACCGGTTTATACGGTTCCTAACGGTATGAGTGGAACAAAACACCAAGCAAAAGGCTTAGCCTTCCACCCTTGCCAGTATATAGATGATTTCATTTAAGCATTTATATAGTGTGATATAACCCAACCAAACTTCAACATGAAGCAAGCATCTTCAGTCTTCACCTGCAACTAGCAATACTATAAGAAGGGCTGAGCGAAGCGTACTTAGCCAAGCAACGGTTTGCATAGGTAGGGTGGTTAAACAGGATCATGGTTACAAGTAGGAGGCTGACAAGAAAGACATGGGCATCGAGGCAAAACTATAGAGCGGAACTACTAGCAATAGGCAAAGATAGTAATGGTATCCGGGTTTGGTCATCTTGCCTGGAATTCCACAAGGGAGAAGAACGGATCCATGAAGAAGACGGAGCAACACAGACGAGCGAAACCTCACAACTCCGGAACGAAACCGAAGCTAACAAGAGAAGCAACCGGAAAGGAAGAAACAACACGGTAAACACACAATCATAAACATGGCATGATGCACAAGCAAGCATGATGCATGTCTGGTTTAATTATGCATGGCATGGCAAAGTGCACAAACAAATACTACAAGTTAAGTGGAGATCAATATGCAATGAGTTGCATATTGACGAAACACCACATTTAATTATTTAATTGACTCTCGTTATTTACAAGACAAGATTAAAATGTTTTTAACATGGCAAGAGGTGAAGCAAAAGAAAACTACCTATTTAGACATTTTAAATGAGGCCGGAAAAACAACAACAAGTCCGGAAAATCCCCATGAGCATGTTTAATAATTATTAAAGCAACAACAATTAAGTATATAGTGTTGTTAACATGATGCGGATGACATGATCAAGTTTATGCAATTATAAAAGGTTGACTTAAAGGAGATATAGATGATAAGGAGAATTAGTCATCGTGGTGGAAAGAAAGGGTGCCACGGCAACGATCCGAAATGATGCCACACAACATATCGGTTCCGGTAACTCGTTGAGAGTCCGGTGCAAAAACAAAAGGTGGAGTGAATGAGTCAAACGAGATGATGGGGTGATCCCGTTACCGGGTTCCCACGAGTCGGTGACAAGGCAACCGAGGAACATGACAAAAGGTCGGAACGGGCACGAAGCACACAAGGGTAACCTCTCATACAACCACATCAAGCATCACACGGGTCATCGTCTCGGGTTATACCTTCGAAACACTCGTTTCGGGACGGTTCGAGATCATAGAGGAAGGAGTCGTTCACGTGTCCGAAGAGGAAGAAGTCGCCACATAGCGGTAGTGGAAGTAGACGCATCCGAAGAGGTACTTGTCGAGTCGGTCGCGGTACTTGTTCTCGGAGGCGTTTTCGTTCGTAGTTGTTCTTGTCTCCGAAGAGGTACTTGTCGAACTTGCCGGTTTATCGAACTCGTAGTTGTACATGGCAACCTGGAGACAAACAGCAGCAACAAGACAACCAAGAAAAGGCAGCAAGGACGCAAGGTAGCAGCAGGGTTCCGGTGCTGGACGACGGCAAGGTGCGGGTCGCGGCTCGGCGCTGCTCATGGCCTTGGGGCTCTTGGAGGAGGAGGAAGGGCAGGGAGCTCGGTCTTGACGCAGATGGAGAGGGAGAGGTGACGAGGCGCTGGGATGAGGCAGGGAGGACGAGGCCGGGCGTGCTCGGGGCCCTGGCGCGGCCGGAGCGTGAAGGACGCCGCCGTCGCGGCGAGGAAGAGGCCCCTGGCCTGGCCGCGGCGGGATTGGAGGACGGAGGGGCGCTCTTGGAAGTGACGAGGCAGGGACCTGGACCTGCCCGCGGGTCGCCAGGCGCAGGCGTCCACTCGGCCTGGAGGCGAGGAGACAGGGCGCGCGGTAGGAGGATGCGGGCGCGGAGCGTGGAGGCTGGGCGAGCTGGAGGGATCGACGGGAATCGGGGTCGGACGAGGGGATCGAGCGACGCTCGAGGAGGAAGGAGGGTCGGGACGAGAAAGGGGATCGGGAGGAAAATCGGGCTCGGGCCAGAGAGAGCATCGAGCGAGAGGGAGAAGCGGGGTCGAGCTGCTAGGGGTGGCGGCGGCCAGAGGGAAGAGAGGGTCGAGGGAGAGAGGGAACGGGTCGGGAGTTAGGGTTTGCAAGGGAATGGGCCTGGCCAGATGGGCCTAAGGGGGGGCCGAGGCGCCCTGGGCCAAGGAGGGGGCCGCGGCTGGGAAGAGGCCTGAGGCCAGCTGGACTGTTCTCCTCTTTATTTCCCTTAGCAGAAAACAAAAGAGAAGGAGCAAAAAAAAAGAGAAGAAGGTCAAAGAACAAGGATAAAAATGATGGACATTTTTGTAAGGCTTTATGGAATAATTCCAACCCCACAAAAATAGTTCCAACAAAAAGGAAGTGCAAACTAAAAATAAATAGCTTGCCTCAAGGAGTTTGAAAAGAGTCTAGATATTTGGAGGAGCCTCGAAAAAAACGGAAAAGAATTATAGCAAGGTTTGAGGCAAAGAATTGAGATAGAAATGCATGGAGAAATATTGCAAGTGTGTTACGGTGATCCCAAACAATTGGAATATTTTTAATATAGCTCCCTAAAATATTGAGAGGCTTTTATATGTTTTAAAGAGAAGACATCTTCCCTTGATTTAAATGGACCGAAGGTCCACACAATTTATTTAGTTACAAAAATTAATGAGATGATGGCATGATGATATGATGCAATGCAAAAATAAATAAAGCAAGCACAAAGAACACACGAGAGACCCCGGAACATCTGGAATCTTCTGGAATCTTCTGGGACGTCGGTCTTCGGGCGTCACAACTCTCCCACACTAACAGAGGATCTCGACCCGAGATCCTAGAGATATCACCGGGTAAAAACGAAAAGGAGGAGGTAAAACAAAGTTGCTTCTTTGACAGACGAGTGAAACCAAAGAACCTTGAGAGGTTGAACAAACTTGAAAGAAAGAATGCAACGGAGATGAACGAAGTTAAGAGCACTCCGGTAAAAAGGAGGGACAAGGAACATAACAAGAACCTTGTAGGTTGAAAGACATGAAACAAGAGCTCACGGATCAAAAGAATAAGAAACCGCAATGGTATAGCCAAGGAATAAGAATGACAGAATTTGGACAGCACTCCGTCTGAAAATGGAAGGAATTGAACATGAACTTGAGGAGATGGAATGATACTTGAAGAAATCAACAACATATAGCCTTAGAAACAATTAAAAGAATGGCACAAGGGGTAAGAAAGATTCAGACAGCACTCCGGTTGAAAAGAGAGGCAAAGACTTGAAAAGATGACAGAACTAGAATGAAGAATACAACACTCCGGTTAAATGATAAGCAAGGGAAAGAACATGATCTTGACAAAACGAGATGATGATCAAAGTGAGCAATATCACAATGCCTCCGGAATGAAAGAATAACATATAAATCAATGAAAGAAATGAATGGAGAAGAATATGACAACTTCTCTCAAAATTGAATTTGAAAGAGCGTCCTTACGAAGAAGAGTTGAACGGAGTTGTTGGAAATTCAACAACGAAAGAATAAGCTTGATGTGGGCTTATGGAAAACATCTCAACAATAAGAGGTGACAATCAGCCACTGACGGAACAATTGATTGGATTGAGATCAACAAGGAGATGAAAAACTTATTTCACCGGAATGATAAATGAAGAACTTGGGTCATTATAAGCACCACAATAGCAACAATACTTAGGGAAAGCTTTTAGGTGAAATACAACCCAAGATAACTCCAAGAGATACAATGAGGGGTTGAACGGATCTCCTAAGAGAAGAAATGATGGTTTTAAATATCTCATTCTTGACAACTTGTGAATCATGAAACATGAAGGAATCGTCAAAAATGACATAACACCATCAGAAAAGATAAGGTAGAAAGGATTGCAATTGGAATGAATGATGAAGAATGCTTAAGCTCCAACAAGAATCTTGAAGAAAACTTCAAGGATGAATTAAATGATGATGAACCACCATGAAGAACTCCGGTAATGAAAGCATGAGAAGTGAAAGATGAAAAGAATAAGATTCAAGGCCTGTGATGAATTAGTTGAAGTTGAAATGATGTAATTGAAATAACTTGGAGCTCCGGAAAACAAGATGGACAACTTAACACCAAGGATATGATATGATGAACAAGCTCCAGACAAAAGAATTAAATCACCTGACGGAACAAGAATAAGAATTATGTTATGCATCTCCTTCACCAATTTAAATTGATGACAACCAAAGGATTTGGCATACTACTTATTCTCGTTGCAAGGAATTAAAGAGAGATCTAGCACAAGCTTGGGTAAATCTTCAACGAAGCACCGGTAGGATTGTGAAAAGAATAATTGAATTGATATGATAACAACGGAAGAGTAACTTGAAAGAACCACCGTAAGAATATGGAGAAGAACGAAGAGACATCGATGAAGAATAGTTAGAGGACGAAGTTGAAAACTGAGAACGAAGAATATTCCGAAATGATGGCCTTCGGAGGATCACAAAGAAAAGAATTCATGAAATGCTCCGGATGGTATGAAAAGAATTCCTCACAATCTGAACAATAATGAGGATGGCAAGAAGCTAGAACCACGAATCTTCAAGAGAACGGCCAAGGTTAAGAGAAACACTTCTTCGGTCTCCAAATGTTGAGAATGAAGACGAGAAATGCCATGAAGAATTGTTGAGCACTCCGGAATGAAGAATTAAAAAGGTTGAACCAACGAAATAAAAGAATTTGGAAGCGATCTTGGAGAAGGTATATGACTGATGGAAATCATTCTTATGTCACATTTTGAAAAGAATTTGAGAATACTCCGGAAAAATAGAAGAGTCAGGTAAGATCCTGGAAAAGACCTGTGGGTTAGGGCCCACTCAAAAGAAATCACCGTTGGAAAAGATTGCTTAAGAGATATAGCACCGGTTGAATTAAATGGCTTGAATAAGATAGCAACCTCAAAATAGTTTGAACGGATTAAGAATGGAATTATGAATCTTCTGATATATCTTCAACACTCCGGATATGAATAGCAGGAGGAGAATGATTAATTGGTGTACCGAAATAAGAAAGCATTGTGAAAAGAGGAAAAGGATAAGATCAACACCGAAATCTTGAATTACATCCACCAGAGAAGAAACGAGAACGAAGAATGATGAACTTGAAGCTCTTGAGCATCTTCACGATAAAGCACCGGATAAGAACATTGAAGGAAAAGAATGAAGAACCTCACATGGATAAAATGGATACTTCATCTGAGATTTCTGGCTCCGAGAAGAAGAAGGGTGGGAGGGTGGGGAAAAACAAAGACAACTTGGGATGAACAAAATGGACACTGGTTGAAAAAGAATTTAACATGACCATCTTGATGATCAAGAAGAAATAGCACTCCCATAGAAATATGAGAACACCGATTAGGAAAGGTATGGAATCAACATTTGACATCGAAGCAACTTGAATACCAGAATCAAAACAAAAAACAAAGGATAGATATGCAACATGACCTTCACAATATCATTCGAACAGAGGATTGAACGAATGAATTCCGCAGGTATATCAACTTGTCGAGAAGCCACTTGGAGAACAAAAGATAAATAAAAAGGAACAAGGAGCAGATGGAACAAATACAAGATAGAAGCTTCGTTCGACATCTTCATGCTGAAAGCTCATGGAACGTGTTACAAAAGGGTTTTGTCATCCCCGGATCAGCATAGCCAAGGACCCTTTAAGATGCAACTCCCGATCAGAACAAGTCCATAAAACCACTTCACTCAATGTAGAACCCCGAACTTCATATCGTGCATCCGTTGGAAGAATGCCTAGAACTACTAGATGAACCCACCTATAGATTTCCGAAAGTTTCCAGTTATGCAATCAGGTGTTGGGGATACACGGGAAGCACCGCGCAATCAACTCTAAACCTACATCCAGGTGTATCCATCCTTCAACACATAACCAGTCTTTCTCGGAAACTGTTTACCTCGGACCTTCGAAAAGCATCCACTATAACAAGCTATGGCAATACTCTCGAGCTACCTCCCCAGTACTGGGTGATGTCGGGGTTATCTTGCCACTGGCCGTATAGGAGAGATTTTCGATGTCGGCCGTCTTAAGTATTTAGTACTGCCGCGATATGCTTGTGACGACAATACCCCGAAGCTCAACTCCCCGGGAACAGGAGGCATCGAGAACAATATCCTTGTCACAAGAACATCGAAACAATCCCAGAATACTCGCAGGATTCCTAAAAAAAAATTTGTGCAATTTTTGAAGATAGGAGAGACAAGAGTAGACGTCAGGAGTCCTCACCAGAGAGAAAGGGGATGAGAAGCAAAGAAATCCTACTCACCGATATAATATAGGACTCAAAAAGTTTTCAGTGTGTGCCTAGACTCGACCGTCAACGATTCGATCAATCAGTGGGGGCTTCTAGGTCGGAGAAGGCTCTGAATACCAACTTGTAATGCCCAGGATGGGACTATACCTCCTACGTGTCGAGGCACGACTTAAAGGTATAAGCCCATCCTAGAATGATCTCAAGTTTGGTATCTTTGCACGACTCATGTAAAAGAGGGATTAAAATGCAAAAGGAGATAGTTGGCTTACACTCGCCACTTCACACAATACATTACATAAGCAAACATCATCCAAAACATCACAACCCGACTACGGGTGAAAATCCAAAAGAAAGATACCAAAACAACATAAAGCCACAGGTCAGGATCGAATCCTAGTAGAAACCACTACTGATCGTCGAAACGTCACAAGCAAACAGCCACGATCTTTATCGGACTCCCGGTGAAGAACTGATCCAACTCCTGCATCAAACTCGGCTGAACCTGCATCTGGTGTGGTGAAGTAACTGTGAGCCACAGAGGACTCAGCAATCCCGTTCCCGGGTAACAAGACTATCTAAGCCTTGGGTGAGGACAAGGCTGAAGAAAGAACGAGAGGTGAAGGAACAACAAGAGTCTGCAGCAGCAACTAGCACTAACTTACGCAAAAGAGAGCGAGAAGAGAAGTGCCTCGGTCGAGAGATGATCACGAAGTGATCCTAACTAAAGCCGGTCAAACATAACCCCACCGTGTTCAACTCCCGAATCCCTATTCGGAAATTGACAGTCACGGTACACACGCTGGTAGTGTATTGAATCATTGTGTCAAGTTATCTACAACCGGATATTAACAAGCTCCCATCTGCCACATAACCGCGGGCACGGCTTTCGAAAGTTCAAACCCTGCAGGGGTGTTCCAACTTGACCCATTACAAGCCCACGATCCGCGGAGTCGCAACTCCAAGGTGGGAAGACCCGAGTATTCTCGGAATCCCGTGCTCAAGTTAAACCGAACTAAGGTAAGGCTAATCCAGCAAATCCTCCCGGCGTGCCGACACCCTGATAGTAGCCGCGCGTATCTAGTCTCAGGCCACGACCGGATGAGCACAGCGTACAGTGGCCGAAATACCCAAGTTGCCAAGGGGGGCCCCGCACACGACTCTAGTTTGGACCAACACTCAAATCGAGCACTGGCCCAGGGGGGTTGAATTAAAATAAAAGGGATAGCTAGTCCCATATGCAAGTTTTATTAGTTATTAGGCAAATAGTACCAATGTTGGGACTTGCTGGAAAAGACTTAGCACTTAGCGGTTTATCAAGGGGGTCCCATACACCCCAACCGTGTTAGGAACGCATAATCAAGGAACATAACACTGGTTTATACGGTTCCTAACGGCATGAGTGGAACAAAACACCAAGCAAAAGGCTTAGCCTTCCACCCTTGCCAGTATATAGATGATTTCATTTAAGCATTTATATAGTGTGATATAACCCAACCAAACTTCAACATGAAGCAAGCATCTTCAGTCTTCACCTGCAACTAGCAATGCTATAAGAAGGGCTGAGCGAAGCGTACTTAGCCAAGCAACGGTTTGCATAGGTAGGGTGGTTAAACAGGATCATGGTTACAAGTAGGAGGCTGACAAGAAAGACATGGGCATCGAGGCAAAACTATAGAGCGGAACTACTAGCAATAGGCAAAGATAGTAATGGTATCCGGGTTCGGTCATCTTGCCCGGAACTCCACAAGGGAGAAGAACGGATCCATGAAGAAGACGGAGCAACACAGACGAGCGAAACCTCACAACTCCGGAACGAAACCGAAGCTAACAAGAGAAGCAACCGGAAAGGAAGAAACAACACGGTAAACACACAATCATAAACATGGCATGATGCACAAGCAAGCATGATGCATGTCCGGTTTAATTATGCATGGCATGGCAAAGTGCACAAACAAATACTACAAGTTAAGTGGAGATCAATATGCAACGAGTTGCATATTGACGAAACACCACATTTAATTATTTAATTGACTCTCGTTATTTACAAGACAAGATTAAAATATTTTTAACATGGCAAGAGGTGAAGCAAAAGAAAACTACCTATTTAGACATTTTAAATGAGGCCGGAAAAACAACAACAAGTCCGGAAAATCCCCATGAGCATGTTTAATAATTATTAAAGCAACAAAAATTAAGTATATAGTGTTGTTAACATGATGCGGATGACATGATCAAGTTTATGCAATTATAAAAGGTTGACTTAAAGGAGATATAGATGATAAGGAGAATTAGTCATCGTGGTGGAAAGAAAGGGTGCCACGGCAACGATCCGAAATGATGCCACGCAACATATCGGTTCCGGTAACTCGTTGAGAGTCCGGTGCAAAAACAAAAGGTGGAGTGAACGAGTCAAACGAGATGATGGGGTGATCCCATTACCGGGTTCCCACGAGTCGGTGACAAGGCAACCGAGGAACATGACAAAAGGTCGGAACGGGCACGAAGCACACAAGGGTAACCTCTCATACAACCACATCAAGCATCACACGGGTCATCGTCTCGGGTTATACCTTCGAAACACTCGTTTCGGGACGGTTCGAGATCGTAGAGGAAGGAGTCGTTCACGTGTCCGAAGAGGAAGAAGTCGTTCACATAGCGGTAGTGGAAGTAGACGCATCCGAAGAGGTACTTGTCGAGTCGGTCGTGGTACTTGTTCTCGGAGGCGTTTTCGTTCGTAGTTGTTCTTGTCTCCGAAGAGGTACTTGTCGAACTTGCCGGTTTATCGAACTCGTAGTTGTACATGGCAACCTGGAGACAAACAACAGCAACAAGACAACCAAGAAAAGGCAGCAATGATGCAAGGCAGCAGCAGGGTTCCGGTGCTGGACGACGGCGAGGTGCGGGTCGCGGCTCGGCGCTGCTCATGGCCTTGGGGATCTTGGAGGAGGAGGAAGGGCAGGGAGCTCGGTCTTGACGCAGATGGAGAGGGGGAGGTGACGAGGCGCTGGGATGAGGCAGGGAGGACGAGGCCGGGCGTGCTCGGGGCCCTGGCGCGGCCGGAGCGTGAAGGATGCCGCCGTCACGGCGAGGAAGAGGCCCCTGGCCTGGCCGCGGCGGGATTGGAGGACGGAGGGGCGCTCTTGGAGGTGACGAGGCAGGGACCTGGCCCTGCCCGCGGGTCGCCAGGCGCAGGTGCCCACTCGGCCTGGAGGCGAGGAGACAGGGCGCGCGGTAGGAGGATGCGGGCGCGGAGCGTGGAGGCTGGGCGAGCTGGAGGGATCGACGGGAATCGGGGTCGGACGAGGGGATCGAGCGACGCTCGAGGAGGAAGGAGGGTCGGGACGAGAAAGGGGATCGGGAGGAAAATCGGGCTCGGGCCAGAGAGAGCATCGAGCGAGAGGGAGAAGCGGGGTCGAGCTGCTAGTGGTGGCGGCGGCCAGAGGGAAGAGAGGGTCGAGGGAGAGAGGGAACGGGTCGGGAGTTAGGGTTTGCAAGGGAATGGGCCTGGCCAGATGGGCCTAAGGGGGGGCCGAGGCGCCCTGGGCCAAGGAGGGGGCCGCGGCTGGGAAGAGGCCTGAGGCCAGCTGGATTGTTCTCCTCTTTATTTCCCTTAGTAGAAAACAAAAGAGAAGGAGCAAAAAAAAAGAAAAGAAGGTCAAAGAACAAGGATAAAAATGATGGACATTTTTGTAAGGCTTTATGGAATAATTCCAACCCCACAAAAATAGTTCCAACAAAAAGGAAGTGCAAACTAAAAATAAATAGCTTGCCTCAAGGAGTTTGAAAAGAGTCTAGATATTTGGAGGAGCCTCGAAAAAAAGGGAAAAGAATTATAGCAAGGTTTGAGGCAAAGAATTGAGATAGAAATGCATGGAGAAATATTGCAAGTGTGTTACGGTGATCCCAAACAATTGGAATATTTTTAATATAGCTCCCTAAAATATTGAGAGGCTTTTATATGTTTTACAGAGAAGACATCTTCCCTCGATTTAAATGGACCGAAGGTCCACACAATTTATTTAGTTACAAAAATTAATGAGATGATGGCATGATGATATGATGCAATGCAAAAATAAATAAAGCAAGCACAAAGAACACACGAGAGACCCCGGAACATCTGGAATCTTCTGGAATCTTCTGGGACGTCGGTCTTCGGGCGTCACAGGAAGCTTTCCGGCTCTCGGTAGGTCAGAATGCTGTTAAGGAAGCCATGAGGAGAAAGCAATAGAGTCATCTCCCCTTTGTTTATGAGCCAAGAAATATGTTTAATACGGATGGAGCAGGGGGGAGTGGTCCGCCGGTGTTAAACCGGACGGCAGAGGCACCAAGGACCGGCGGTCCGGTTCATCAGCGTACAACCGGATCTCTGTATGCAGATCAAAACCGCCCGGCCCCTCCTTACCCAACGGCACCGGCGGGTCACTACTCCAACCCTCTGGATACCATGATAGCAGCGGCATCAAGGCTGGTAGCTTTGCCAGTTGAGGGTGAAACTCCGGTAGCAGTGGAAACCCGGAGGGCTTAGGAACTGCTTCAGACAGCGCTGCAGCAGCAGTAGGCTTATTCTTATAGTCAAGACCAGATTCATTCAACCCCCCGTCCAAGTGCCAGCTACAGTAGGCACGTTGACTCGCCAGAGGTTTCAAGCGCACAGTGACGCCATAACTCGCCTCGTGGACATAACCTGACGCGGCATGACGCCAGAGCACAGGACGTGGCGGCTCAGGCGGCTGATCATCAGTTGGCGCCATACTACCCGGCAACCTCAGTGGAGATAGGCAGGACTTCCTGGGCTTGGGGCGTGCCATGTCTAACGGCAGCTATACGGAACGAGCGGTTGCCTAAGGATTGTAAGGGCCCTCGTAAGGTGCCAAACTACACAGCAGATCAGCCCCCTGAGGCTTGGATAGAGAGCTATGAGATGGCGATAGAGATGCTAGACGTTAGAGAAGCTGCATGTGCTAAATATTTCACCATGATGCTAGAAGGCACGGCTCATAACTGGTTAAAAGGATTACCCGTCAATTCCATCGGGTCATGGGCAGAGTCGAAGGCCAAGTTCGTCAAGCACTTCAAGGACACGTGCACGCAACCCATGTCGATCGTGGATTTAGACTCTTGTGTTCAGAATGAGGGCGAATCAACGACTAGTTGGGTGTGCCGGGTCTCAACCATCATGCACTCCTCATATAAGATCAATGTTGAATCAGCGATATTAACTTTGGAGAAGAATTGTCGTTTCCCTCCACTCAAGCTGAAGCTAGGGCGGCTTAAGCGCCATTGTAGTGATGTGGGGGAGCTTATGGCGGCTCTTGTCAAGTATGCCGACTCTGATAGTACCAAGGACCCCGAGTCTGAAGCTGAAAGATCGGGAAAGGGAAAAGGGGTAATGACCCGGGAGGACAATAGTATAACCCGGCCAATCAGCACAGTGGCAATAAAAGCAAGGCTGATGCTTTCGTAGCTAATACGGGGGCACGGAATTCTAACCAGCATCGCAAGGGGAGGCCACCTCCAAGGTATAATATCGATGAGGTGATGAATCAGCCATGCCCGAAGCACGGGTCGGATGAAAAACCGACCACCCATGCGTGGAAAGATTGCAGCATCATGAGATCTTAGAGAGAGTTTATCCAGAACACTTATGGACCAAACGGCGGCTCAGGATCTGGTTTTCAGGGTCCGGGTCATGGTAGCGGCGGCTCTAGCTCCGGATTTCAGGGCCAAGGCAGTCATGGCGGTAACAATCAGCAGAACAACCAAGGGAACCAGCAGCAGTCCGGTTATCAGAGTAACCCGAAGCAGCTGAGTAATGGGCAATACCACGTGTTCACCACGAGTCTGTGCAAATGAGACCAGAAGCTTCATAAGAGGGCAGTGAATGCTGTTGAGCCGGCAGTGCCTCGTTACTTGTGATGGTCTGAGCAGCCCATTATGTGGAGCGGCGAAGATCACCCGCCCTGACTTGATAATCCGGGTCAGCTGACCCTTGTGGTGGCCCCTCAGGTCGGAGGGTACAAGTTCACCAAGGTACTCATGGATGGAGGTAGCAGCATCAACATTCTTTATTACAATACCTTCCGTCGTATGGGATTAACTGACAAGAAGGTTAGACCGTCGAACACTGTCTTTCATGGAGTTGTGCCTGGTAAGTCGGCGTACCTAGTTGGTAAGATTGATTTGGAAGTAACCTTTGGAGATGAACATGATGCTAGGACAGGAACTTTGATGTTTGAAGTTGTGAGGATCCACAGCCCATACCATGCTTTATTTGGCAGGCCAGCTTATGCTAAGTTTATGGCAAGGCCGTGTTACGTTTATTTGCAGCTCAAGATGCCGGGTCACAAGGGGAATATCATAGTGCATGGGAGTCGCACCATAGCTTTGGAATGTGAATAAGGCGATGCGGCTTACGCCGAGTCGGTTTGTGCCACAGAGGAGCTTAAGTTTTACAAAGATAATGTTAACCCGGCAGATATGACATCTTTAATGAAGCCAACTACAAAGCATGACCCTTTGCTGAAGTTTAAGTCGGCGGATGATTCCAAGATGGTTGACTTTGTTCCTGGCGACTCATCTAAGCAGTTCAGTATCAATGCTAATCTAGATCCAAAATAGGAAAGCGCGCTCATCGAGTTCATCCGTGAGAACCGTGACATCTTTGGATGGAAGCCTTCAGACATGCCGGGTGTACCGAGAGAACTCACTGAGCACACTCTCAATATTGATTCGAATTATAAGCCGTCCAGACAATTTCTTTGCGTTTTAATGAAGAGAGACGAAAGGCCATTGGCGAAGACGTGGCCTGGCTCTTAGTGGCCGGGTTCATCATAGAAGTTTTTCATCTTGAGTGGTTGGCTAAGCCGGTCTTGGTGCTTAAAAAAAATGGCACGTGGTGCATGTGTGTGGACTACACAGACTTAAACAAGGCTTGTCCAGCTGACCCGTTCGCCCTCCCTCGTATTGATCAGATCATTGATGCTATGGCGGGTTGTGAGCGCTTGAGTTTTTTGGATGCATATTCTGGATATCACCAGATCAAAATGGCGGTTAAGGACCAGGAGAAGACAACTTTCATCACTCCGTTTGGAGCCTTCTGCTATGTATCTATGCCTTTCGAGCTTAAGAGTGCCCAGGCGACTTACCAGAGGTATGTACAAAATTGCCTCCACGATCAGATTGGGCGTAATGTTCATGCTTATGTGGATGATATTGTGGGCAAGTCCAGAAAGAAGGAGACCTTGATCGATGACTTGAAGGAAACGTTTGACAATATCCGGGTGTATAAAATGATGCTTAACCTGGCCAAGTGTGTTTTGGTGTTCCAGCAGGCAAGCTTTTGGGTTTTCTGGTCTCTGAGCGAGGCATCGAGGCTAACCCAGAAAAAATCAAGGCCATCACCTCCTTGGCAAGGCCAAAGTGTGCCAATGATGTCCAGCTCGTGGCAGGACGGATAGCAGCGTTGAGCCGGTTCATAAGCCGCTTAGGTGAGAAGGCCATCCCTCTATACCAGATGATGAAGAAGACAGATGAGTTTGTCTAGAGTGAAGCTGTTGATGAAGCGTTCGAGGCACTCAAGAATTGGCTGAGCCGCCGGTTCTTGCGGCCCCCATTGACAAAGAGCCTTTTTTGTTATATGTTGCTGCAAATAGCAGGGCTGTCAGTGTGGCCATTGTGGTGGAAAGAAAGCAGTCCGGTAAGGAGCACCTAGTTCAAAGGCCGGTTTACTACATTAGTGAGGTGCTCATCGAATCTAAACAGAGGTATCCACATTGACAGAAGCTGGTTTACGGGGTCTTTATGGCAAGTCAGAAAATCAAGCAGTATTTCCTGGGTCATCCTATTACGATGGTGAGCTCTGCTCCCTTGGGGGACATCATCCAGAATAGGGAAGCTACAGGACAAGTGGCCAAGTGGGCCACTGAGCTTGGGCCTCTTGATTTAAAATATATGCCTCGAACAACCATCAAATCGCAAGCACTGGTGGATTTTATCAATGACTGGACAGACCTGCAGACACCTGAGGAAAAGTCGGATAATACATATTGGACGATTCACTTTGACGGGTCTAGGCAATTGAAAGGCTCGGGGGCTGGAGTTGTTTTAACTTCCCCTTGAGGTGATAAACTTTCTTATGTCCTCCCGTTAATGTTTCCATGTACTAATAATGCAGCTGAGTATGAGGCCCTGCTCCATGGTCTTCAGATGGCTAAAGAGATGAACTTTAGCCGGGTGAGATGTTTTGGCGACTCAGATTTGGTAGCTCAGCAGGTTTCTGGCACCTGGGACTCCAAGGATCCGCTCATGGCGGCTTATCGCCGAGAGGTTGATGCTATTGCGGGTCACTTCAAGGGTTACCAAGTTGAGCATATCAATCGAAGGAAGAACGAGGCAGCTGGCGCCTTAAGCCGGTTAGGATCTGAGCGTAAGCCGGTACCCCCCCCCCCAATACCTTTTTGGACGTTTTGCTTAACCCGTGTGTCAAGTTGTCTACAGAGGAGGACCTTGCTATCCCTCACCCCGGAGGCACAGTTGGTGGCGGCTCTGCATGTCATACCGGATTGGACAGTTCCATATTTGGCTTATATGACCCGGGGTGAGTTACCTGAGGATGAAATCTTAGCCAGACAGATAACCCAGCGGTCTAAGTCGATGATGATTGTCAATGGAGAATTGCACCACCGCAGTGTTACAGGTGTGTTTCAATGTTGTGTCTGCCTGAGGAAGGCTGTGAGATCCTGCGAGAGATCCATGAGGGAGATTGTGGCCATCATGCTGGTTCTAAATCTCTGGTAGCCAAAGATTTTCGTCATGGATTCTATTGGTTGACGGCTCATGCTGATGTTGAAGACTTGGTCAGTAGATGTGACGGTTGTCAGAAATTTTCACGGTGTGCTCATGTTCCGGCTCAAGAGTTGAGGATGATTCCCATAACCTGGCCGTTTGCAACCCGAGGGCTCGATATGCTAGGACCTTTTAAAAGATCCAAAGATAAAAAGACCCACCTGTTGGTGGCTGTGGATAAATTCACCAAGTGGATCGAGGCAGAGCCAGTCAGCAAGTGTGATGCGGAAATAGCGGTGCAATTCATCAAGAAGGTGATTTTCCGGTTTGGTTTTCCCCATAGTATCATAACAAACAATGGCACTAATCTATCCAAGGGTGCCATGAGGGAGTTTTGTCAGTGTGAGCATCTCCGGCTTGATCTATCTTCTATGGCTCACCCACAGTCCAATGGTTAGGCAGAACGGGCTAATCAAAAGATTCTACGAGGGATCAAGCCCCGGCTCATGGTTCCTTTGAAGAGAACGCCGGGTTGTTGGGTAGAAGAATTGCCTTCTATGTTATGGAGCATTAATACGACACCCAATAGGTCTACAGGATACACGCCCTTTTTCATGGTCTACGGAGCGGAGGCGGTTCTTCCCAGCGATATCCGTCATGACTCGCCCCGAGTGGCGGCTTACGTCGAAGCTGATAATGAGAAGGCACGTCAAGATGCGTTGGATCGATTGGATGAAGAGCGTGATCTCGCGGCGGCTCGTTCAGCGATGTATGAACATGATTTACGATGATATCACAACCGGCGGGTCAAGACGAGAACCTTTCAAGAAGGCAACTTAGTTCTTCGGCTCATCCAAGATCAGACTGACATGCATAAACTTTCACCGCCTTGGGAAGGACCTTTTGTCGTCAACAAGAATCTGCACAATGGGTCATACTACTTGATCAACATTCGAGAGCACAAGGACTCACGCACATCAAAGGAGGAGACTAATCGGCCGTGGAATATTGCTCACCTCCGGCCTTACTATGCTTAAGCCTTTGGCTCTCATGATGTAATTCGATGATGTAAATATCAGTACAACATAATAAAGCCGGCATCCCCGCTAATTCGGGGCCTCTGCCATTTTTTCAAAGTTGAGTCCTTATTAGCATCATACATATTTTCTCAAGAGGCTTATTACCCAAATCAAAGGAATCATGAAGAGTTGGATGCATAGCACAGCTCCAACATAAGCCCTTGATGAGAATAATCTGCAAGTATGTCACTTGGGGGCTTCCTGTTCAAACATAGGCGTATTTGACCAAAGAGAACACAACATTACTACCCATTTGATCGGGTTGTGTTCAAACATAGGCGTATTCGACCAAAGAGGACATAACCTATGGGTCATCCTACCTGTACCCAGCTTCTTCAACTCCATCAGCACATCCTGATTGACCCGACGAACTCTTGGCAGTCAGTCTTAATGGCGTATTTGACCAAGACCTAAGCTTGCTAAGGTTCAAATGCCGGCTGTCACAGCGAGAGCACGGTGCTACAGACAGTCACGATAGATCCATGCTCAAAATGCTGCCTTCCTTGAAACTTGGATAACTCGGCCTATGATGCAAGATGCAACTCTGACCCCGCATACTCTAGGCAAGTCTATCTTTAAAAACAAAGACCTGCACTTGTCTAGGTTCAAATGTCGATTGGGTAGTGTGAGAGTCGGCTCATAGCACACACGTACCTTCCAGGGGCCACCAAGGCTAGTTTCATTGAAGAAGAACCTTTGGCTTGGCGGCCTGCAAAAGCCTCAAGTGTTTTTTGATCGTTTTTTCTGATTCTTTTTTCTTTCTTATGAGTTTTCGTTTTTGGTTTGCGTTCTTTGCAAGTTCGGCCTAGCTGCCTCCCTTCAGGGTTCATACTAGAAGACTCACGATGTCTCTGCAACCCAATTTAATGAACGGCTCTAAGCCGCCAGAGAATAACGATCTTATTTCTGGAATTATACCTTTACAAGGCTATGACTATGCGAAGACTGATCAAGTCGGCAGTCCAAATCATGTCTTCAGGTATGACTATATTTGTAACAATTAAACCGGCCCTGGTTCTGGACATCTGTCCCCAGTGGCACCGGTTGGGCACAATGACCCGCCCGGCGGTAAACCGCCAAGGCATTTGTTTTCTGTTTATATGCAGGATACAGTTTATATTGATCTATGCAAGCCAATACCATCACAAGTCTAAAGTAAGAATTTCATTCGCCGGATCAATAATGTCATCAAAAGACAAGAAGTATGCACGATGGCGCGACAGTTGGCACAATAAGCCGGCAGGTGAAAAGTTTTGCTATCCTATTACAAGATGTTGTGAGCCAGACAAAAGTTCAAAAGTTTTTATCATAAGTACATGAGCTGCCCGGCGGTTCATTATCCTTGGCCTTGCTTCTTTGATGATTCCGGGTCATCCTTCGCTGCTTCTTCGTCCTCCTCTGTCTGAGAATTCCGCGCCAACCAATCCAAGCCAGCCAGAGCTTCAAATTTAGCCGCCTCATCAATAAGTTCAGAGGGGTCAATTTCACGGGAAAAGGTATGCTTACCAATAGGAGGAATCAGATCCATCACTTTGTAAGATGGAGTGGACATCTTCTGGTTCTACATATCATAATCTGGTTGATATTTAGACAAGTCTGTTTCATTCGCAATCAAACTGGCTAGTGGGCGGATGTCCTTGACACAGGCAGCAAAGTCTTTATGGTCAAAAGGTGAGCCGTCTTCTTTCAAACTTGGGTACCCAGTAGCCAAGTCGGATGGGTCCAGCTCCGGAAGCCACGCCTTAGCCCGGCTCAAAGCCGTCACAGCACCGGCTCTTGCAGACGACCGCTTGATTTCATTTATTCTGGCAGGTAGAACGGAGAGACTTCTTAGGATATCCACAAACAATGTTGGCGCCTGGCTGGAGGGAGAGACATCAGCCAGGGCATGCTATGCTCCAGTATACAGTTATTCAACAAGGGTGTAGACGGCTTTCAACTTTACAAGTGGATCTTTGCCAAGAATGCTGCTTCTCCTACCTGCATAACACACAAGTTGCTCATCAATGAATTCAGTTACCACAAGATATTATTTAAGTTACAACATGGCAGCTTACCAAAGATGGCTGAAGTCATTTCAGAGACACGCTGCTTTAAGCCGGTGAGCTCAGTTGTCACTGCCTCCATAGATGATTCGGCTTGTTCTGCTCATTGCGCCAAGTGGTTTCCTGAACAGACAAAGAGAGCATGAGGCGAATTGGTTACCGGTTTACAAAGATTGAAGTCCCAAGCCTTTTTCAAGCAACAACACTTGGCACTTGGGAGCTAATGGAGGCTGAAGCTATTCTTTTCTAAGCAGGATTCATGTTACTAAAGTCTCAAGCACTTTGCAAGCAAGAGCACTTGACCCTTGGGGGCTAATGGATTCGAAATTTTTCTAAAGTTAACTGTTCATGCACATAAAGTCCCAAGAACTTTGCAACCAATAGCACTTGGCACTTGGGGGCTAATGTATATTGCTTCTATGATTCAGTTAATTATCTTAACCAGGTGGTAACATAGTTATTACCACCGGCTCATGGTGGGTGTACATGCAAGTTATGCAATGGTAATAAGGACTGGCTCATTCAACCTGATTAAGCCGGCCCTTGGAGGCTACACATGCAATGTTCCTCGAGGATGGATTTTTTGTTAAGTGGTAAGCCGATTTAAAAGGTGACAATTGTCCTAAGTCTACATCATATTAAGTTTAGTCATATCCAATAGACTTGGGGGCTGGAAGGATGATTATAGTTTGGTCAAGAATTTTACCTCAAATTTCGGGTGCAGCTGCTTCACCATATCAATTTCAAGATCGCAATTGTTGTGGACCTGATTGAGAAAACCAGAAAAAACTTCGCTAGTACTCAGTTGTGCATACTGAGACGTGGCAAACCTCACTCTTCTCTTTTCAACAAGTTCTTGCTTGGCGGTGTGTTTGGTTAACACAGTCGGGTTTCCCGGCTCTCTGAAAACAGTACAAGTAACTACTTTGGCGGGGTCAACGGAGGCATCAGGCATCTCAGGAGGAGCACCATGAGCAGTTACCTCAGTTGTCCTATGAACATTTGTTACCGACGCCTGCGGCGCCGGCTGAATGATTTTGGGATGATCTGCTGGTTTATGTACCCTAGCCCTCTTGACAGGTTTAGCATGGCCGCTGCATTAATTAAAGTAAGTTTGCTGCAAGTTTATAAAGATTCAAGGATAAGTTGAACAAAGAAGAAATCATTTACCTAGGGGCGGTCTTGAAAGCCGGAAGTTGACTTTGAGATGAGTCGCCAGAGGATGAACGAGAGTTTTCCTGATAATTTGAATCGAACAAGTTCAGTGGTTGACATATAAGACCCGCTAGCAGATAATGGGAGTTTAAGAATGGAAAGACCTCATTCCGGCGTTTTCGATGAGTCGGGGTATTTGGTAAGCCGTAGGACAATTCCTCTTCTGCGGTGTTTCGAGTCCGATGCCGACTCTCGTGTTGTTGTTGCTTCAAAAGAAAGTGAGGATCTAAATGAGCTGAAGGGTGTGAAAATCTTAGTTTCCGGATAACCCGTCGAACTTTTTGTCTTGGCAAGGATTCTGAGCCGGAAGCAATAGTAATTACCTCTTCATCCGCGGCCTGGCTGGCCTCCGTGTCATCGTGACAATAATCATTGTCAATAAGATAGTTGAAGTAAGAACCAAGAGAGTCAAGTACTACCTCCGACTCAGTCCGTAGTTCATTTCCAAGAATTCGAAAGCACTGGTTTTCTTCTTGGTCTTCTTAACGGCTCTCTTGGCAGCTTTCTTGGCGGCTCTGGCCCTCTTGGTAGCTTCATGATCATAAGATTTTTTCCAGAAGGCCGACTTAGCCTGTGAGAGGTGGCAAGTTCAAGATTGGCAAGGGAATTATAATTATAAAATGACAACAGTTAAAGTTAAGACTTACCTATGGTGCCGGGTTATATTTGCAAAAGGGCGACAAGCCCGCCTTGCTGCAGTCAGCCAGGGATTCATTTAAAATGGGTTTTTTCATATCTGCGATGACATCCTCCTCCAGATCTTCTGAGCGGTGACACAAATGATCATTATTTCCTCCAGTATACTTGCACACTAAACCGGACCTGCGGCTCAGAGGAATAATTTGCCAAGCGAGCCAGCACCGGGCTAAGTCAATTCCAGTTAACCCGTTTCCCAGTAGGGCTTTCACCTTTGAAAGAGTGGGGGCAATTGATTTGCGTTCGGCAGTAGTGAGATTTTCAGCAAGAGGATGATTGGTATCTAAACGTTGAATACGGAGACCCGGCAATGGATGCTCGTTAGCCGTAGAAGTGTCTTTACAGTAAAACCAAGTTTTATTCGAATCTTTTGGATGACTCGGCAGACAGGCATAAGGCAAAATAGAATCTCTTCTTCTTTGGATGGAGACAGCCCCAAGCTCCATACTAGGACCATTGGTAAATTCGTTCTGGCGGTTTAGATAAAAGAACTCCCTAAAAAGCAAGATGTTGGGCTCTTCTTGAAGATATACTTCATAGAAAACCTGAAAATTGGAGATATTTGACACGAAATTGAGTCCGATGTCTTGGGGATGGAGTTGGAAAAAGTGCAGAACATCCCTGAAGAATTTAGAGCTGGGCGGTGAGAAACCCCGATTCATGTGGTCAGTAAAAACAATAACTTCTTTGCCCATGGATACAGGTCTCTCTTCGCCCGGGTTAGGAGCACGGTAAGGCGGAACTGGAGCATTTGGCAGATATCCGACTTTGACAAAGTCGGCCAGTGTGGCTTCAGTAACAATAGAAGGGATCCAGTTGCACGTGGTGATTGTCTTTGGTGGCATTATGAACAAGCAGGCCTAAAGAAGGAAAGATTATTGCCGGTTTAGAATCAATTTGTTAAACCGGAAACAAATGTTATACTACAAGTTCAGCATGGCGGTTTAAATGGGGCCTAATGGCATAAGAATGATTATAAGTCAGGAAATTAAGCCACCATGACATATGCGAGTACTTAGAAAAGAGAATTTCACTAAGTCTGGGAAAAACAGTTTTTGCAGGTTGCAGTGGTAATTTTGGATCTACAGTTGTTCGAAAACCAAGATTAAAATGACGAACAGGCAAACCAAAAGTTTAAGGTGATGCATTTTCTAGGGATGAATCTACTTTACCAGAGATGAGATATTACGATGTTTTATAAGGAGATATAAACAACATCAGCGCATAAAGAGATATCAAGGTCAAGAGAAAAGCTATAATGGTGGAAGGAAAGGAAGATGAATGCCGTCGAACTTCACAGAAACCCTAACAGATCTAAGATGAAAGAACAAGAAGAACATACCTGGTCAGATGAGCGGCAGCGGTGCACAGAAGAAGCCCGACGATGACAGGCGGATGCTGCAGAGGCTGATGAAGGCGAAGCAGAGGACGGCAGCACCGGTGAAGCTCAGAGACAGAGAGTCGCAAGGAAGAAGACAAGACGGAAGAAGCGAGGGGAGAATGGAAAGGGCTCCTGGTCCTAATTATAAGCCAGAAGGACAAGGGTCACACGCGAAAATTGAGGAGGCGAGTAAACACGAAGGTGACGATGTAGGCGCCTCGATTGTCGGGATCCTATCAATGCAAAAAGATTTGTTAGAATCTGGACAGTTCAAAGGCAAGCAACAGGTGACGTCATGGCGGGTTACCGTTATTTCAAAAACTGATGTCATGGAGGATTACTATCATTTCAAAGGCGGATGTCACGGGGGGTTACAGTTTCTCGCAAGAAGATGAAGAAAGATTGACATGAACAAGTTCAAATCAACCTGGGGCCTAATGTTGGGGACATAAGTATTTTAGATGACCCGCCCAGGAGGGGCCGGGTTACTCAGTGGTGGTTCATGGGCCAAGCCCAGAAGCATGTTAAAGATGGAGGTTTAGGTAAGGGCCCAAGGCCTGCGGCGGCTTAAAGCCTGTGAGTATCAACCGCCATATGTGTGACTTGTGTTGTAAGGCATGTAACAAGAGTCGCCAAGCCGGACACGATTGTATGAGCCGGCCGGGACTCCGTAGGCCGCAGGACGTCAACCCGTGTATATAAGGGGACGACCCGGCAGCGGTTTAGGGCAAGAAAACAACAGATCGAGGGCTAGGCGAGCGCATCCGAACCCTAGCAATCGACACCCCAGCAATTCCACCTCAAACTAGATTAGGTTTTACCCTCACCGCAAGGGGCCGAACCAGTATAAACTCCCAGTGTCCTTTGTCTTGTTCTTAACCCCTTTAAGCTAACCACGTCGCTATGGCTCCGCAATCAAGTCCTTACCTTAGGACATCTGTCGTGACACTTCCACGACAGTATTGACCCAAGACATGACTCGGAACTGATGCATATAAGGCAAACATACAGGACGCCGAACACTCCCTATAGGTGTTCGGTCTTTTCGACATATACCAGGGCTGAATACAGCCCCTGGTAATAAACCCTTATTGACAAGGCACATATGGCAATCTGATGCGGGAAGAGAACATTTTATGGTGAGTGAATAAAACTCTAAGCATAATGTGAGTAAAGCCGTCCTATTAATATCCCTCTATAATGCCGAAAAACCTTTTTTGGACATTTTACATGCCAACAAGGTATATAACAAGAAAGAGAAAAAAGGTTTACACAGGGTCTTAATCTAAAAAGAAACCTTAGTGCGGGTCCCTGCTGCATGTCTGCACCGTTTACTCCTCTGTAATGTGTCCTTGAAGGGGTGAGAATACGATGGCCATCTGTAAAAAAGAAAGAAAATAAACCTGGAAAAGAAAAGTTATTCCAATGTGGCCATGACAAGTCTGGTTCGTTTAATGAACCTAGAGAAGATAAGTTTAAAGTCCGAATAGGGTCTAGCCGAACTATGGACTATATGCAGGTGCCCCCGGTCGCTGCCCAAGGAATTTTTAAAGCATAATTATGTACTCGAGGTACGTATGCCATTACCTTGTGGAGTAGTCGACGGGGGCGTAGCTGTCAATCTTGCTCAGGGTCATCTGAGCTGCCGCACTGAGGCGTGTGCCGGACACGTTTAGTTTTGTCCGCTATTGATGGATTATCCGGCTTGAATAGGCCGTATTGGACTTCGGCTGCTAAGGCCGCAGTGTCCTCCTCCGTACGGAGAGAGCGCTCCATATTTCCATTGACCGTGATAACGCCACGTGGTCTAGGCATAATGCAGGACTGCATTAAAGTGGGCGAAGGCCGTTCTTCTGAGTAGAGCGGGATAGCCACTTCGGAACGAAGCTATGTCGAAGATTCGTTCTTCGCTTCGAAAGTTGTTGGGAGAACCGAATACAACTTCCAACGTTAGAGAGCCTGTGCAGTGGGCTTCAATGCCCGGTATCACTCCTTTAAAGGTTGTGCTGCTTGGCTTGATTCTTGACGGGTCGATCCCCATCTTGTGGACAGTATCCTGATATACCAGATTGAGACTGTTGCCGTCGTCCCTAAGGACTCGGGTTACATGGTATCCATCGATTGTTGGGTCGAGCACTAGGGCATCCAAACCCCCATGCCGAATACTAGTCGAATGATCCCTACGATCAAAAGTGATCAGACAGGCTGACTATGGGTTGAATTTGGGGGCGACAGGCTCAACGGCGTAGACATCTCGGAGTACGCGCTTGCGCTCCCTCTTTGGGCTATGAGTGGCATATATCATGTTCACTGTTTTGACCTCTGGTGGAAATTTCTTCTGCCCCCCTATATTCGGCTGGCGAGGTTCATCATCGTCTTCGCTCTGAGGCTCCTTCCCTTTGTGTTCGGCATTTAGCTTGCCGGCCTGCTTGAAAACCCGACAGTTGCGGTTGGTATGGTTGGCAGGTTTCTCTAGGGTGCCATGAATTTGGCAGGGCCTATCTAATATTTTGTCCAAACTTGATGGACCATCTTTTTTGCCTTTAAATGGCTTCTTCCGCTGACCGGGTCTGGAGCCACTGAATCCGGCATTTACCGATGTATCATCTGGGCTTCCAGAATTGTTTCGACGTTTGTTTTTGTTACGTCGTGGCTTTCCATTGCCATCCCTAACTTCAGATGTTCCAGGGTCACTGGTACTGCTACGAGCTAACCAGCTATCCTCACTCGCGCAAAAGCGAGTCATGAGTGTAGTTAAGGCTGCCATTGTCCTTAGTTTTTCCTGTCCAAGGTGTCTGGCTAGCCATTCGTCCCAAATACTGTGCTTATATGCCGCTAAGGCTTCAGTGTCCGGAGAGTCCACGATTTGGTTCTTCTTGGTAAGAAATTGATTCCAAAGCTTGCGGGCTGACTCCCGGGTTGTTGGATGATGTGACTTAGATCGTCAGCATCCGGGGGCCGGACGTAAGTCCCTTGAATATTGGCCCAAAAAGCATCCTCAAGTTCTTCCCAACTCCCAATTGTGATAGCCTGGATTTTCCCCTTTTGTTTTTCTTTTAATGTTCTGGGATTTCTTGATTTTATTTGCTTTTCTATGGCTATGTGGTTCTGAAACTTGGGAAGATCATGTCTTCTTAGGTTTTATAGTGGCTTGCCATCCTCATCATCATCACAACACCCTGCCAATTCCATCCTTGACCTAACCCAATATTCTTTTTCCAAGGAATATTCCTTTTCTATTAAAGGAATAATTCTTTTGCCCTAGGTTGTGAAGCAACCTATATCTCTGTCATTCTAAAAATTCCCAAATAATTCTCATAAATTGTTTGGGTACTATCTTGACCAAATATGGCAAAACATTTCATTGCCATGTTCAAAAATAATCCTCCAATAATCATTTTCCTATTCTGCCCTAAATGGCACTTTGTAAAGCAAGTGCTATTTATCTTTGCCCAATTGACTCCAAACTGCTTGGACATCTTTTCATGTTCATATCTTTGCCCTCTGCCAAACTTCAACCTCATTTTCCTAGTAATTATTTTTCAGTGATTTTCCAAAGTTTTTGTCCAGAAAGGAACTTTGTGAAGGAAGTATATTCTAGGCATGTCCAAATGAGTTGAAAGTCTGTCACATCCTTCATTTGACCGAATCATGATTCTCTACCAAATTTGAGCTCATGGAGATCATCTATGTGAGCTCAGCTCCAATTCTTGGTTTCTGGTCATATTTTCACTTTGTGAAGCAACCCTATTTTACCTTGCTTCATTTGAGCTGAACTTTTACCAGGACATTCTTACATCTATCTCTACTCCCTCCACCAAGTTTTGGCTCAATCCACTTACCCATTTACCCTCAATAAATTCTCTGAGCTTCTGGTCAGAATGGAGCCTTGTGAAGCAAGTGCCACTTTGGTAACTACAAATGGCATTTTTACAGCAGCTCCATATGGTCAAATAACTCCACTCCACCAAATTTCAGCTCATGACACTTAAGTATGTGAGTGCAACATCATGGTTCCTTAATCTATCTAGTTTGGCACTTTCTACAGCAAGTATCATCTAAACTCCTCCTCTTAGTCAGATTTTTGGTGATCAACATCATCTTAGTGTGAGATCATCACCAGACAAAGTTTTTACTTCTTTACAAAGCCGGTGTCCCCACTGCACAGCTCAAACACTTGGCTGCTCGTTTGCTTTGGAGCTAAGTGCAAATCACTTCTTTGCCCCTGGACCAATTTATTTCTTCATCTATATTAAGGTCACCAAGGTCTTTCTGCTAGACACCAATTCGGGCGCCAGAGCGCATTGAATGTCCATGGTCACGCGGTGACCACCTCTCTCGCATGCCATAGCCGCGAGCTGCGTGGTGTTTTGCTCGGGCCCCTCCTCCTCTCGTCGCTCTCGTGCAACCAGCCATGCCCTATAGCTTGCACTCGTCGTCCTCTTCCCCACAGACTCATCTCCCCCTCCAGACGCCTCCTCGTCGGCACTCGTCGTCGCGCGCCCACGGGAGCACTGTGGCCGACCAAGCCTTAATGGCGTTCGACCGCACCTCCCCTGCGCCCCTCGGCCCCTCCTACACAGTGCGCCACTGCCGCTCGTCTGCACCCCTGTCGTCGCGTTCCTCGCCTCCCCGTGATCACTGTCCGTTACCAGAGCTCGGCCGGACATGAGCGGCGGCATCTGGCTCGGCCATTCCGTCCCCGGCTATAAATAGCCAGCCCCGAGGTGCCCCGACCTCACCAAGCTCATCTACTCCCTCCTCTAGCCCCTCCTAGAGTCCCGCCCGAGCCTCTGGAGCTCTCCTCGGCCCCCATGGCCGCCGTGCCCACCGTCGGCCTCGGCCTAAATTCGCCCGAAGCCGAGCTTCCCCTCCCTCCATCCACCACATGAGAGCTTCCCTGAGCCCCTTGGAGCGTCCCCACCATTCCCCTTTTTCCCTCGACGACTGGAGCTCTGTGTCCGAGTTTGTCGTGGCCGCCGTCTACCGCGGCCAAGGTACCACCCTCCTCCTAGATCCTCGGCGGCTGCGGATAGCACCTATGGGTGTGCCTCTCTCTCCCGAGCTCGCCGGTGGCTGGGGCCTCGCCTGAGGTGGCCTGTGCCGCCGGAGCTCCTCGCCGGAGCGCACGACTGCTCCCTGCCAGCGGGGGAGCGCGCGAGCTTGAAGATGACCTCGAGCCAGGCGGGCCCCACCTCCACGCGGGACCCGCATGTAAGCCTCAACGCGTTGACCCCGCCCTCGCCATGTCAGATAAGTGGAAACACATTTCGTTTAATAAGTTTTCGATTAGTGAAAGTGTACTTTAGTCTTAGTTAGGTTGAAAATATGTTTTCTTTTTAGAAGACGTATTTTCATTCAACTATGGCTAGAAATGTGTTTTCTCTGCTGTGAAGGCGTATTACACTAAATGTGCTTTCTGTGTTTCAGCTCAGGGGCCTGTTTGTAGAGTTATTTTTACAGAATGGTCCCTAAACTTCATCGGGCTATAACTTTTTGCTCGAGACTCCGATTGAGGTGATTCCGAAGCCCATCTCTTCGTCTCGTCGAGCCCATTCTGTTTGTACCATTTTCACCATGTGTTAACACTGTGAAAATGACCATTATGCCCTTGCCTCTAATCAGCCCCCTCCGAGAGAGAAACGTTTCAGCGAATCGTTCCGCGGCTTCACCGCACTTCTTCCTAGAGTCTCCCTCACCCCCAAGCAAGCCAAAATATCCACTTGCATGAAAGCCATGCAGTAGCCATGGTTTTGAACTTGAATATTTTATAAAAGTTTGATGTTATCTGTCTGCTTGATTGCTACTGCTATCATTGTTTCGATTATGCTCGTGGTTTCATGTTCACTGTCATGCTATGATTTGATGCTTCTTGTTATCTTGTACTACTTGTTAGTATCATGTCCACATGTTATGCTTGGTCGTAGAAGTACATGTTAGTACTAGTCTTGATGCATGCTTGTTGTCTATCAAGTACTGTTGATATGCATGTTCCGTTGCAACTAGCACTACAGGAATCAGCTTCTTTGCCGACTGCCATGGCAGTCGGCAAAGGCATGAATGGCAGTCGGCAAAGCTCTTTGCCGACTGCTAGCAGTCGGCAAACAGTCCGGCTGAATTAACGCCGGTAAAGGCCTTCTTTGCCGTCTGCTTCATAGAAGCAGTCGGCAAAGCTCTTTGCCGTCAGCCGTTTGCGGCCAGCAGACGGCAAAGAGCGTAGACGGCAGTGAGGTGAGGTGGGAGCCGTTAGGGGTTAACGGCGTGGTTTGCCGTCAGCCGGCAGACGGCAAAGAGGCTAAGGTCTTTGCCGTCTGCTGGCAGACGGCAAAGAGGCCAAATAGGAGTCACTGGGAAGCTGCCACGTGGCCTTTTTTGCCGTCTGCTGGCCGTCGGCAAAGACCTTAGCCTCTTTGCCGACTGCCGGCAGTCGGCAAAGACCTTAGCCTCTTTGCCGACTGCCGGCAGTCGGCAAAGAGCTGAGCCTCTTTGCCGTCTGCCGGCAGTCGGCAAAATGCCCAAATAGGCAACCAGTGTTCCCAGGTTGAACAGGGAGCTGCCACATGGCATTCTTTGCCGACTGCTTGCTGTCGGCAAAGATCTTTGCCGTCTGCTAGCAGTCGGCAAAGCTCTTTGCCGACTGCTGGCAGACGGCAAAGAGCCTATATAACCCCTGTTTTTAATTGAATTCATTCAATTTGACAGAAATTCATAGATATACACAGATAATACATATATACTCAACAAGCATATCCAACAATATATTTACTCAAGTCCAACATATATCCATATGACATAAGAAGTTTCCAACAACATATCCAACAATATATTTCCTCAAGTCCAACATATATCCATATGGCATAAGAAGTTTCCAACAATATATTTCCTCAAGTCCAACATATATCCATATGACATAAGAAGTTTCCAACAATATATTTCCTCAAGTCCAACATATATCCATATGACATAAGAAGTTTCCAACAATATATTTTCTCAAGTCCAACATATATCCATATGACATAAGAAGTTTCCAACAACATATCCAACAATAAGAAGTTCCCAAACATGTTTTCATAAACAAAAAGGAAGCACAAGGAGAATATATGAGTCCATCAATGCAAGCTTCCTCATCTCAAGGAAATCTGCAAATTGGGAAAGATGAAAGTTAGAAGAAGAAGAATAGCTAGAAGAGGAAAAGAAGAAGAAGAAGAATAGCTAGAAGAGGAAAAGAAGAAGAAGATTTTATCTTCTCTTTCTTTCTCTCCTCCCCCTCTTCTTTATCTTCTTCTTTTCCAACAAATGTAGTTAAAAAAGCCAATTTAGAGCTAAGCTAGGTAAATAGGTCATTTTGGAGATAAGATAAGTTCAATGTATCATATTGGAGCTAACCTAGGTAAACTTGGTCATTTTGGAGCTAAGCTAAGTTAAATGGATCATATTGAAGCTAACCTAGGTAAACTTGGTCATTTTTTAGCTAACCTAGGTAAAAATGTCATTTTTTGCTAAGCTAGGTAAAAATGCTAAGTGTGTAGGTCAATTTAGAGCTAGCTTAGGTAAATAGGTCATTTTGGAGCTAACGCGGGTAAAATGGATCATATTGTAGCTAACTTAGGTAAACTTGGTCTTTTTGGAGCTAACGTAGGTTAAATGGATCATATTGGAGCTAACATAGGTAAACTTGGTCATTTTGGAGCTAACCTGGCTAATTAGGCCATTTTTGACATAACTAAGCTTATTGTGTCATTTGTGGACTAAATAGGCTAAATTATGTTATAAATGGACTAAATAGGCTAAATAAGAGGAGGAAAAGAAGAAGAAGAAGAAGAATAAGAAAAGAAGAAGAAGATTTTCTTATTCTTCTTCTTCTTTTCTTCTTCTTCTTCTTCTTCTTCTTCTTCTCTTCCTATTCCTTCTTTTCTTCCTATTCCTTGATTTTCTTCATCTTATTATGTCATTTGTGGACTAAATAGGCTAAATTATGTCATAAATGGACTAAATAGGCTAAATAAGAGGAGGAAAAGAAGAAGAAGAAGAATAAGAAGAAGAAGAAGAAGAAGAATAAGAAAAGAAGAAGAATAAGAAAAGAAGAAGAAATGTTCTTCTTCTTCTTCTTCTTTTCTTATTCTTCTTCTTCTTCTTCTTCTTCTTCTCTTCCTATTCCTTCTTTTCTTCCTATTCCTTGATTTTCTTCATCTTATTATGTCATTTGTGGACTAAATAGGCTAAATTATGTCATAAATGGACTAAATAGGCTAAATAAGAGGAGGAAAAGAAGAAGAAGAAGAAGAAGAAGAAGAAGAAGAATAAGAAAAGAAGAAGAATAAGAAAAGCTAGAAGAAATGTTCTTCTTCTTCTTCTTCTTTTCTTATTCTTCTTCTTCTTCTCCTTCTTCTTCTTCTTCTTCTTCTTCTCTTCCTATTCCTTCTTTTCTTCCTATTCCTTGATTTTCTTCATCTTATTATGTCATTTGTGGACTAAATAGGCTAAATTATGTCATAAATGGACTAAAAAGGCTAAATAAGAGGAGGAAAAGAAGAAGAAGAAGAAGATCTTCTTCTTCTTCTTCTTTTCTTATTCTTCATCTTCTTCTTCTCTTCCTATTCCTTCTTTTCTTCCTATTCCTTGATTTTCTTCGTCTTATTATGTCATTTGTGGACTAAATAGGCTAAATTATGTCATAAATGGACTAACTAGGCTAAATAAGAAGAAAAATACCGTTATCACGGAGGTGAAGGACCGGTCGAGGCTGCGCCAGTGCCAGACTGAGGTGAAGGGCCGGTCGGGGTTCCACCAAGGGCAGACCGAGAAGGATCGGTTGATGCTTGTCGGGAAGCATTCTACACCAAAGATCATTTGCAATGTCTCGTTAGCATGATGCAACATAAATGTGAATACTAGTAACTAACGACCATTCAAATCAAACTCACCGTGGTCGCCGGAGCAATCTGGGGCATCGGCGGAGGGGTCTGACCGCTTTTCTCACACATGCTCTACACATTTGGTTCTCACGAGTTAGTCATATTAGTTAGTAATGGAACAAACATTATGTGCATGATTTGGCTAATATGCAGGAGAAACATACCACGAAGATGTCATATAGGGCCCGGTTTTGAGCATCGTTCCGGTTCCTCTCCTCCTCCAACAGCCTAGCCGTCCTCTCCTCCAGCTCCCTCTCCCTCTCCTCCGCCTGCCTTCTTGCCGCCTCCAAAAGCGTCTGCGTGTTTGCTCTCTCTTTCTCAAGAGCAGCCTGCAACACACCACTCCTCGTTAGCATTGTAATCATCGACGGACGCACACACAATGTAATGGATAGGAAAGGTATCCGAGTCCGTATAACTAACCGCCATGGCGAGCTCCGATGGCCGTGCACGAGGCATTATCTCAGGATCAGAGCTACTCTGGCGCTTCTTGATCTGCGTGAGAGTCTTAGGACAACGTATCAGTCCATCACCAATGGCTGTCGAGCCATGGGACCTCCCGCCACCAGATATCATAACCAGCTCTGTATCAAAAGGATCCTGGCTCGGGTTAAAGTCCTCCCCTTTCCTTGCCTTCCCCTCGTCTCTGTACCTCACGAGCTTGTTGTGGGAGGAGATATTGGTGAAGGTCTCTGGATGATCTAGGTCAGACTCCGAGAATGCCTTGGCCTTCTTGTACGGGGCACTATGGGCCATGCCATAGAGGTCGAACAGACCTGGCACGGGCTTCTTGTTGTGGTGCGACTGAGAGAGAGGAACAAAATATTAGTCAAGGGCTCAAGCTAGCATGAAGAATGAAATTGCTATGTAAATAAGGTCATTTTGGAGCTAAGTAAGGTTATTATGTCATTTTTGAGGAAAAAAAGCTAAGTTTAGGTCATTTTGGAGGTAACCAAGATTATTATGCCAATTTTGACCAAACTATGCTAATTATGTCATTATTGAGCTATCCAAGGTAGTTATGCCTTTTTTTAGCTAACTAAAGCATATTATGTCATTTTAGAGCTAATTATGTCATAAATGAACGAGCTAAAATTATTTTAGGTCATTATTGAGCTATCAAAGGTAGTTATGCAATTTTTTTAGCTAACTAAAGCATATTATGTCATTTTAGAGCTAATTATGTCATAAATGAACGAGCTAAACTAAGTTTAGGTCATTATTGAGCTATCCAAGGTAGTGATGCCATTTTTTAACTAAGTAAGCATTATTGAGCTATCCAAGGAAAAATGCTATCATGTAGAATGAAATTGCATGAATCATGAAGCAAACCACATACCCAGTGACCCCCGAACTCAAACAGGTCGCAGCTCCCTTGATGGTGTGGCACACCAACCATTTGGGCACGCTTATCCTTGGCCCTTTGGTGTTCGACTAGCCATTTGGGAGAGCACCACTCATCCACCAACGCCTCCCAACAGTCCATCATATCCGCACACCATCTCGGGGGCACCTAAGGTAGTCAAGAGAAATTTCAGCGCTACGCCTACGAATCAAATCAAGAGAACTAAGTTCAAGGCCTTAAGAATAGGTAATTACCAGCATGTACTTCTCCTTAGTCAGAAACTTGCCGCGACACTTCTTCTTCGCCCTCCTAATACCCTTTGAGGCGTAGTAGTCTTGAACGGCCTGCACCCGAGCCTCGTGCCATAAGTTCTTAAGTAGGCGCTTGCACTCGACTTCGACAACTGAAGCCGCAGCCTCCTGCTCTCCATCTGAAATCCTGTAGAAGGTCTGCAGTCAAACAAGACAACGCTGATTAGTAAAATCACTACGTAGTGTTGATCTTTAATTCTGTAAAGGATAAATTACCCAGAACCGACGGAACACAATGTCGGCCACCGTCTCGCACTCGACACCGGCGACCATCTCCCCCGGCGGGGCCGGGGCAGCCTCGTACAGCTCCCAGCTAAGTGCTAGCTGTGGAACCTGACCCTCACCGGGCAACGTGACCCACCCAGGGAAGTGCTGCCGGCAAAGCACACCAAGGACCTGGTTGGGCCTGCGGACACCACGGGGGTGTACCCAGCCCCTGCAGTATGTCAAGGCCAATGCATTAGATATTAATTTGAAGAAACATGAAGGCAAAAGGTTAAAAAAGAGTAAATTCACTTACTTCAACCCATTAGGCTGTATCAACCACCTCTGGTCGGGGGTCGTCGGCACGGGCGGGAGCTTTGTACCGCCACGCTGGTAGACCTTCTTGCCCTTGTCAACCATCTCGCCCTCGGTGTAGCTATCATCAGAGAAGGTGTCCTCGCTATCATCAATAGGGCCACTAGCATCCGGAGTCTCGTGCGAAGAAGACTCCGGGACCGGAGTCTTCCGGGACGAAGACTCTGGGACCGGACTCACGTGTGGCGAAGGAGAGGTGCCCCGAGTCTGGTGGCGCGAAGGATTTTGTCTGACTGGTACAGGTTTGCAGGTAGCACATGGCCTTTGGGTAGAAATCGTCCGAATACTGTCATCATCGCGTCGTAGCATTCTCTACCCAAGTTGAACTGAGCCTTCAAAGCCATGATTTGTGAGATGGCATCCAGCTGACAAAGCTCAGTGTGCTCGTGGAGAGGACGTTTTGAGGACTCCAACATTTCAGTGAAGGCCTTTGCAGATTCCTCCATCTCCTCGTCCGAGTCCCGAGCATCGTCAAAGTCTTGCACCATGTCTTCCATCCCGGTACCATGCTCGTCGGTGCGACGACGAACCACCTCAGCTCTGGCACGTTGGGCAGACTCACCATGAAATGTCCAGACCGTGTAACCAGGCGTAAAACCAAACTTCTGCAGGTGTTTACTCATTTCAAGCTCGTCCCTCTTATTAAAGTTGTCGCACCGGACACAGGGGCACCAGCTTAATCTCTGGCCATTAGCAAATGCGGCTCTAACAAACTCTTTGGTTTTTGTTAACCATTCGTCGGTCCAAACTTTCTGACTAGTGTAACCGGTGTACATCCACGCACGATCACTCATATTGACTTCCTACTGGACAGACAATAAATATATACATAATTAAGCAAACCATATCCATCAGTTAATGGAGTTTGTCAGTTCTATTACGTCCATGCAACCTACATGCTAATAGGTAAAGATAGGTCCTAATCCCACCCCAGTATGTGTAGATTGAGTTCGTTTTCCCATGCTCTGCTCCGGATCCGACGCAAAATTTCGGCAGCACCTCCCCGCTGTTCTCCTGATACACGTCTCGGCAATAAGCAGAGAGGATGTGTACCCGGAGAACAACAGGGAGGCACTGACGAAATTCTGCATCGGATCCGAAGCAGAGCATATAGGAAAACGAACCCAATCTACACATACTCGGACTGTCCATGGATAACGTTGGACAATTCGAAAGAATCACGATTATAAATATGCAAATGCATGCATATTTATAGATGTAACCCTTTCGAACGGGAGACGCATAGTGGTTACGCATACTGATGACTGACACCTATAGCTAGCCAGTTTCATTGGCACGAAGACCAGAACAGAGCAAATGTAGGGGCGGGGGAGGAGATGTCATTTGTGCTCACCAAGGAAAGCAGGGGCGGAGCTCGTCGAACGCACGGGGAGGTCGTCAAACACCGCACCCTCGCAGCGACGAAACAACTGCACATTTTAAATCCACCTGATTAACACAAATATATATGATGTTTTGCATAACAAAATCAAAAAATATACGACCTAACTCATAATTCACAAATATATGACCCCGTCGGGGTCGGTGTGGGGGCAGGGTCGGGGTGTGGTGTCAGGGTGTAGGTGTCGATCGGGGTGTCAGGGTGTCGTATGTCGGGGTCGATCAGGGTGTCGATCAGGGTGTCGGGGTCAGGGTCAGGGTGTGGTGTCAGGGTTCCTCTTCTTCTTCTTCTTCTTCTTCTTCTTCTTCTTCTTCTTCTTCTTCCTCTTCCTCTTCCTTTTCTTTCTTCTTCTTCTTCTTCTTCTTCCTCTTCTTCTTCTCCTCCTCTCCTCTTTCTTCTTCTTCTTCTCCTCCTCTTCTCCTTTTTTTCTTCTTCTTCTTCTTCTTCTTCTTCTTTTTTCTTCCCCTTCTCCTCTTCTTCTGTTTCTTCTTTTTTCTTCTTATTTTTTGTTCTTTTCCTTTTACACCTCCCCGCCGCTCCGGTGACCTATATCTATACGAATTAAAATGCTATATCCTCTCCTCTCCTCTGCTCATCCTCTTGTCTACTCTCCTCTCCTCTCATCCTCTTCTCCTCTATCTCCTCTCCTCCTCAACAGTAGCTACCTAGCACCATTCACAAACGAGCAGCAGCCGGCGGCCGGGCGACAGAGGAGACACAGAGAGGGGAAGAGAGGGTGAGATAGAGAAAGGGGAAGAGAGGAGACAGCGAGAGCTCACCGGCGGCGACACTGCTTTGGGCCGAGGACGTAGGCAAGGCACTACCCGGGGGAGATGGCGTAGTCGACGCTGCTTGGTGGAGAAGACAAAGAAGATGCAAGCTGCTCACAGAACAAAAAATCCCCAAAAAAAATATTTCAGTGAAAGCACAAAGTGAAAATTAGAGAACAGTTTGTAAGAATTACATATAGGAGAAAGCGCACGGTACTCAGCTAGCCTCATGACCCATTTCTTCCATTTTTTTCTACTTAGGAGCATAGCTCCCAATCTCCACTACTGAAAACTGATAAAACACAACCACATGTCTAGGGTTCGTCTCCCTCTATGGGTAACCTCAAAACATCAGAAACTACACCACACACCAGCACTACTACCAAACCTGGACGCAGAACCTAAACAATGAGCATCCAAAATGTTCTAATTATCTGCAACAAAACATCAGTCTTATTGCAGAGTGAATTTATTGCACTTGTAGATTCCAAAAAATGTAACTAAACTACAGGAGAAATGTAGAACAGAGGAACTAGAATTCTGCATATTATATTGTATCATCCAAGCTAAGATGGCAACGACAGCATCAAATTGGGTCATTAATTCACCATGGATCTTGTCTGCGTCTCCAAGCAGCTTTTGCATGTCCTTGCTGCGGTAACAAAGGGCATGGTGACCGTGGCGGGGCAGACGGGGCGAGGCGGGTGTGCGAGCTTACAGCGGCTGAAGGGGAGTGGCTGCCGGCGCGTGGAGGCGTTGGGGAGGTGGCCGGCGAGGTGAGGTCGCCGGGCGCGGCCTCCGGCGAAGGGGGCCGGCGACGGAGACGGGCGAGGCGAGCGACGGGGCTCCGGTCGAGCCGCGGTGCAGGGCCGCCGGGGCGGCGGTCGTTGGGCGCGCGGGGACGAGCGCCCCTGAGCAGGGGATCCGGCGAGAAGGAGGCCGGGGTGGGCGGATCTATACGCGGAGGAGGGGATCCGGCCGGCGACGGGGTGCAGCGGGCGGCGGCGGCGCGACGGGCGGCGGCGGCGAGGGTTCGAGGAGGGAGCAGAGGAGCAAGAACTGGTCGAGTGGGCTGGCTCGGTTCTGTATGCGACCCGTCCGTGGAGGGTGTGCGCCAATCATTTTTTTTTCTCTTTGCCGTCTGCTTTTTTCTTCTTCTTTTTTCTCTTTGCCGTCTGCGGGCAGACGGCAAAGAATTCTTTGCCGTCTGCCAGCAGACGGCAAAGAGGCTCACCGTTAGCCCGCCCACGCCGTGACACTGTGGGCCCCTCTTACCTCTTTGCTGTCTGCTGACAGATGGCAAAGAAATCTTTGCCGTCTGCCAGCAGACGGCAAAGAAGTGGCCGGTGTGACCTAGCCAGTGCAGTACCCCCATGGGGCCCACTTTGGTATTTGCCGTCTGCTGGCAGATGGCAAAGACCTCTTTGCCGTCTGCCAGCAGACGGCAAAGATCTGGCAGATGGCAAAGACCCTCTTTGCCATCAGCTGGTTCTTTGCCGTCTGCTTTGACAAGACAGACGGCAAACAGCCTCTTTGCCATCAGCTGGCAGACGGCAAAGAGCTGGCAGATGGCAAAGACTCAGATTCCAGTAGTGTAGTTAGTTACCTGCTTACTTGGTAGTGTTCTTGCTATGTTCTTGCATGATATTTATTTATGATGCTAGTAGTCATGTATTCCATGAGTAGCGTTATACTTGTGATATTTATGCTAGTCAGTATGTCATGCTCATTTGGATATATGCTTCATTGTGGTTATGCTCGATGATTATGTTGCACCTCCATGCTTTTGTTGATATCATGTTCATGCATTGTAGTTGCATCATGTTATTTTAATATGGCTCAGCATCATTTGCATTCAAGTTTAACCGGACTTAATATGAACTTGAACAACTGCTGGCTGAGTCATGGTGCTACCAGATCGAGCTGACCAGTGCAGCCACACTTGCCTTTATGGGAAATCCCTAACTGGGTCTATTGTCGTGCCTCTCGCCGGTGCCTCTAAAAAGGGAAGGTTATGGGCGCGCCCTACCCTGATCAGGTAGGCGGACATAACCTTGTGTGCCCGTAGTTGTTGTTTTGAGCTCGGGTCCCCGTTTGGGACCGTTTGGCCATGACGGTGGTCGTTGTGTCTTTGGTAGACACAGGGCCACCCAGGACTAGCCTAGTGGGGAGTGAGTCGGACTGGCCGGGAGAGTGTAATGGTAGTAGGACGGTTTTGTCGAAACGCCGTTGGTCCACCCGAATGGGAGAACGAGTCCATGGGTTCCGTGGTGTGGGTAAAGTGTGCTACCTCTGCAGAGTGTGTGTGTCTAAATCTATCGATAGCCATGCCCGCGGATAAGGGCCCAGTTCGTGTCGGTCACACTGTGAGTCAACAGTAATAATAATAATAACTTGAATAATAACAACCCCGGTTCGATGATGAGAAAGATGTTGGATGTGATCGTGAGGCGATCACGGTGGTATCGAGGATACCGAGTTGTTGGATGTGATCGTGAGATGATCACGGTGGTATCGAGGATACGAGTTGTTGGATATTTGGGATGTTGTGGGAGAGCCAATGGTAAAGATCAAGCTCCTTGCGGTCATTTAATGACTACTACGGTATTGTTCCTACCAAGCTTGATTTGATCCTGAGATGATCGTGTGATGTCTGTGCTGGTAAGTTTGTGCATGTGAGGGTTACAAGATAACCCGAGCAGAGTAAGTTGGTGCATGTTAGTATCATCATGTTGCATGTAGTATCATCACGTTCACGCTATGCTTGTTCTAGTTGTACCATGTTCAGTTGTGCATGCCATGATGTTCTGTTAGTATCATGTTCATGATTTTATTAACCTGATAATGCCATGATGTTGTTTGTCTTGACTGCTTTTGGTTTATTGTGAGCTTGCAAGTACATTCAATGTACTGACCTGGCGTGCCATGCCAGTTCGCAGGTCGTGCCTGGATTGCTTGCTTGTTTTGGTGTGGTTCCTGCGTTCGCGAGCTAGGATAAACATTCCAGCCATAGTCCCTACGAATTGGAGTCCATCATCGCCATTCGTTGTTCCGCTGACAGTAGAGGTTCCGCTGCCTCGAGTTGTTATGCTGCTTACATAGAACAACTGTGGTTGGAATAGTGTCGCCGTGCCGGTGTTATTCATTGTAATATCGGAGACCTTGTATCCATATTTGTGTTGTAATAGAAAGATGGTTTGTTCTATGCTAAACAGTTCCATATTCCAGAAGACTTCACCTTGATCTCTGGGCTGGAATACGGGGCGTTCCGGTTTCTCTGAGCCGGGGTGCCACACCAATGGAGTTCTCTGGGAGGTTGTTTAGCCAGTGCCGAGCTGGTCCTTTTAGCTTGAGGGGTAAGTATTTGATGGCGTGGAGATCATCTCCTCGAGCCATGTGGATGTGAAGAATAAAGTCTTCTATCCAGACGGCGGGATCCGTCGTTCCATCGTACGCTTCGATGTTCATGGGTTTAAACCCTTCTGGGAAATCATGACCCACCACCTCACCGGTGAAGCACAGAGGATGTGCAGCTCCTTGTATCTTGATATATCGTGGCATATGTCCAATGGTTGTGGTGTTCGGTATTGCCCCCGAACTGGTATGTCACCGGCGCAATTGGCTTGATAGCCTCCGTCCCGTGCGGGAGCCCGGACCCTAGGTTCGTATATAGACCTGGTCTTGCTAGCTTTTATTTTTCATGTCCTCACGCAGATCGTGTTTTCGGACTTGAGCCGCACCCTCCTTTCCTTTACAGAGTGGTGGTGCGGGCTTGTGTACGCCATTGCTAGCGACTCTGTCCCGTCCGTGAGGTGGTCGGTCCGGCTTGTCGATGGTATTATTCTTCGGTGGGATGAGTGCAGCGGCCTTGTCGTCGAATTTGGGCAGCAGTTTACCCTTGGGATAGACTTTGGTTTGGCCGTTATAGCCATGTTTCTGTTCGGCATCTAGCACCTCATTCCATCTATCATTGAGCATGTCTTGTGCGGCTCGAAGCCGTCTCTGCTGCTTTTTCAGGCTCCTTGTGGTGGCAATAAGCCTCCAGTGGAAGTGCTTTTGTTCTGAGGGTTCTTTTGGGACGATGAATTCATCATCGCCCAGGCTATCCTCTTCTTCGGAGACCGGTTCATAAGTACTGTCTTTGGCATCGCTTTCATCGGACTGCGGCTTTGGACTCTGTTTGCCATCCTCTTGCTCCTCCTGCTCCATCGCTGGGTCTGCGGGGTCTTCGGCTTGTTCCGGAATATCACCGTGATTAGTCACGGTGTTGCTATCCTTTCCTTTACGTGATTTAGTTCAGCATTTTGGACGCCGATGTTTGGGAGGTTCTTCGGCGGGCTTGTCCTCTACGGGATTGTTTTCACCGTCGCCCTCCGCCTCTTTGGGTGTATCCACCATGTACATGTCGTACAAAGATGTAGTTATCCACCACCCGGTTACGGGCCGGCCTTGATCTGGATCCGCTTCAGTTTCGAGGTCCATCCCTTCGAAATCTTCGGAAGCATAGTCAAGTAGATCGGTTAGATCTTCGACCGTGGCTATCAAGTGGGTAGTGGGTGGGCAACAAAATTCTCCATCAGCCTCCAGTTCGAACTGGATACAATGCGGCTGTGAGTCCTCTTCTAGGGAGAGGTATCTTATCGACTTTAACATGTCGCCAAAGGGTGAGTGCTGGAAGATATCCGCAGCACTGAATTTGGCGATAGACGCCTGATTGGGTTTGAAGGGCGCGGATGCGCGTGATTCGGAATCAGAGGCCAGAGTTGAGTCCGGGGTTCCGGTAATACAGACCCCGCTCGTAGTTTAGTCCGTGTGCGGCTCCAACGCCGTAGAGTCTATGGCTCCCATGGTGGGGTTGAGCTTCCATCCTCGGGTGACGCAATCTGTTCTGGATCTAGGGCCAGAACTGTTGCAGGCGCTATTTTTCCTGATCTGAAGACAGAGTTAGGTCATGCTCATCATGGTGGCAGAGAGAAGTTGTCGTTGGCTCGAATCCGGAGAAGATCAAGTCTCCATGGATATCAGCAACATAGTTCAAGCTTCCGAATCTGACTTGATGGCCAGGGGCGTAGCTCTCAAAGTGCTTGAGGTGGCCTTCGGTGTTGGCACGGAGCGCGAAGCCGCCGAACACGAAAATTTGCCTGGAGGGAAAATTCCCTCGGTGTCACCGTTGCGGTTTATGATGTGATCCATCGGTCCTTCCATCGACGACATTTACCCAGGTACAGGCCCTCTCGATCGAGTTAATACCCTACTTCTTGCTATATTAGTATGGATGAATATGAATACAAGAGTTGAGCTACCTCGAGATCGTAATGGCTAAACCCTAAGTCTAGCGTATGAGGATATTGTGATTCTCTTCTAGCCTCTACTGACTAAACCCTTTGGTTTATATATACACCAGAGGGGCCTAGGGTTTGTACATGTCATCTTGCAAATGAAGGAAAATCTACACCCGAACCTAAAACTTGCCATTACAGGAATACAGGAGTCCTATCCGGATGCGAGAGATGATCTTCTACTATAATATTCACGGCCCACCAGTCCGGCCCACCAGGAGTTTATCCGGCCACATGAGGACCCCTCGATCCAGGACTCCCTCAGACCCTCCCCACATATATAAAGGTGGGAGGGAGGAGGAGGCAGGCCTAGGAGGGGCGAGCCAAGGGGGAGGATTCCTACTCCTAGTAGGAGTAGGTTTCCTCCTTTCCTAGTCCAAGTAGGAGAAAGGGGGAAGGAGAAGAAGGAGAGAAGGAAGGGGAGCGCCCCCTCCCCTTGTCCAATTCGGATTGGGGCAAGGGGGCGCACCATCTCCTGGCCAACCCTCTCTCATCTCCACTAAGGCCCATGAGGCCCAATAGCTTCTCGGGGGGAGGGGGGTCCGGTAACCCCCGGTACTCCGTAATTTATCCGATACGACCCGAACCATCCCGGTGTCTGAATTGAAGGAAATATGCCCTAGAGGCAATAATAAAGTTATTATTTATATTTCCTTATACATCATGATAAATGTCTTTTATTCATGCTAGAATTTTATTAACCGGAAACTTAGTACATGTGTGAATACATAGACAAAACAGAGTGTCCCTAGTATGCCTCTACTTGACTAGCTTGTTAATCAAAGATGATTATGTTTCCTAACCATATACATGATTTGTCATTTGATCAACGGGATCACATCATTAGGAGAATGATGTGATGGACAAGACCCATCCGTTAGCTTAGCAATATGATCATTTAGTTTTCTGCTGTTGCTTTCTTCATGACTTATACATGTTCCTATGACTATACATTATGCAACTCCCGAATGGTGGAACACCTTGTGTGCTATCAAACGTCACAACGTAATTGGTTGATTATAAAGATGCTCTACAGGTGTCTCCCAAGGTGTTTGTGGTGTTGGCATAGATCGAGAATATGATTTGTCACTCCGAGTGTCGGAGAGGTATCTCTGGGCCCTCTCGGTAATACACATCGTAATAAGCCTTGCAAGCGAATGACTAATGAATAGTCACGAGATGATGTCTTACGAAATGATTAAAGAGACTTGTCGGTGATGAGATTGAACTAGGTATGATGATACCGACGATCGAATCTCGGGCAAGTAACATACCGATGACAAAGGGAACAATGTATGTTGTTATGCGGTTTGACCGATAAAGATCTTTGTAGAATATGTGGGAGCCAATATGAATATCCATGTTCCGCTATTGGTCATTGACCGGAGATGAGTCTCGGTCATGTCTACATAGTTCTCGAACCCGTAGGGTCCACAAGCTTAACGTTCGATGACGATTGGTATTATGAGTTTATGTGTTTTGATGCACCAAAGATAGTTCGGAGTCCCGGATATGATCACGGACATGACAAGGAGTCTCGAAATGGTCGAGACATAAAGATTGATACATTGGAAGGTTATATTCGGACATCGGAATGGTTCCGGGGGTCATCGAATAAATACCGGAGTGCCGGGAGGTTACCGAAACCCCCCGGGGAGCTAATGGGCCTTAGTGGTCTTTAGGGGGGAGAGAGAGAGAGGGGGGCTGGCTAGGACTATGCTGCGCGCCCCCAAGCCTAGTCCGAATTGGACTAGGGGGAGGGGCGGCGCCCCCTCCTTCCTTCTCTTCCTCTTCCTCTCCTTCCCTTCCCCCTTCTCCTACTCCTACTAGGAAAGGGGAGTCCTACTCCTAGTGGGAGTAGGACTCCCCCCTTGGCACGCCCTCCTCCTAGGCCGGCCGCCTCCTCCCTCTCCCTCCTTTATATACGTGGGGAGTGATACGTCTGAAACGTATCTATAGTTTTTTATTGTTCCATGCTATTATTTATGAAGTCTTGGATGTTTAATGGGCTTTATCATTCGCTTTTATATCATTTTTGGGACTAACCTACTAACGCAAAGGCCCAGTCCAGATTGCTATTTTTTGCCTATTTCAGGGTTTTGCAGAAAAAGAATATCAAACGGAGTCCAAACAGAATGAAACCTTCGCGAGAGATATTTTTGGATAAAATCACTTACTGGAAGCTTGAGAACCACGTCAGAGGATCGAGGAGCCGCCCTCGAGGGTGGGGGCGCGCCCCCTGTCTCGAGGCCTCCTCGAGTGGCCCCCGGTGCTCTCCTTCTTCCTATATAAGTCCACGTACCCCAGAAACTCCGTGAACAGAGAGAAAACCCTAATTCCACCGCCGTACCTTCTGTTCCCGTGGAGATCCCATCTTGGAGCCTGTTCCGGAGCTCCACCGGAGGGGGATCCATCACGGAGGCCTTCACCATCATCATCATCACCCTCACCATGAGTTGTGAGTAGTTTACCACAGACCTTTGGGTCCATAGCTAGTATCTAGCTGGCTTCTTATCTCTCTCTGGATCTCAATACAAAGTTCTCCTCGGTCTTCGAGGAGATCTATTCGATGTAATCTCTTTTTGCGGTGTGTTTGTCGAGATCCGATGAATTGTGAGTTTATGATCAAGGTTATCTATGAAAGATATTTGGTTCTTCTCTGAACTTTTTATGTGTGCTCATAATATCCTTGCAAGTCTCTTCGAATTATTGGTTTGGTTTGGCCTACTAGATCTATAGTTCTTGCAATGGGAGAAGTGCTTGGCTTTGGGTTCAATCTTGCGGTGTCCTTTCCCAGTGACAGTAGGGGCAGCAAGGCACGTATTGTATTGTTGCCATCAAGGGTAAAAAAGATGGGGTTTATATCATATTGCTTGATTTTATCCCTCTACATCATGTCATCTTGCTTAAGGTGTTACTCTGTTCGTATGAACTCAATACACTAGATGCATGCTGGATAGCGGTCGATGTGTGGAGTAATAGTAGTAGATGCAGGCAGGAGTCGGTCTACTTGTCTCGGACGTGATGCCTATATACATTGATCATGCCCAGATAGTCTCATAATTTTTCGCTTTTCCATCCATTGCTCGACAATAATTTGTTTACCCGCCGTAGAATATCGCTATCATGAGATAAGCCACTAGAGGAAACTATGGCCCCCGGGTCTATTCTCAACATACCAATCTACATCTACTTTACTTTTACCGCTTTTATTTGCTGTTTTATTAAACTAAAAATACCAAAAATATAAACTATCATCTCTATCAGATCTCACTTTCGTAAGTGAGCGTAAAGGGATTGACAACCCCTTATCGCGTTGGTTGCGAAGTTCTTATTTGTTTATGCAGGTGCGAGGGACTCGCCGTGGTCTCCTACTGGATTGATACCTTGGTTCTCAAAAACTGAGGGAAATACTTACGCTGCTGTGCTGCATCTGCCTTTCCTCTTCGAGGGAATACAACGCAAGATCAAGAGGTAGCAAGAAGAATTTCTGGCGCCGTTGCCGGGGAGGCTTACGCAAAAGTCATATACCAAGTACCTATCACAAATCCTTATCATTTGCATTACATTTTTGCCTCTCATTTTTCTCTCCTCCACTTCACCCTTGCTGTTTTATTTGCCCTTCTTCCACCGTGTGTTTATCGTCCGCTTGCCTCTTCTTTGCTTGTGTTGCTATGTGCCCTCAATAAGCTTGTATCTTTGCTTGCTAAAGTATGAATCCTCATCCACTTGCTAACCTCTTTAAGAGATCCAATTATGTTGAACCAATTGCTAGTGAGCTGCGTGCACTAGATTATCTTTATGGGGTTTTGCTTGAAATTTATGAATCTGAAAATTGTGATGAAGTATTGAAAGAAAATATAAAGTGGTTCGCGATAGCTCTTTGAGTAAAAATCATGATTGAAATGATGTTGTTATAAATTCTATTGATGTCAATTTTGCTAATGATATGCAAACCCCTAAGCTTGGGGATGCTTATTTTGCTATGCCCACTACTTGTTACAATGATCATGATTGGGGTGGTTCTTCTTATGATCTTGGAAATTTATTTAAGCCCCATGATGAATATGAGATTGATAATAAAGTTTGCAATAATATTGAAAGTGGGTTTGGAAAAGTGTCAACTTTAGATCCCACATATTTGGAGAATGTTCAATCTAATGAATTTTTTGATAAAAGTGGGTTTGGAGAGGTCCTGACTTTAGTTAATGTTAATCCCACTATTTTGGAAGAGTGTCAACTTTGCATGCATGTGGATCGTGTTGAGAATATGTTATGTGATAGATATTTTGTTGAATTTGCTTATGATCCTACATGCAATTATTATGAGAGAGGAAAATATGGTTGTAAAAATCTTCATGCTGCTAAATTACCTCTCTTCATGTTGAGATTGATCTTGTTTCTTTCTTCTTCCTTGCATATGTTAGATCTTGCTTGTCTTGCTAATTTGTTTTCCTATAAAATGTCTATGCATAGGAAGTATGTTAGACTTAGATGTGTTTTTCCATGTGCTTTATGATGTTCTCTTTGTGCTTCAATTCTTGTCTTTCATGGGAGCATCACTAAAATCGTGCCTAGCTAGGGGCGTAAAACGATAGCGCTTGTTGGGAGGCAACCCAATTTTTTGTTTTTTTTGTTTTTGTTGCTGTTAGGGAATAAATATTGAATCTAGCCTCTGATTAGATGTGGTTTCATGTTTTGTTTAGTATTTGTGCAAAGTAGAACCTTTGGGAAGACTTGTGTGAAGTTTATGTGATCTTGCTGTGAAAAACAGAATCGTTAGTGCTCGCTAAAGTAGTCGTGGGATTTTACTGGAGCATGATTTTTAGTTTATTCTTTTTGCAGATGATTGGTAGACAAATTCCACAAATTTACCAATTTAGTATGAATTTTTTGGAGTTCCAGAAGTAGGCGAAACCTGCAGATTACTACAGACTGTTCTGTCTTTGACAGATTCTATTTTTCATGTGTTGTTTGCTTATTCCGATGCATCTATGAGTAGTATTGGAGGATATGAACCATAGAGAAGTTGGAGTACAGTAGGTTTAACACCAATATAAACAAAGAATGAATTAATTGCTGTACCTTTGAGTGGTGGTTTGATTTGTTATACTAACGGAGCTCACGAGAATTTTTGTCTAAGTTTTGTGTTGTGAAGTTTTCAAGTTTTGAGTATTGCTTTGATGGACTATGGAACAAGGAGTAGCAAAGGCCTAAGATTGGGGATGCCCATGGCACCCCAAGTAAATTCAAGATAATCAAAATCCTAAGCTTGGGGATGCCCTGAGAAGGCATCCCCTCTTTCGTCTTCATCCATCGGTAACTATACGTGGAGCTATATTTTTATTCGCAACATGTTATGTGTTTTGCTTGGAGCGTCTTGTATAATTTGAGTCTTTGCTTGTTAGTTTGCTACAATCATCCTTGCTGGACACACTTATTTGAGAGAGTTAAATATGTCATAGAAATTGTTAGAACACTCTATGTGCTTCACTTATATCTTTTGAGTTGAATAGTTTTTGCTCTAGTGCTTCACTTATATCTTTTAGAGCACGGTAGTGGTAATATTTTGTAGAAATTGTTAAACTCTAATGCTTCACCTATATCTATTTGAGAGTCTATTAAAACAGCATGGTAATGTGTTTAGGCTAAAGAAACTAGTCTTCACATGATAGACATCCAATGTCAATGTAGTAAAAAAATTCACAGTAAGTGCATTGAATAGAGTGAGATGTTGGATGATTGATAATTGTTTTGAGACATGAGGATAGTGATATTAGAGTCATGCTAGTGGAGTTATTATGAAATTGAGAAATACTTGTGTTAAGGTTAGTGATTCCCGTAGCATGCACGTATGGTGAACCGTTGTGTGACTAAGTTAGAGCATGAGGTATTTGTAGAGTGCCATCCTTTGTGTGGAGGTCGGGGGCGCGCGATGGTTAACTCCTACCAACCTCCCCCCTAGGAGCATGCATTGATTGCTTTGTTTTGATGACTCGTAGATTTTTGCAATAAGTATATGAGTTCTTATGACTAATGTTGAGTCCATGGATTATACGCACTCTCACCCTTCCACCATTGCTAGCCTCTCTTGTACCGTGCAACTTTCGCCGGTGCCATAAACCCACTATAAATCCTTCCTCATAACAGCCACCATATTGTTCCTCAAAACAGCCACCATACCTACCTATCATGGCACTTCCATAGCCATTCTGAGATATATTGCCATGCAACTTTCCACCGTTCTGTTAATATGGCACGCATCATATTATCATATTGCCATTGCATGATCATGTACTTGACATCGTATTTGTGGCAAAGCCACCATGCATAATTTTTCATACATGTCACTCTTGTTTCATTGCACATACCGGTACACCACCGGAGGAATTCATATAGAGTCATACTTTGTTGTTGAAGTATCGAGTTGTAATATCGAGGTGTAATGAAAGTGTGATGATCATCATTATTAGATCATTGTCCAATGGGAGCAAAGGCTCAATATATAAAGCCCCTCTGCAAAAAAAAAGAAAAAAAAGGGAAAGGCCAAAGAAAAGAAAAAGAAAGGCCCAAAAAAAGAAAAAAAGGCGACAATTGCTACTATCTTTTTCCACACTTGTGCTTCAAAGTAGCACCATGTTCTTCATTGTAGAGAGTCTCATGCTTGGTCACTTTCATATACTAGTGGGAATTTTCATTATAGAACTTGGCTTGTATATTCCAACAATGGGCTTCCTCAAATGCCCTAGGTCTTCGTGAGCAAGCAAGTTGGATGCACACCCACTAGTTTCTTTTGTTGAGCTTTCATTCATATTTAGCTCTAGTGCATTCGTTGCATGGCAATCCCTACTCACTCAGATTGATATCTATTGATGGGCATCTCCATAGCCCGTTGATACGCCTACTCGATGTGAGACTATCTCCCTCCTTTTTGTCTTCTCCACAACCACCTCTATTCCACCCATAGTGCTATATCCATGGCTCACGCTCATGTATTGCGTGAAGTTGAAAGGTTTGAAAAGATAGAGTATGAAAACAAATGCTTGGCTGAAATCGGGGTTGTGCATGATATGAGTTTTTTTGTGTGATAACAAGGGAGCATAGCCAACACTATATGATTTTGTAGGGATAACTTTCTTTAGCCATAGTATTTTGAGAAGACATGATTGCTTTGTTAGTATGCTTGAAGTATTGTTATTTCTTATGTCAATATAGACTTATATCTTGAATCTTTCAGATCTGAACATTCATGCCACAATTAAGAGAATTACATTGAAAAACTATATTGGTTAGCATTCCACATCAAAAATTCTTTCTTTATCATTTACCTACTCGAGGACGAGCAGGAATTCAGCTTGGGGATGCTTGATACGTCTCCAACATATCTATAATTTTTTATTGTTCCATGCTATTATTTATGAAGTCTTGGATGTTTAATGGGCTTTATCATTCACTTTTATATCATTTTTGGGACTAACCTACTAACCCAAAGAACAGTCCAGATTGCTGTTTTTTGCCTATTTCAGGGTTTTGCAGAAAAAGAATATCAAACGGAGTCCAAACGGAATGAAACCTTCGCGAGAGAATTTTTTGGAGAAAATCACGCAAAGGAAGCTTGAGAACCACGTCAGAGGATCGAGGAGCCTCCCTCGAGGGTGGGGGCGCGCCCCCCTTCCCAGTGGCACGCCCCCTGCCTCGAGGCCTCCTCGAGTGGCCCCCGGTGCCCTCCTTCTTCCTATATAAGTCCACGTACCCCAGAAACTCCGTGAACAGAGAGAAAACCCTAATTCCACCGCCGTACCTTCTGTTCCCGTGGAGATCCCATCTTGGAGCCTGTTTCGGAGCTCCACCGGAGGGGGATCCATCACGGAAGCCTTCATCATCATCATCATCATCATCGCCCTCACCATGAGTTGTGAGTAGTTTACCACAGAACTTCGGGTCCATAGCTAGTATCTAGATGGCTTCTTCTCTCTCTCCGGATCTCAATACAGAGTTCTCCTCGGTCTTCGAGGAGATCTATTCGATGTAATCTCTTTTTGCGGTGTGTTTGTCGAGATCCGATGAATTGTGAGTTTATGATCAAGGTTATCTATGAAAGATATTTGGTTCTTCTCTGAACTTTTTATGTGTGCTCTTAATATCCTTGCAAGTCTCTTCGAATTATTGGTTTGGTTTAGCCTACTAGATCTATAGTTCCTGCAATGGGAGAAGTGCTTGGCTTTGGGTTCAATCTTGTGGTGTCCTTTCCCAGTGACAGTAGGGGCAGCAAGGCACGTATTGTATTGTTGCCATTGAGGATAAAAAGATGGGGTTTATATCATATTGCTTGAGTTTATCCCTCTACATCATGTCATCTTGCTTAAGGCGTTACTCTGTTCGTATGAACTCAATACACTAGATGCATGCTGGATAGCGGTCGATGTGTGGAGTAATAGTAGTAGATGCAGGCAGGAGTCGGTCTACTTGTCTCGGACGTGATGCCTATATACAATGTTCATGCCTAGATAGTCTCATAATTATTTGCTTTTCTATCAATTGCTCGACAGTAATTTGTTTACCCGCCGTAGAATATCGCTATCATGGGAGAAGCCACTAGAGAAAACTATGGCCCCCGGGTCTATTCTCAACATATCAATATACATCTACTTTACTTTTACTGCTTTTATTGGCTATTTTATTAAACTAAAAATACCAAAAATGTAAACTATCATCTCTATCAGATCTCACTTTCGTAAGTGACCGTAAAGGGATTGACAACCCCTTATCGCGTTGGCTGTGAAGTTCTTATTTGTTTGTGCAGGTACGAGGGACTCGCGCGTGGTCTCCTACTGGATTGATACCTTGGTTCTCAAAAACTGAGGGAAATACTTACGCTACTGTGATGCATCTCCCTTTCCTCTTCGAGGGAATACAACGCAAGCTCAAGAGGTAGCAGGGAGGGCACCCATTGGATACACATCAATTGTTCCTAGCCATGTGTGGTCCCCCCTTGTGACGCCCGAAGACCGACGTCCCAGAAGATTCCAGATGTTCCGGGTCTCCCGTGTGTTTCTTTTGTGCTTGTGTTATTTATTTTTGCATTGCATCATGTCATCATGCCATCATGTCATTTTCTTTTGCATCTCAACCTAAATAAATTGTGTGGACCTTCGGTCCATTTAAATCGAGGGAAGAATGTCTTCTCTTTAAAACATATAAAAGCCTCTCAATATTACTAGGGAGCTATATAATAATATTCCATTTGTTTGGAATTAACCAACACACGTGCATAATTTTCCCCATGCCTATTTCACTTCGAGTTTCTCCATGTAAACCTTCCCTATATTTTTCTTTTCCCGTTTTTCGAGGTCCTTCCAAAAACCCTCCAGCCATTTTAATTAAATTCCTGACATTTTTGTGAGTCCAGGGAATTTTACCCCATGCCCTAAGCCTATTCCTAACTCCTCCTTTTTTTATTCTTTCCCTTTCTATTTCTGTTTTACCTTTTAGATTTTAAAGAAGAGAGCCCAGCCGCAGTGGGCCTTCTCCTCCTCCTTGGGCCCAAGGCCATTCCTCCCAGCGGCCTAACCTAGCGACCGTCTCCCTCTCGAACCCCCCTCGCTCCTCTCGTTTTCCTCCCGAGCCGCCGCCAGCATCCCGTCCCTCGTCCCCTCGCTCATCTCTCTCTCGCATCGACCCTCACCCCGATCTCCCTCTCGTCCCTCCTCCCTCCTGCGGCCTCCCATCTCTTAGCCTCGCTGCTCTCCCTCGCCAGGACGAGCGCCTGACGCCCGAGCGCCCGCTCCCTCCTCGGCCAGGCACTCCGCGCCGGGAGCGCCATCGCCATGGCGTCCCGCAAGCCGCCCCGCAGCGCAAGGCCTCCGCAGCTCCAGGCCTCTACCTCTTCCTCCCACGGCTAGGAGCGCGCCCGCTGGACCTCCGCCCCGCTCCATCCTCTCCAGGCTCTCTGCGCGCCAACCCGAGCCCCGTCCGCCGGCCAGAAGCCCTTCGCCTCTTCCTCGCCTAGGCCGCAGCCCGGCGCGCCCCTCCTCCATCTTCAGCCCCGGCGCCCCGTCTCAAGGCCGCCCCGAGCGCAGCGCCCGTCTCCCTGCGCGCCCCAGGCAGGAGCCGCGCCTCCATCTTCAGCAGTGCGTCGCCAGCGCAGGTGCAGCCCCGAGCGCCTCCCTCCGGCCGGCCAGAGCCACCGCTTCCCTGCCGCCTCGCCACGGCTCCTTCGCCAGCCGCGCCACCAGGGCCGCCGCTCGGCTCGTCCCCGAGCCCATGACCACCACCATCGCCAGGGACAGCTGAACCGCCAGCGCCTCCACCTTTTTTTTCCCGTCGCCAAGCTGCCGCGGCTCTGTCCGGCCAGGTCGCCGCTGCGCCATGGCACCCTTCCCTCGTCCAGCCAGCGCCAAGCCAGGCCTCTGCCTCGTCGCCGACCCGCAGGCTTTTCCCTTTTGTTTTGTTTTGTTGTTGTTATTGTTTATCTCAAATAACCATGGAGCAGCAAGTACCACTATGTAACAAGAACGTCTACGAACCGTGTACGAGACCGACGCCAAGTACCACGACCAAGTACCCCGACGTCCGCGGTTTTCGAAATCGTCAAGTACCCCTCCGATGACAAGTACAACTACGAACGGGAACAACTACACGATGAATCGCCAAGTACCACTACTTCCACTACCGTCGCCCCGGAGACGATGGATGCGCCAAGTACATCTACGAACTCGACGCCCGAACGTCTACCGTCGCCCCGTGTACCACTACTTCCCTCTACGAAACGACTACTCGTTGGCGACCTCGTGAACGGCTACTTCCTCTCCGAACATGAACGAATTCTTCCTCTACGCTCTCGAACCGCCCCGTGAACGTTTGTTCCGAAGGTATAACCGTCGAGCCAATGACCCGTGGATGCTTGTGTTATGTTGTATGAGATGTTCCCTTGTGTGCACCGTGTCCGTTGTGCCCTCTTTTGTCATGTTCCTCGGTTGCCTCGTCGCCGACCCGTGGGAACCCGGCAACGGGATCACCCCACCTTCATCTTGTTTCACTCGCTCTCCGTTACCTTTTGCACCGGTCTCTCAACGGGTTACCGGCACCGAGATGTTGCCGTTGCATCATCTTCGGATCGTTGCCGTGGCACCTTTTTCCTTCCACCACGGTGACAAGTGCTCCTTATCTCTTCATGTCAACTTCTATTATAAACTTGCATAAACTTGATCATGTCATCCGCATCATGTTAACAATATTTAATATGTTTAATTGTTGTTTGCTTATAATTACTAAACATGCTCATGGGGATTTTCCGGACTTGTTGTTGTTATTTTTCCGGCCTCATTTAAAATGTCTAAATAGTTTAGTTCTACTTATGCTTCACCTTGTTGCCATGTTAACAAACATTTAATCTTGTCTTGTAAATAAACGAGAGTCATTAAAATAATTAAATGTGGTGTTTCGTCAATATGCAACTCGTTGCATATTGAGCTCCACTTAACTTGTAGTACTTGTTTGTGCACTTGCCATGCCATGCATATTTAAACCGGACATGCATCATACTTGTTTGTGCATCGTATGCCATGTTTATGATATGTGTGTTTACCGAGTGTTTGCTTCTTTCCGGTTGCTTCTCTTGTTAGCTTCAATTTCGTTCCGGAGTTGTGAGGATTCGCTCGTCTCTGTTGCTCCGTCTACTTCGTGGACCCGTTCTTCTCCCTTGCGGAATTCCAGGCAAGATGACCGAACCCGGATACCATTACTATCTTTGCCTATTGCCAGTAGTCTCGCTCTATAGTTTTGCCTCGATGCCCATGTCTTTCCTGTCAGCCTCCTATTGTAACCATGAACCTGTCTAACCACCCTACCTATGCAAACCATTGATTGGTTATACGTAGGCTCGCTTAGCCCCTCTTATAGCATTGTTAGTTGCAGGTGAAGATTGAAGATGCTTGCTTCATGTTGAAGTTGTTGGGTTATATCACACTATATAAATGCTTAAATGAAATCATCTATATATTGGCAAGGGTGGAAGGCTAAGCCTTTTGCTTGGTGATTTGTTCCACTCATGTCGTTAGGAACCGTATAAACCGGTGTTATGTTCCTTGATTATGCGTTCCTAACACGGTTGGGGTGTATGGGACCCCCTTGATAAACCGCTAAGTGCTAAGTCTTTTCCAGCAAGTCCCAACATTTGGTACTATTCGCCTAATAACTAATAAAACTTGCATAGGGACTAGCTATCCCTTTTATTTTAATTCAACAACCCCGGGCCAGTGCTCCACATGAGTGTTGGTCCGAAACGGGGAGCCTGCGGGGCCACCACGAGGAAACTCGAGGTTTGGTAAAAACCCGTAGCTTCACCCATCCGGTCGTGTCCTGAGACTAGATACGCGCGGCTACCTATCAGGGTGTCGACACGCCGGGCGGATTTGCTGGATTAGCCTTACCTTAGTTCGGAGTATCTTGAGCACGGGATTCCGAGAATACTCGGGTCTTCCCACCTTTGGAGTTGCGACTCCGCGGATCGTGGGCTTGTCATGGGCCAAGTTGGAACACCCCTGCAGGGTTTGAACTTTCGAAAGTCGTGCCCGCGGTTATGTGGCAGATGGGAGCTTGTTAATATCCGGTGGTAGAAAACTTGACACCATGTTCCAATACACTACCAGCGTGCGTACCGTGACTGTCATTTTCCGAAAGGGATTCGGGAGATGAACACGGTGGGGTTATGTTTGACGTGCTTTAGTTAGGATCACTTCGTGATCATCTCTCGACCGAGGCACCTTCTCTTCTCGCTCTCTTATACGTAAGCTAGTGCTAGTTGCTGCTGCAGACTCTTAATCTTTTCTTCAGCCTTATCCTCTCCCAAGGTTTAAATAGTCTTGTTACCCGGGAACGGGATTGCTGAGTCCTCTGTGGCTCACAGTTACTTCACCACACCAGATGCAGGTTCAGCCGTGTATGATGCTGGAGCTGGTTCAAGTTCTTCACTGGAAGCTCATTGAAGAGTTTGGCCGTATGCTTGTGACGTTTCGACGATCGGTAGTGGTTTCTACTAGGATTCGATCTAGGCCTGTGGCTTTATGTTGTTTTGGTATCTTTCTTTGGATCTTCACCCGTAGTCGGGTTGTGATGTTTTGAATGATGTTTTGCTTATGTAATGTATTGTGTGAAGTGGCGAGTGTAAGCCAGCTATCTCCTTTTGCAATTTAATCCCTCTTTTACATGAGTCGTGCAAAGATACCAAACTTGAGATCATTCTAGGATGGGCTTATACCTTTAAGTCGTGCCTCGACACGTAGGAGGTATAGTCCCATCCTGGGCATTACAAGTTGGTATTCAGAGCCTTCTCCGACCTAGAAGCCCCCACTGATTGATCGAATCGTTGACGGTTGAGTCTAGGCACACACTGAAAATGTTTTGAGTCCTATATATATATCGGAGAGTAGGAATTCTTTTGCTCCTCATCTCTTTTCACTCTGGTGAGGACTCCTGACGTCTACTCTTGCCTCTTCTACTTTCAAAAAATGCACCAAATTTTTTTTTAGGATCTCGCGAGTATTGTTTGGATTGTTTCGATGTCTTTGTGACGAGAACATTGTTCTCGATGCCTCCTGTCATTTAGGGGTTGTGGCAGTGTCCCGGGGAGTTGAGCTCCGAGGTGTTGTCGTCACAAATCCATCGCGGCAGTACTAGAATACTTAAGACGGCCGGCATCGAAAACTCTCCTATGCGGTTAGTGGCAAGATAACCCCGACATCACCCAGTACTGGGGAGGTAGTTCGGGAGTATTGCCATAGCTTGTTATAGTGGATGCTTTTCGAAGGTCCGAGGTAAACAGTTTCCGAGAAAGACTGGTTATGTGTTGAAGGATGGATACAGCTGGATGTAGGTTTAGAGTTGATTGCGCGGTGCTTCCCCTGTATTCCCAACACCTGATTGCATAACTGGAAACTTTCGGAAATTAATAGGTGGGTTCATCTAGTAGTTCTAGGCATTCTTCCAACGGATGCACGATATGAAGTTTGGGGTTCTACATTGAGTGAAGTGGTTTTATGGACTTGTTCTGATCGGGAGTTGCATCTTAAAGGGTCCTTGGCTATGCTGATCCGGGTATTGCAAAACCTTTTGTAACACGTTCCATGAGCTTTCAGCACGAATATGTGGAATGAAACTTCTATCTTGTATTTGTTCTATCTGTTCCTTGTTCCTTTTTATTTACCTTTTGTTCTCCAAGTGGCTTCTCGTCAAGTTGATGTACCTGCGGAATTCATTCGTTCAATTCTCTGTTCGGATAGATATGTTGCTACATAATCTTCTTCATAAACATATCTAGCCTTTGTTCTTGTCTTGATTCTGGTATTCGAGTTGCTTCGATGTCAAATGTTGATTCCATACCTTTCCTTATCGGTGTTCTCATATTTCTATGGGAGTGCTAATTATTCTTGACCATCGAGATATTCATGTTAATTCTTTTCAACCGGTGTGCCTTCTCTTCAAGTTATTCCATACGGACGCCGTTGAGAAATCTGACGATTTGTCTGTTTCATTCATCCCAAGTTGTCTTTGTTTTCCCCACCCTCCCACCCTTCTTCTTCTCGGAGCAAGAAATTCTCAAATGAAGTATCCATTTTATTCATGTGATATTTCTTCATTCTTTTCCTTCAATGTTCTTATCCGGTGCTTTATCGTGAAGATGCTCAAGAGCTCCAAGTTCATCATTCTTTTGTTCTCAAATTCTGCCGGTGGATGTAATTCAAGATTTCGGTGTTGATCTTATCCATTTCCTCTTTTCACAATGCTTTCTTATTCCGGTGGACTAAATCCAAGCTTCGGTGTTGATCTTATATCTTCCTTTTTTTTTGTTTCACATGTTTTCACATGTTGAAAATTTCTTATCCGAAGGCTCCCTTATTTCTTCACAGCTCTTTATTCATATCCGGAGTATTGAAGATATCTCAGATGATCCGCGTTTCCATTCTTAGTCATTTCAAGCTACTTTGACATTGCTATCTTATTCAAGCCATTTAATTTAACCGGTGCAATATCTCTTAAGCAATCTTTTCCAACGGTGATTTCTTTTGAGTGGGCCCTAACCCATAGGTCTTTTCCCAGGATCTTACCTGACTCTTCTTTTTCGGAGAATTCGTTTCAAAGTGTGACGTAAGAATGATTTCCATCAGTCACATGCCTTCTCCAAGCTTGTTTTCAATTATTTCCATCTTTAGCTCCACCTTCCATCTTTTTATTCTTCCGGAGTATCTCGCAATTCTTATGGCATTTCTCGTCTTCATTCTCAACATTTGAAGACCGGAGAAGTGTTTTTCTTAGATCTTGGTCGTTCTCTCAAGATTCGTGGTTCTAGCTTAATGCCATCCTCATTATTGTTCCGATTGTGAGGAATTCTTTTTATACCCGTCCGAAGCATTTCATGAATTCTTTTCTTTGTGATCCTCCGAAGGCCATCATTTCAGAAGATTTCTTCGCTCTCAGTTTTCAACTTCGTCCTCCAAATATTCTTCATTGATGCCTCTTCGTTCGTCTCCATATTTTTACGGTGGTTCATTCAACATTACCCTTCCGTTGTTATCGTTTTAATTCATTGTCCTTTTCATAATCCTACCGGTGAGTCGTTCAACATTATTCTTAAGTTTGGCTATATCTCTCTCCAATCCTTTTTCAAGAAGAATAAGTAATATGCCAAATCCTTTGGTTGTCATCAATTTAAATTGGTGAAGGAGATGCATGACATAATTCTTATTCTTATTCCTTCAAGGTGATTTAATTCTTTTGTCTGGAGCTTGTTCATCATATCATATCCTTGGTTCTAAGTTTTTCATCTTCTTTTCCGGAGCTCCATGTTATTTCAATTTTATCATTTCAAGCTCCATCTAATTCATCGCAGGCCTTGAATCTTATTCTTTTCATCTTTCACTTCTCATGCTTTCATTACCGGAGTTCTTCATGGTGGTTCATCATCATTTAATTCATCCTCGAAGTCTTCATCAAGATTCTTGTTGGAGCTCAAGCATTCTTCATCATGCTTTCCAAGTGCAATTATTTCTCCCTTATCTTTTGAGATGGTGTTATGTCATTCTTGACAATTCCTTCATGTTTTATGATTCACGAGTTTCAAGAAGGAGATATTTAAACCCATCATTTTCCTTGTTCAGGAGATCTTTCAAACCCTTCAATCTCTATGTTGGAGCGATTTGGGTTATATTTCACCTAAAGCCTCCCCTAAGAATTGTTGCGATTTATGGTGCTTATAAATGACCCAAGTTCTTCATTTATCATTTCGGTGAAATAAGTTCTTCGTCTCCTTGTTGATCTCAATCCAATCAATTGTTTTCCATTAGTGGTTGGTTGTCATCTCTTAATTTGGAGATGTTTTCCATAAGCCCACATCAAGCTTATTCATTTCGTTGTTGATTTTCCATCAACTCCGTTCTACCCTTCTTCGTAAGGATGATTTTCCTAATTCATTTGTGGGAGAAGTTGTCATTTTTTTCTTCCTTCATTCTTTCATTGATTTATATGCTATTCTTTCATTCCGGAGGCTGTGTGATGTTTGATCTCTCCAAACCATCATCTCATTTTTATCGAGATCATGTTTTTTCCCGTCCTTATCATTTAACCGGAGTGTTGTGTTCTTCATTCAGTTCCGTCATCTTATCTAGTTTTGCCTCACTTTTCAACCGGAGTGCTGTCTGAGTCTTCTTACCCCCTTGTGCCATTTTTTCGATTGTTCCGGAGGCCGTGTGTTGTTGTTTTCATCAAGTATCATCCCAACTTGGCAAGTTCTTGCTCAATTCCTTCCATTTTCAGTCGGAGTGCTGCCCAAATTCTGTCATTCTTTTTCCTTGGCTATACCATTGCGGTTTCTTATTCTTTTGGTTCGTAAGCTCTTGTTTCATGTCTTTCAACCTCCAAGGTTCTCATAATACTCCTTGTTACTAATTTTACCGGAGTGCTCTTAACTTCGTTCATCTCCGTTGTATTCTTTCTTTCAGATTGTTCAACCTCTTAAGGTTCTTTGGTTTCACTCGTCTGTCAAAGAAGCAACTTTGTTTTACCTCTTCCTCTTCAGTTTTTACCCGGTGATATCTCTAGGATCTCGGGTCGAGATCCTCTGTTAGTGTGGGAGAGTTGTGACGCCCGAAGACCGACGTCCCAGAAGATTCCAGATGTTCCGGGTCTCCCGTGTGTTTCTTTTGTGCTTGTGTTATTTATTTTTGCATTGCATCATGTCATCATGCCATCATGTCATTTTCTTTTGCATCTCAACCTAAATAAATTGTGTGGACCTTCGGTCCATTTAAATCGAGGGAAGAATGTCTTCTCTTTAAAACATATAAAAGCCTCTCAATATTATTAGGGAGCTATATAATAATATTCCATTTGTTTGGAATTAACCAACACACGTGCATAATTTTCCCCATGCCTATTTCACTTCGAGTTTCTCCATGTAAACCTTCCCTATATTTTTCTTTTCCCGTTTTTCGAGGTCCTTCCAAAAACCCTCCAGCCATTTTAATTAAATTCCTGACATTTTTTGAGTCCAGGGAATTTTACCCCATGCCCTAAGCCTATTCCTAACTCCTCCTTTTTTTTATTCTTTCCCTTTCTATTTCTGTTTTACCTTTTAGATTTTAAAGAAGAGAGCCCAGCCGCAGTGGGCCTTCTCCTCCTCCTTGGGCCCAAGGCCATTCCTCCCAGCGGCCTAACCTAGCGACCGTCTCCCTCTCGAGCCCCCTCGCTCCTCTCGTTTTCCTCCCGAGCCGCCGCCAGCATCCCGTCCCTCGTCCCCTCGCTCATTTCTCTCTCGCATCGACCCTCACCCCGATCTCCCTCTCGTCCCTCCTCCCTCCTGCGGCCTCCCATCTCTCAGCCTCGCCGCTCTCCCTCGCCAGGACGAGCGCCTGACGCCCGAGCGCCCGCTCCCTCCTCGGCCAGGCACTCCGCGCCGGGAGCGCCATCGCCATGGCGTCCCGCAAGCCGCCCCGCAGCGCAAGGCCTCCGCAGCTCCAGGCCTCTACCTCTTCCTCCCGCGGCCAGGAGCGCGCCCGCTGGACCTCCGCCCCGCTCCATCCTCTCCAGGCTCTCTGCGCGCCAACCCGAGCCCCGTCCGCCGGCCAGAAGCCCTTCGCCTCTTCCTCGCCTAGGCCGCAGCCTGACGCGCCCCTCCTCCATCTTCAGCCCCGGCGCCCCGTCTCAAGGCCGCCCCGAGCGCAGCGCTCGTCTCCCTGCGCGCCCCAGGCAGGAGCCGCGCCTCCATCTTCAGCAGTGCGTCGCCAGCGCAGGTGCAGCCCCGAGCGCCTCCCTCCGGCCAGCCAGAGCCACCGCTTCCCTGCCGCCTCGCCACGGCTCCTTCGCCAGCCGCGCCACCAGGGCCGCCGCTCGGCTCGTCCCCGAGCCCATGACCACCACCATCGCCAGGGACAGCTGAACCGCCAGCGCCTCCACCTTTTTTTTCCCGTCGCCAAGCTGCCGCGGCTCTGTCCGGCCAGGTCGCCGCTGCGCCATGGCGCCCTTCCCTCGTCCAGCCAGTGCCAATCCAGGCCTCTGCCTCGTCGCCGACCCGCAGGCTTTTCCCTTTTGTTTTGTTTTGTTGCTGTTATTGTTTATCTCAAATAACCATGGAGCAGCAAGTACCACTACGTAACGAGAACGTCTACGAACCGTGTACGAGACCGACGCCAAGTACCACGACCAAGTACCCCGACGACCGCGGTCTTCGAAATCGTCAAGTACCCCTCCGATGACAAGTACAACTACGAACGGGAACAACTACACGATGAATCGCCAAGTACCACTACTTCCACTACCGTCGCCCCGGAGACAATGGATGCGCCAAGTACATCTACGAACTCGACGCTCGAACGTCTACCGTCGCCCCGTGTACCACTACTTCCCTCTACGGAACGACTACTCGTTGGCGACCTCGTGAACGGCTACTTCCTCTCCGAACATGAACGTCTTCTTCCTCTACGCTCTCGAACCGCCCCATGAACGTTTGTTCCGAAGGTATAACCGCCAAGCCGATGACCCGTGTTGTTATTTTTCCGGCCTCATTTAAAATGTCTAAATAGTGTAGTTCTACTTATGCTTCACTTTGTTGCCATGCTAACAAATATTTAATCTTGTCTTGTAAATAAACGAGAGTCATTAAAATAATTAAATGTGGTGTTTCGTCAATATGCAACTCATTGCATATTGAGCTCCACTTAACTTGTAGTACTTGTTTGTGCACTTGCCATGCCATGCATATTTAAACCGGACATGCATCATACTTGTTTGTGCATCGTATGCCATGTTTATGATATGTGTGTTTACCGAGTGTTTGCTTCTTTCCGGTTGCTTCTCTTGTTAGCTTCGGTTTCGTTCCGGAGTTGTGAGGATTCGCTCGTCTCTGTTGCTCCGTCTACTTCGTGGACCCGTTCTTCTCCCTTGCGGAATTCCAGGCAAGATGACCGAACCCGGATACCATTACTATCTTTGCCTATTGCCAGTAGTCGCTCTATAGTTTTGCCTCGATGCCCATGTCTTTCCTATCAGCCTCCTATTGTAACCATGAACCTGTCTAACCACCCTACCTATGCAAACCATTGATTGGCTATACGTAGGCTCGCTGAGCCCCTCTTATAGCATTGTTAGTTGCAGGTGAAGATTGAAGATGCTTGCTTCATGTTGAAGTTGTTGGGTTATATCACACTATATAAATGATTAAATGAAATCATCTATATATTGGCAAGGGTGGAAGGCTAAGCCTTTTGCTTGGTGATTTGTTCCACTCATGCCGTTAGGAACCGTATAAACCACTGTTATGTTCCTTGATTATGCGTTCCTAACACGGTTGGGGTGTATGGGACCCCCTTGATAAACCGCTAAGTGCTAAGTCTTTTCCAGCAAGTCCCAACATTTGGTACTATTCGCCTAATAACTAATAAAACTTGCATAGGGACTAGCTATCCCTTTTATTTTAATTCAACAACCCCGGGCCAGTGCTCCACATGAGTGTTGGTCCGAAACGGGGAGCCTGCGGGGCCACCACGAGGAAACTCGAGGTTTGGTAAAAACCCGTAGCTTCACCCATCCGGTCGTGTCCTGAGACTAGATACGCGCGGCTACCTATCAGGGTGTCGACATGCCGGAAGGATTTGCTGGATTAGCCTTACCTTAGTTTGGAGTATCTTGAGCACGGGATTCCGAGAATACTCGGGTCTTCCCACCTTTGGAGTTGCGACTCCGCGGATCGTGGGCTTGTCATGGGCCAAGTTGGAACACCCTGCAGGGTTTGAACTTTCGAAAGCCGTGCCCGCGGTTATGTGGCAGATGGGAGCTTGTTAATATCCGGTTGTAGAAAACTTGACACCAAGTTCCAATACACTACCAGCGTGCGTACCGTGACTGTCATTTTCCGAAAGGGATTCGGGAGATGAACACGGTGGGGTTATGTTTGACGTGCTTTAGTTAGGATCACTTCGTGATCATCTCTCGACCGAGGCACCTTCTCTTCTCGCTCTCTTATACGTAATCTAGTGCTAGTTGCTGCTGCGGACTCTTAATCTTTTCTTCAGCCTTATCCTCTCCCAAGGTTTAAATAGTCTTGTTACCCGGGAACGGGATTGCTGAGTCCTCTGTGGCTCACAGTTACTTCACCACACCAGATGTAGGTTTAGCCGTGTATGATGCAGGAGCTGGTTCAAGTTCTTCACTGAAGCTCGTTGAAGAGTTTGGCCGTATTCTTGTGATGTTTCGACGATCGGTAGTGGTTTCTACTAGGATTCGATCTAGGCCTGTGGCTTTATGTTGTTTTGGTATCTTTCTTTGGATCTTCACCCGTAGTCGGGTTGTGATGTTTTGAATGATGTTTTGCATATGTAATGTATTGTGTGAAGTGGCGAGTGTAAGCCAGCTATCTCTTTTTGCAATTTAATCCCTCTTTTACATGAGTCGTGCAAAGATACCAAACTTGAGATCATTCTAGGATGGGATTATACCTTTAAGTCGTGCCTCGACATGTAGGAGGTATAGTCCCATCCTGGGCATTACACCCCTCCACAGTTACACACCTCGGTCATATCGTTGCAGTGCTTAGGCGAAGCCCTGCGCCGGTTACTTCATCATCACCGTCACCACGCCGTTGTCCTAACGAAACTCTCCCGTGACACTCAACTGGATCAAGAGTTCATGGGAAGTCATCGAGTTGAACGTGTGCTGAACGCGGAGGTGTTGTACGTTCGGTGCTTGGATCGGTTCGATCGTGAAGATGTTCGACTACATCAACCGCGTTACTAAACGTTTCCGCTTTCGGTCTACGTGGGTACATGGACACACTCTCCCGCTCATTGCTATGCTTGTCCTAGATAGATCTTGCGTGATCGTATGATTTTTTTTGAAATACTACGTTCCCCAACAGTGGCATCATGAGCCAGGTCTATGCGTAGATGACATGCACGAGTAGAACACAATGAGTTGTGAGCGATAATAGTCATACTGCTTACCAGCATGTCATACTTTGATTCGGCGGTATGGTGAGATTAAGCGGCACGGACCGACATTATGCGTACGCTTACGCGAGAGTGCTTTCACCGTTACGAGCACTCATTGCTTAAAGGTGACTGGCGGGTGTTTGTCTCTCTCACTTTAGTTGAATCGAGTGTGGCTACGCCCGGTCCTTGTGAAGGTTAAAATAGCACTCTTGAAGAAAAATCATTGTGGTTTTGTATGCATAGGTAAGAACGGTTCTTGCTAAGCCCGTAGTAGCCACGTAAAACTTGCAACAAGAAAGTAGAGGACGTCTAACTTGTTTTTGCAGGGCACGTTGTGATGTGATATGGTCAAGACGGCATGAGTTATACGTTATTCTATGAGATGATCATGTTTTGTAACTTATCGGCAACCAGCAGGAGTCTTATGGTTGGCTCTTTATTGTATGAATTGTGAAGGCCATGTAATTGCTTTACTTTGTCACTATGAGTTAGCGATAGTAGTAGTAGCAATAGTTGGTGAGACAATGCTACCTCTTGAGCTTGCGTTGTATTCCCTCGAAGAGGAAAGGGAGATGCAGCACAGTAGCATAAGTATTTCCCTTAGTTTTTGAGAACCGAGGTATCAATCCAGTAGGAGACCACGCGCGAGTCCCTCGCACCTGCACAAACAAATAAGAACTTCGCAGCCAACACGATAAGGGGTTGTCAATCCCTTTACGGTCACTTGCGAGAGTGAGATCTAATAGAGATGATAATTATATTTTTGGTTTAATAAAACAGCAAATAAAAGCGGTAAAAGTAAAGTAGATGTAGATTGATATGTTGAGAATAGACCTGGGGGCCATAGTTTTCTCTGGTGGCTTCTCTCATGATAGCGGTATTCTACGGCGGGTAAACAAATTACTGTCGAGCAATTGATAGAAAAGCGAATAATTATGAGACTATCTAGGCATGATCATTGTATATAGGCATCACGTCCGAGACAACTAGACCGACTCCTGCCTGCATCTGCTACTATTACTCCACACATCGACCGCTATCCAGCATGCATCTAGTGTATTGAGTTCATACGACCAGAGTAACGCCTTAAGAAAGATGACATGATGTAGAGGGATAAACTCAAGCAATATGATGTAAACCCCATCTTTTTATCCTCGATGGCAAAAATACAATACGTGCCTTGCTGCCCCTACTGTCACTGGGAAAGGACACCGCAAGATTGAACCCAAAGCCAAGCACTTCTCCCATTGCAAGAACTATAGATCTAGTAGGCCAAACCAAACCAATAATTCGAAGAGACTTGCAAGGATATTATAAGCACACATAAAAAGTTCAGAGAAGAACCAAATATCTTTCATAGATAACCTTGATCATAAACTCACAATTCATCGGATCTCGAAAACACACCGCAAAAAGAGATTACATCGAATAGATCTCCTCGAAGACCGAGGAGAACTTTGTATTGAGATCCAGAGAGAGAGAAGAAGCCATCTAGATACTAGCTAAGTACCCGAAGGTCTGTGGTAAACTACTCACAACTCATGGTGAGGGCGATGATGATGATGATGAAGGCCTCCGTGATGGACCCCCCTCCCGGAACAGGCTCCAAGATGGGATCTCCATGGGAACAGAAGCTACGGTGGTGGAATTAGGGTTTTCTCTCTGCATGTGTAGTTTCTGGGGTACGTTGGTATATATAGGAAGAAGGAGGGAACCGGGGGCTGTGTGGGCCAGCCTCGAGGTAGGGGGGCGCGCCCACCCTCGAGGGCAGCCCAGTTGTCCCCTGACTTGGTCCTGACGTTTTCCGTGCGTGATTTTCTCCAAAAATATCTCTCGCGAAGGTTTCATTCCGTTTGGACTCCATTTCATATTCCTTTTCTGCAAAACCCTGAAATAGGCAAAAAAACAGCAATCTGGACTGGGCCTTTGGGTTAGTAGGTTAGTCCCAAAAATGATATAAAAGTGAATGATAAATCCCATTAAACATCCAAGTCTTCATAAATAATAGCATGGAACAATCAAAAATTATAGATACGTTGGAGACGTATCAAGCCTCCCCAAGCTTAATTCCTGCTCGTCCTCGAGTAGGTAAATGATAAAGAAAGAATTTTTGATGTGGAATGCTAACCAATATAGTTTTTCAATGTAATTCTCTTAATTGTGGCATGAATGTTCAGACCTGAAAGATTCAAGACAAAAGTCTATATTGACATAAGAAATAACAATACTTCAAGCAATACTAACAAAGCAATCATGTCTTCTCAAAATACTATGGCTAAAGAAAGTTATCCCTACAAAATCATATAGTGTTGGCTATGCTCCCTTGTTGTCACACAAAATATTCATATCATGCACAACCCCGATTTCAGCCAAGCATTTGTTTTCATGCTCTATCTTTTCAAACCTTTCAACTTTCACGCAATACATGAGCGTGAGCCATGGATATAGCACTATGGTGGAATAGAGGTGGTTGTGGAGAAGACAAAAAGAGGGAGATAGTCTCACATCGACTAAGCGTATCAACGGGCTATGGAGATGTCCATCAATAGATATCAATGTGAGTGAGTAGGGATTGCCATGCGACAGATGCACTAGAGCTAAATATGAATGAGAGCTCAACAAAATAAACTAGTGGGTGTGCATCCAACTTGCTTGCTCACGAAGACCTAGGGCATTTGAGGAAGCCCATCGTTGGAGTATACAAGCCAAGTTCTATAACGAAAATTCCCACTAGTATATGAAAGTGACTAAGCATGAGACTCTCTACAATGAAGATCATGGTGCTACTTTGAAGCCCAAGTGTGTAAAAAGATAGTAGCAATTGTCCCTTTTTCTTTTTCTTTTTTTCCTTTTTTTCTTTTTGGGCCTTTTTTTTCTTTGGCCTTTCTTTTTTTCTTCTTTTTTTTTCCTTTTTTTGCGGAGGGGCTTTATAGATTCATCCTTTCCTCCCATGGTACAATGCTCTAATAATGATGATCATCACACTTTCATTACAACACGAAATTACAACTCGATACTACAACAATAAAGTATGACTCTATGTGAATGCCTCCGGCGGTGTACCGGTATGTGCAATGAAACAAGAGTGACATGTATGAAAAGATTATGCATGGTGGCCTTGCCACGAATACGATGTCAACTACATGATCATGCATGGCACTATGACAATATGATGCATGTCATATAAACAGAACGGTGGAAAGTTGCATGGCAATATATCTCGAGATGGCTATGGAAATGCCATGATAGGTAGGTATGGTGGCTGTTTTGAGGAACAATATGGTGGATGTTTTGAGCAAGGATATATAGTGGGTTTATGGCACCGGCAAAAGTTGCGTGGTACAAGAGAGGCTGGCAACGGTGGAAGGGTGAGAGTGCATATAATCCATGGACTCAACATTAGTCATAAGAACTCATATACTTATTGCAAAAATTTACGAGTCATCAAAACAAAGCAATCAACGCATGCCCCTAGGGGGGAGGTTGGTAGGAGTTAACCATCGCGCGCCCCGACCTCCACACAAAGGTTGACACTCTACAAATACATCATGCTTTAACTTAGTCACACAACGGTTCACCATACGTGCATGCTACGGGAATCACTAACCTTAACACAAGTATTTCTCAATTTCATAATAACTCCACTAGCATGACTCTAATATCACTATCCTCATGTCTCAAAACAATTATCAAGCATCCAACATCTCTTTCTATTCAATGCACTTGATGTGAATATATTTTTACAACATTGACATTAGATGTTTATCATGTGAAGACTAGTTTCTTTAGCCTAAACACTTTACCATTCTGTTTTAATAGACTATCAAATAGATATAAGTGAAGCATAAGAGTACAAAAATTTCTACAAAATATTACCACCACCATGCTCTAAAAGATATAAGTGAAGCACTAGAACAAAAACTATTCAACTCAAAAGATATAAGTGAAGCACATAGAGTGTTCTAACAATTTCTAGGCCATATTTAACTCTCTCAAATAGGTGTGTCCAGCAAGGATGATTGTGGCAAACTAACAAGCAAAGACTCAAATTATACAAGACGCTCCAAGCAAAACACATAACATGTTGCGAATAAAAATATAGCTCCAAGTATAGTTACCGATGGATGAAGATGAAAGAGGGGATGCCTTCCCGGGGCATCCCCAAGCTTAGGATTTTGATTATCTTGAATTTACTTGTGGTGCCATGGGCATCCACAAGCTTAGGCCTTTGCTACTCCTTGTTCCATAGTCCATCAAAGCAATACTCATAACTTGAAAAATTCAGAACACAAAACTTAGAAAAAATAATCTCGTGAGCTCCGTTAGTAAGAGAAAACAAACCACTACTCAAAGGTATAGAAAGGAATTCATTCTTTGTTTTTATTGGTGTTAAACCTACTGTACTCCAAGTTCTCTATGGTTCATATCCTCCAATATTACTCACAGATGCATCCGAATAAGCAAACAACACACGAAAAACAGAATCTGTCAAAGACAGAACAGTCTGTAGTAATCTGCAGGGTTCACCTACTTCCGCAACTCCAAAAATTTCAAACTAAATTGGTAAATTTTCGCAATTTGTCTACCAATCATCATAAAAAAGAATCGACTAAAAAGCACGCTCCAGTAAAATCCCACAACTACTTTAGCAAGCGCTAACGATTCTGTTTTTCACAGCTAGATCAAATAAACTTCACACAAGTCTTACCAAAGGTTCTACTTGGCACAAACACTAAACAAAACATGAAACCACATCTAATTAGAGGCTAGATGCAATATTTATTCCCTAACAGCAACAAAATAAAAAACATAAAATTGGGTTGCCTCCCAACAAGCGCTATCGTTTTACGCCCCTAGCTAGGCACGATACAAGATAGATCTAGGTATTGCCATCTTTGGTGTTCACCCTTTTAATGGTGTAAAGCTCGAGTCTGGGAGGTTCTTTGCGTTTCCCTTCATATTCAGAAATCTTAAGATCTAAAGCATCCAACCGCTTATTGCAAAGAGTAATCAACATATTCATGCTGTGGAGATTCCCACTAACACTCTTAAGAGGTTCAAGAGATTTTTGTAATATTTTCGTTACTTCGCAAATTTTCTCAAAAACTTGTGTACCTTCCGGGGTTGAGTTTGAATCCTTTTGGGGAGGTAGTGTTCCCACTATTCCCTCTATGATTTCATGCGCGAAACTAGGATCAACTTCGATAAAATTCCCTTTGGCAAGACAATCTAAGAGTTGTCTATGAGACATATTCAATCCAACATAAAAATTGCGAAGCAAGATTCTAAAATTCACTTCTAAGGTGCACTTACGATAAGATTCCACCATCCTAAACCAAGCATCTTTTAAGTTTTCTCCTTGCCTTTGCTTGAAGTGAAGTACTTCAAACTCGGGAGACAGAGGAGCAGATAAGGGGCTAGCCATAATGACAAGCAAGCAAGTGAACGAAAAACACACGGCGGAAGAAGGGTAAATAAAACGGCAAAGGTGAAGTGGGAGAGAGGAAAACGAGAGGCAAATAAATGTAATGCGAAGGATAAGGGTTTGTGATAGGTACTTGGTATATGACTTTTGCGTAAGCCTTCCCGGCAATGGTGCTAGAAATTCTTCTTGCTACCTCTTGAGCTTGCGTTGTATTCCCTCGAAGAGAAAAGGGAGATGCAACACAGTAGCGTAAGTACGTCCCTCAGTTTTTGAGAAACAAGGTATCAATCCAGTAGGAAACCACACGCGATTCCCTCGCACCTGCACAAACAAATAAGAACTTCGCAGCCAACGCGATAAGGGGTTGTCAATCCCTTTACAGTCACTTATGAGAATGAGATCTGATAGAGATGATAATTATATTTTTGGTATTTTTGGTTTAATAAAACAGCAAATAAAAGCAGTAAAAGTAAAGTAGATGTAGATTGATATGTTGAGAATAGACTCGGGGGCCATAGTTTTCTCTAGTGGCTTCTCTCATGATAGCGGTATTCTACGGTGGGTAAACAAATTACTGTCGAGCAATTGATAGAAAAGCGAATAATTATGAGACTATCTAGGCATGATCATTGTATATAGGCATCACGTCCGAGACAAGTAGACCGACTCCTGACTGCATCAACTACTATTACTCCACACATCGGCCGCTATCCAGCATGCATCTAGTGTATTGAGTTGATACGAATAGAGTAACGCCTTAAGCAAGATGACATGATGTAGAGGGATAAACTCAAGCAATATGATGTAAACCCCATATTTTTATCCTCGATGGCAACAATACAATACGTGCCTTGCTTCCCCTACTGTCACTGGGAAAGGACACCGCAAGATTGAACCCAAAGCCAAGCACTTCTCCCATTGCAAGAACTATTGATCTAGTAGGCCAAACCAAACCAATAATTCGAAGAGACTTGCAAGGATATTATGAGCACACATAAAAAGTTCAGAGAAGAACCAAATATCTTTCATAGATAACCTTGATCATAAACTCACAATTCACCGGATCTCGACAAACACACCGCAAAAAGAGATTACATCCAATAGATCTCCTCGAAGACCGAGGAGAACTTTGTATTGAGATCCAGAGAGAGAGAAGAAGCCATCTAGATACTAGCTATGGACCCGAAGGTCTATGGTAAACTACTCACAACTCATGGTGGGGGCGATGATGATGATGAAGAAGGCCTCCGTGATGGATCCCCCTCCCGGAACAGGCTCCAAGATGGGATCTCCACGGAAACAAAAGCTACGGCGATGGAATTAGGGTTTTCTCTCTACGTATGGAGTTTCTGGGGTACGTAGGTATATATAGGAAGAAGGAGGGCATCGGGGGCCGTGTGGGCTAGCCTCGAGGCAGGGGGCGCGCCCTGGGAAGGGGGGCGCGCCCCCCACCCTCGAGGGCAGCCCAGCTGTCCCCTGACTTGGTCATGATGTTTTCCGTGCGTGATTTTCTCCAAAAATATCTCTCGCGAATGTTTCATTCCGTTTGGACTCCGTTTGACATTCCTTTTCTGCAAAACCCTGAAATAGGCAAAAAAACAGCAATCTGGATTGGGCTTTTGGGTTAGTAGGTTAGTCCCAAAAATGATATAAAAGTGAATGATAAAGCCCATTAAACATCCAAGACTTCATAAATAATAGCATGGAACAATCAAAAATTATAGATACGTTGGAGACGTATCAGACAACCATGACATTGCGATGAAGATCATGGTATCAAGCTGGTGACGATGGATATCTTGATGATGCTTTGGAGATGGTTATCAAAAGCACAATATGATGATGGCCATATCATGTCACATATTTTGATTGCATGTGATGTTTATCTTATTATGCTTCTTATTTTGCTTAGTACGGTGGTAGCATTATAAGATGATCCCTTACAAAATTCCAAGGTACAAGTGTTCTCACCATTGCGAAAGTTCGTCGTGCCGAGACACCACGTGATGATCGGGTGTGATAAGCTCTACGTTCAAATACAACGGGTGTAAGACAGTTTTGCACATGAAGAATACCCGGGTTAAACTTGACGAGCCTAGCATGTACAGACATGGCCTCGGAACATTGGAGACCGAAAGGTCGAGCGTGAATCATATAGTATATATGATCAACATAAGATGTTCACCATTGAAAATTACTCCATATCACGTGATGATCGGACATGGTTTAGTTGATTTGGATCACATGATCATTTAGATCACTAGAGGGATGTCTATCTAAGTGGGAGTTCTTTAGTAATATGATTAATTGAACTTTAATTTGTCATGAACTTAGTCTTGATAGTTTTTGCATATCTATGTTGTTGTAGATCAATGCCCCGTGCTACCGTTCCCTTGAATTTTAGTGCATTCCTAGAGAAAGCTAAGTTGAAAGATGATGGTAGCAACTACACGGACTAGGTCTGTAACTTGAGGATTATCCTCATTGCTACACAGAAGAATTATGTCCTTGAAGCACCGCTAGGTGACAGTCCTGCTGCAGGAGCAACTTCGGACGTTATGAACGTCTAGCAAGCTCGTTCTGATGACTACTCGATAGTTCAGTATGTTATGCTTTATGGCTTAGAATCGTGCCTTCAAAGATGTTTTGAACGTCATGGAGCATATGAGATGTTCCGAGAGTTAAAGTTAGTATTTCAAGAAAATGCCCGAATTGAGCAATAAGTTTTATAGCTGCAAGATGGAGGAGAACAGTTCTATCAGTGAACACTTACTCAGAATGTCTGGGTACTACAATCACATGACTCAACTTGGTTGCAAATTTGACGAAGATAGTGTTATTGATAGAGTTCTTCAATCACTGCCACTAAGCTATAAAGGCTTTGTGATGAACTATAATATGCAAGTGATGTAGAAGACAATTCCCGAGCTCATTGCTATGCTCAAAGCTGCGGAGGTAGAAATTAAAAAGGAGCATCAAGTGTTGATGGTTAACAAGACCACTGGTTCCAAGAAAAAGGGCAAGGGAAAGAAGGGGAACTTCAAGAAGAGCAAGACAATTGCTACCCCCGCAAAGAAACTCAAGTCTGGAGCCAAGCCTGAAACTGAGTGATTCTACTGCAATGGGACTGGACACTGGAAGCGGAACTGCCCCAAGTGTTTGGCGGATAAGAAGGATGGCAAAGTAAACAAATGTATATTTGATATACATGTTATTGATGTGTACCTTACTAATGCTCGTAGTAGCACCTAGGTATTTGATACTGGTTCGGTTGCTAATATTTGTAACTCGAAACAGGGGCTACGGATTAAACGAAGATTAGCTATGGACGAGGTGACGATGCGCGTAGGAAATGGTTCCAAAGTCGATGTGATCGCCATCGGTACCCTACCTCTACATCTACCTTCGGGATTTGGTTTAGACCTAAATAATTGTTATTTGGTGCCAGCATTGAGCATCAACATTATATCTGGATCTTGTTTGTTGCGAGACGGTTATTCATTTAAACCAGAGAATAATGGTTGTTCTATTTATATGAGTAATATCTTTTATGGTCATGCGCCCTTAAAAAGTGGTCTATTCTTGTTGGATCTCGGTCGTAGTGATACACATATTCATAATATTGAAGCCAAAAGATGAGAAGTTGATAATGATAGTGCAACTTATTTGTGGCACTGTCGTTTAGGTCATATTGGTGTAAAGTGCATGAAGAAACTCCATACCGATGGACTTTTGGAATCACTTGATTATGAATCACTTGGTGCTTGCGAACAATGCCTCATGGGCAAGATGACTAAAACTCCATTCTCCGGAACAATGGAGCGAGCAACTGACTTTTTGGAAATCATACATACTGATGTATGAGGACCGATGAGTGTTGAGGCTCGTGGCGGGTATCGTTATTTTCTGACCTTCACTGATGATTTGAGTAGATATGGGTATATCTACTTGATGAAGCACAAGTCTGAAACATTTGAAAAGTTCGAATAATTTCAGAGTGAAGTAGAGAATCATCATAACAAGAAAATAAAGTTTCTACGATCTGATCGCGGAGGCGAGTATTTGAGTTACGATTTTGGTCTTCACTTGAAACAATGTGGAATAGTTTCATAGCTCACGCCACCTGGAACACCATAGCAAAATGTTGTGTCCGAACGTCGTAACCGTACTTTATTAGATATGGTACGATCTATGATGTCTCTTACCAATTTACCACTATCGTTTTGAGGTTATGCTTTAGAGACAGCTGCATTCATGTTAAATAGGGCACCATCTAAATCCGTTGAGACGACGCCTAATGAACTATGGTTTGGCAAGAAACCCAAGTTGTCATTTCTTAAAGTTTGGGAATGCGATGCTTATGTGAAAAAGCTTCAACCCGATAAGATCGAACCCAAGTCAGAGAAATGTGTCTTCATAGGATACCCAAAGGAAACTATTGGGTATACCTTCTATCATAGATCCGAAGGCAAGATATTCGTTGCTAAGAATGGATCCTTTCTAGAGAAGGAGTTTCTCTCGAAAGAAGTGAGTGGGAGGAAAGTCGAACTTGATGAGGTAACTGTACCTTCTCTCGAATTGGAAAGTAGTACATCACATAAACTAGTTCCAGTGATTCCTACACCAATCAGCGAGGAAGCTAATTATGATGATCATGAAACTTCAGATCAAGTTGCTACTGAACCTCGAAGGTCAACCAGAGTGTGTTCTGCGCCAGAGTGGTACAGTAACCCGGTTCTGGAAGTCATGTTACTAGACCATGATGAACCTACAAACTATGAGGAAGCGATGATGAGCCCAGATTCCGCAAAATGGCTTGAGGCCATGAAATCTGAGATGGGATCCATGTATGAGAACAAAGTGTGGACTTTGGTTGACATGCCCGATGATCGGGAAGCCATTGAAAATAAATGGATTATTAAGAGGAAGGCTGACGCCAATGGTAATGTTATTGTCTACAAAGCTCGACTTGTTGCGAAAGGTTTTCGACAAGTTCAAGGAGCTGACAACGATGAGACTTTCTCACCCATAGCGATGTTTAAGTCTGTCCGGATCATGTTAGCAATTGCCGCATTTTATGATTATGAAATCTGGTAAATGGATGTCAAAACTACATTCTTTGATGGATACCTCAAAGAGGAGTTGTATATGATGCAACCAGAAGGTTTTGTCGATCCTAAAGGTGCTGACAAAGTGTGCAAGCTCTAGCGATCCATCTATGGACTGGTGCAAGCATCTCGGAGTTGGAATATACGCTTTTATTAGGTGATCAAAGCATATGGTTTTATACAGACTTTTGGAGAAGCCTGTATTTACAAGAAAATGAGTGGGAGCTCTGTAGCTTTTCTAATATTATATGTGGATGACATATTGTTGATTGGAAATGGTATAGAATTTATGGATGGCATAAAAGGATACTTGAATAAGAATTTTTCAATGAAAGAACTCGGTGAAGCTCCTTATATATTGGGCATCAAGATCTATAGAGATAGATCAAGACGCTTAATTGGACTTTCACAAAGCACATACCTTGATATAGTTTTGAAGAAGTTCAAAATGGATCAGCCAAAGAAAGGGTTCTTACATGTGTTACAAGGTGTGAAGTTGAGTAAGACTCAATGCCCGACCACTGTGGAAGATAGAGAGAAAATGAAAGTCATTCCCTATGCCTCAGCCATAGGATCTATCATGTATGCAATGTTGTGTACCAAACCTGATGTGTGCCTTGCTATAATTTTGGCAGGGAGGTACCAAAGTAATCCAGGAATGGATCACTGGACAGCGGTCAAGAACATACTGAAGTTCATGAAAAGGACAAAGGATATGTTTCTCGTTTATGGAGGTGACAAAGAGCTCGACGTAAATAGTTACGTCTATTCAAGCTTTGACACTGATCAGGATGATTCTAAGTCATAAAACGGATATATATTTTTGTTGAACGGTGGAGCTGTCAGTTGGTGCAGTTCCAAGCAGAGCGTCGTGGCAGGATCTACATGTGAAGCAGAGTACATAGCTGCTTCGGAAGCAGCAAATGTAGGAGTCTGGATGAAGGAGTTCATATCCGATCTAGGTGTGATAACTAGTGCATCGGGTCCAATGAAAATCTTCTGTGACAACACTGGAGCAATAGCCTTGGCGAAGGAATCCAGGTTTCACAAGAGAACCAAAGACATCAAGAGACGCTTCAATTCCATCCACGATCAAGTCAAGGAGGGAGACATAGAAATTTGCAAGATACATACAGATCTGAATGTCGCAGACCCGTTGACTAAGCCTCTTCCACGAGAAAAACATGTCAGCACCAAGACTCCATGGGTGTTAGAATCATTACTATGTAATCTAGATTATTGACTCTAGTGCAAGTGGGAGACTGAAGGAAATATGCCCAAGAAGCAATAATAAAGTTGTTATTAATATTTCCTTATACATCATGATAAATGTCTTTTATTCATGCTAGAATTGTATTTGCCGAAAACTTAGTACATGTGTGAATACATAGACAAAACAGAGTGTCCCTAGTATGCCTCTACTTGACTAGCTCGTTAATCAAAGATGGTTATGTTTCCTAACCATATACATGAGTTGTCATTTGATCAACGGGGTCACATCATTAGGAGAATGATGTGATGGACAAGACCCATCTGTTAGCTTAGCAATATGATCGTTTAGTTTTTCTGCTATTGCTTTCTTCATGACTTATACATGTTCCTATGACTATGAGATTATGCAACTCCCGAATATCGGAGGAACACCTTGGGTGCTATCAAATGTCACAACGTAACTGGGTGATTATAAAGATGCTCTACAGGTGTCTCCCAAGGTGTTTGTGGTGTTGGCATAGATCGAGAATAGGATTTGTCACTCCGAGTGTCGGAGAGGTATCTCTGGGCCCTCTCGATAATACACATCATAATAAGCCTTGCAAGCAAACGACTGATGAGTTAGTCACAAGATGATGTTTTACGAAACGAGTAAAGAGACTTTCCTGTGACGAGATTGAACTAGGTATGATGATACTGACGATTGATCTCGGGCAAGTAACATACCGATGACAAAGGGAGCAATGTATGTTGTTATGCGGTTTGGCCGATAAAGATCTTCATAGAATATGTGGGAGCCAATATGAACGTCCAGGTTCCTCTATTGGTTATTGACCAGAGATGAGTCTCGGTCATGTCTACATAGTTCTCGAACCCGTAGGGTCCGCACGCTTAATGTTCGATGATGATCGGTATTATGAGTATATGTGTTTTGTTGCACCGAAGGTAGTTCGGAGTCCCGGATATGATCACGGACATGACGAGGAGTCTCGAAATGATCGAGACATAAAGATTGATATATTGGAAGGTTATATTCGGACACCGGAAGGGTTCCGGGGGTCACCGGATAAAAACCGGAGTACTGGGATGTTACCGGACCCCCTAGGGAGCTAATGGGCCTTAGTGGGCTTTAGGGGGGAGAGAGAGGGGCTGGCTAGGGCTGGGCCGGGCACCCCACAAGCCTAGTCTGAATTGGACTAGGGGGAGGGGTGGCGCCCCCTCCTTCCTTCTCTTCATCTCCTTCCCTTCCCCCTTCTCCTACTCCTACTAGGAAAGGGGAGTCCTACTCCTAGTGGGAGTAGGACTCCCACATTGGCGCGCCCTCCTCCTAGGCCGGCCGCCTCCTCCCTCTCGCTCCTTTATATACGTGGACAGGGCACCCCTTGGATACACATCAATTGTTCCTAGCCGTGTGCAGTGCCCCCCTCCATAGTTACACACCTCGGTCATATCGTTGTAGTGCTTAGGCGAAGCCCTGCGCTGGTAACTTCATCATCACTGTCACCACGCCGTCGTGCTGACGAAACTCTCCCACGACACTCAACAGGATCAAGAGTTCGTGGGACGTCATCGAGCTGAATGTGTGTTGAACGCGGAGGTGTCGTATGTTCGTAGCTTGGATAGGTTTGATCGCGAAGATGTTCAACTACATCAACCACGCTACTAAACGCTTCTGCTTTCGGTATACGAGGGTACTTGGACACACTCTCCCGCTCGTTGCTATGCTTCTCCTAGATAGATCTTGTGTCGTCGTAGGACTTTTTTTGAAATACTACGTTCCCCAACACAAATATAACCTTCCAAAAATATATGAATCTTTATGTCTCGAACATTTTGAGACTCCCCGTCATGTCCGGGATCTCATCCGGGACTCCGAACAACCTTCAGTACATCAAATCACATAAACTCATAATACCAATCGTCATCGAATGTTAAGCGTGCGGACCCTATGGGTTCGATAACTATGTAGATATGACTGAGTCACATCTCTGGTCAATAACCAATAGCGGAACCTGGATGCTCATATTGGCTCCTACATATTCTACAAAGATCTTTATTGGTCAAACCGCATAACAACATATGTTGTTCCCTTTTTCATCGGTATATTACTTTCCCGAGATTCGATCGTCGGTATCATCATACCTAGTTCAATCTCGTTACCAGCAAGTCTCTTTACTCGTTTCGTAATACATCGTCTCGTGACTAACTCATTAGTCATTTGCTGACAAGGCTTATTATGATGTGTATTACCAAAAGGGCCCAGAGATACCTCTCAACACTTGGAATGACAAATCCTAATCTTGATCTATGCCAACACCACAAATACTTTCGGAAACACCTGTAGACCATCTTTATAATCACCAGTTATGTTGTTACTTTTGATAGCACACAAGGTGTTCAACCGGTATTTGGGAGTTGCATAATCTCATAGTCAGAGGAACATGTATAAGTCATGAAGAAAGCAATAGCAATAAAACTAAACAATCATTGTGCTAAGCTAACAGATGGGTCTTGTCCATCACATCATTCTCCTAATGATGTGATCCCGTTGATCAAATGACAACACATGTCTATGGTTAGGAAACTCAACCATCTTCGATTAACGAGCTAGTAAAGTAGAGGCATACTAGGGACACTTTGTTATGTATATGTATTCACACACGTATCAAGTTTTCGGTTAATACAATCTAGCATGAATAGAAGACATTTATCATGATATATAAGGAAATATAAATAACAACTTTATTATTTCCTCTAGGGCATATTTCCTTTAGTCTCCCACTTGCACTAGAGTCAATAATCTAGATTATCTAGTAATGATTCTAACACCCATGGAGTCTTGGTGTTGGTCATGTTTTGCTCGTGGAAGAGGCTTAGTCAACAAGTCAGCAACATTCAAATCCGTATGTATTTTGGAAATATCTCTGTCTCCCTCCTTGACTTGATCGCAGATGGAGTTAAAGCGTCTCTTGATGTGCTTGGTTCTCTTGTGAAACCTGGATTCCTTCGCCAAGGCTATTGCTCCAGTGTTGTCACAAAAGATTTTCATTGGACCCGATGCACTAGGTCTTACACCTAGATCGGATATGAACTACTTCATCCAGACTCCTTCATTTGTTGCTTCCGAAGCAGCTATGTACTCCACTTGACACGTTGATCCCGCCACGACGCTCTGCTTGGAACTGCACCAACTGACAGCTCCACCATTCAACAAAATTACGTATTCGGTTTGTGACTTAGAGTCATCCGGATCAGTGTCAAAACTTGCATCGACGTAACCATTTACGACGAGTTCTTTGTCACCTCCATAAACGAGAAACATATCCTTCGTCCTTTTCAGGTACTTCAGGATGTTCTTGACCGCTGTCCAATGATCCACTCCTGGATTACTTTGGTACCTCTCTGCTAGACTTATAGCAAGGCACACATCAGGTCTGGTAGACAGCATTGCATACATGATAGAACCTATGACTGAAGCATAGGGAATGACTTTCATTTTATCTATATCTTCTGCGGTGGCCGGGCATTGAGTCTTACTCAACTTCACACCTTGTAACACAGGCAAGAACCCTTTATTTGACTGATCCATTTTGGACTTCTTCAAAACTTTATCAAGGTATGTGCTTTGTGAAAGTCCAATTAAGCGTCTTGATCTATCTCTATAGATCTTGATGCCCAATATATAGGCAGCTTCACCGAGGTCTTTCATTGAAAAATTCTTATTCAAGTATCCTTTTATGCTATCCAGAAATTCTACATCATTTCCAATCAACAATATGTCATCCACATATAATATCAGAATGTTACACAGCTCCCACTCACTTTCTTGTAAATACAGACTTCTCCAAAAGTCTGTATAAAACCATATGCTTTGATCACCTCATCAAAGCGTATATTCCAACTCCGAGATGCTTGCACCAGTCCATAGATGGATCGCTGGAGTTTGCACACTTTGTTAGCACCTTTAGGATCAACAAAACCTTCTGGTTGCATCATATAAAACTCTTATTTGAGATATCCATTAAGGAATGCAGTTTTGACATCCATTTGCCAGATTTCATAATCATAAAATGCGACAATTGCTAACATGATTCAGACAGACTTAAGCATCGCTACAGGTGAGAAAGTATCATCGTAGTCAACTCCTTGAACTTGTCGAAAACCTTCGCAACAAGTCGAGCTTTGTAGACAGTAACATTACCATCGGCGTCAGTCTTCCTCTTAAAGATCCATTTATTTTCAATTGCTTGCCGATCATCAGGAAAGTCAACCAAATTCCACACTTTGTTCTCATACATGGATCGCATCTCAGATTTCATGGCCTCAACCATTTTGCGGAATCTGGGCTCATCATCGCTTCCTCATAGTTCGTAGGTTCATCATGGTCTAGTAACATGACTTCCAGAATAGGGTTACCGTACGACTTTGGTGCGGAAAGTACTCTGGTTCACCTACTGATGGGCCTCGAACCCCTCGTTGGTTACCCAAAGTGGAAGGTGTAAGATGCAGTAAGTAGAAGTGTTTTCCCTTAGCAAAGATGCCAAGGATCGAATCCCCAGAGAATCCTAGGTTCAACAAGTAGGTGTCAACTGCTACGGCGCCAGATTAGTAGCAATCAACGTGGACCTGCACACAGATACAAATAACTTTGCTCCCAACGAGTACAGAGAGGTTGTCAATCCCTCCGGCCTTGTAGTTCACAAAGGATTAAAAGCAATGATAGTAGTGATAGATAATGTTTTGCAATAGTAAATAATAACGAAAAGTAAATAGCGGATGTGATCAATGATGGTAATATGGACCGGAGTCTCATGATGTTCACTAGTGATGTCTCTCTCCCAAAAGACGATAAAACAGCTATGTGAGGTAAACAAATTACAGCTGGCCAATTGACAGGACCACGAACGCAAACCAATGCTGACTACATTGCAAGAAAGGTTGAGGTTCAAAGCATGGGCGCTACGCCAAAGTAAGTAGACCGAAATCCATCAATATCTACTACTAATCATCCACCTTGAGATATCTATCCAGAACATCTCGCTGGTATTAAGTTGCGAGTCCCACCCATAGTGTAAACTCAATGCAACAGACAACTGCATTAAAAGAACTTTGCGTAAAGTAAACAATCCTTGCACCCGCGGGCACAAGCACCGTTGTTTTCCCCCTTGTGGCAACAGCACATCCCCTAGACTCATGTTTCTGTCACTCAAGCTAGTCATCGAGGGGCATGAACCCACAATCGAGCATAACGTTCCCTCTTGGAGTCACTACCTACTACTCGGCCAAAGCAGTAAATAACAACGGAGAACATGCAAGAATTACTTATGAACAAAAATATAAAAGAGGTGAATCAAATATATTACTCAAGATCAATCTGAACATAATCTCATAATCCATCGGATCCCAGCAAACTCAACATAGCAACAGCATAAGGATTATATAGGTGCCTCGATCATGTAGGGCAGCTCACGAGGACTAATTAGTGAAGCACAAGAACGGGAGGAGAACATCACATAGCTACTGGTCATGGACTCATGGTCCAAGGGAGACTACTCACGAGTCATCCGGGAGGCGTCCATGGTGGTGGAGCAGCTCTCGGTGGTGATCATCCCCTCCGGCAGGGTGCCGGGAAGAATTCTCCTGGTGCTCCTGATCTTGGAAGCGGCGGCGGCGGCGGAACAGAGATGGGATCGCGAAAAGAGTTCCTGTTCTGAGGGTTTCGGAGGACCCTTTAAATATATGCCAAAGGAGGGCATCGGGGGAGCTTCGGGGGGCCCAGGCGCCCCCACCCCCGGCGCGGCCCAGGGGGGGCACACCGCCAGGGCGCCTGGAGCCCTGGTGCCCCCCCCCCGGCTGTCCTTCGGACGCAAGGTTGTTTCCGAAACGCTGATTTTTTATATAATTTTTCTGGATTTTTCTGGGCAGTTCTCGAGACGTGAAAACCTGAAATACAAAAACAGCCGAAAACAGAAACTGGCACTGGGGTGCACTGGATTAGTAAGTTAGTCCAAATATGATCAAAAGTGTATGGAAGTGTATGAATATCATAGCAATATCACCCAAAAGTGGCATGGAGCAAGCAGAAATTATAGATATGTTTTGGACGTATCAACATCCCCAAGCTTAATTCCTGCTCGTCCTCAAGTAGGTAAATGATAACAAGAATAATTTCTGTGGTGACATGCTATTAACCATATAGGACTTTTTCATAGTCATATGACAAAAGCTTACTCAGACAATGATTCTATAGTAATTAAGTTGCCTCATGAGAAAATCACAAATGACTGAAAGTTTTACAATATGAAACTGAAACATCAAATAGATTTGCAATGAACATGATGTGCAAATATGATAAAGTGATATCTAGCTTGCCCCCTTTAGTGATGCAAAACATAAATGCAGGGGCACCTTCAAGGTTTAATTGATGACTAGATACAATCATTTCAGAATAAACGATATCACAATCATGCAAAAGACAATGCTACTTTGGGACAATGCACATTACACTCAGAATGACAATCATGCTCTCAGTAGTTGGTGCTTCAACATAAAAGTAAAAGAAAGGTTAAGTGCTAGAGCTTTTTATTTTGAAAACATGGAAGCAATTTTGTCAACGGTAGTAGTACTTCATATGTGTCATGCATAAGACATCCTATAAGTTTCAAGCCTCATGCATCGTATACTAATAGTGCTCGCTCCTTGTCCTAATTATCTCGGATTTCTATGGGTTATCATTGCATTACATATGTTTCAACCAAGTGTCACAAAGGGGTACCTCTATGCCACCTGTACAAAGGTCCAAGGAGATAAATCGCATTTGATTTCTCGTTTTTGATAGATCTCAACTTGAGGACATCCATACCGAGACAACATAGAAAATAGATGATGGACTCATCTTCAATGCATAAGCATGTTCTCATAAGAGATTGAGGATTAATGTCCAAGCTAAAACTTCCACCATGATACATGGCTTTGGTTGGCGGCCCAATGTTCTTCTCTAACAATATGCATATTCATTCAACCCACGGCAAATCACCCTTACTTCAGACAAGACGAACATGCATAGCAACTCACATGATATTCTACAAAAGTGTGACAGTTGATGGCGTCCCCAGAAACATGGTTACCGCTCAGCAAGCAACTTATAAGAAATAAGATACATAAGCAACATATTCTTTACCACAATAGTTTTTAAGCTACTTTCCCATGAGCTATATATTGCAAAGTTAATTCCCTTAGTACAGGTGGAGGTTAGCAAAAAGACTGGGAGCGACCAACTAAGAGAGCAATGACGGTCATAATCATGCAGAGCAACAAAGCAATATTGAATCAGGCATGGAAGTTATATCGCTACTCAGAAATAAAAGATCATCAAGGCTTGGCAGACTTTCTTTACAGTCTTAAATATGCGTGAGCATACGCCAAGTCAATCAAAATAAATTCTCGAAGGAAGATATTACTAAACCATACCACATCATAGGCAAACAAACCATGTTGGTACTCCAATAACACATTGGGAATCCCCCAGCTATTTGAGATTAACCATAAGAAAACCTGAACTACTAAGCACCATTATGCAAGTAGCATCTTTATCATAGACACATTAACCAATGCAACGGAAGCAAACTCTCTTAATAAGGTGAGCATGATAATTAAAGAGAGTTCAAGCAACCAACTAAACAAAAGTTCTTTGAAAAGATAAGCATGAATACTAAGAGCAGAGCATGATAGTAGCTATTAAAAGACAAAGAACACACACAGCATAGATAGACATGAAAATTCTATGTTATGTTCTAGGTAAAGGTGGAGCGTGTTTCTCTCCCACATAAAGGAATGATGGGTTCCGACTCGTTATGAAAAACTAAAAAGAAAACTAAAAGCAAGACGCTCCAAGCATAGCACATAACACATGAAGTGATAAAAATATAGTGGAACGAAAGACGAACTGATAATGTTGATGGAGAAGGGGATGCACAGGGGCATCCCCAAGCTTAGACGCTTGAGTCTCCTTGAATATTTCTTGGGGGTGCACGGGGCCATCCCCAACCTTGAGCGCTTGACACTCCTGAATCTTTCTATCATCTTCCCTCGCACACTTGAAAACTCCCTTCATACATAACTCATCATAATCTGATTAGCGAGGTTAGTACCCTTAATAAAATAATTATACCTTGCTGGAAATAAAGATATTCTTGAAGTTCTACTGTTTCTCAAGATTTCCAAAAGGTTTTTGCAAAGAAAAAGCAAGTTCTTGATTTGCAAAGTGAAGGAAAGGCAAAACAGGACAGAATCTGTGAAAAACAGAACAGCAGGTAGTAATTGATCTGTTCGGGATACTTCTGCAACTCAAATCAAAAAACTCAGAACAGACGCACGAAAGACAATTATATAGAGAACGCTGTCGAAATAATTCAGACCAAAAAGATGATCTGGTGATTTTATACGAATTTTTCTATCCAAGGACAAAATCTGTTTCCTGGACAGCACCTCACAACTTTTGAACTTTCTAGCAATCAGAGGCTATACTTGGCACAAATATGAAAAGCAAAGATACAATGATGATGCTACAGAAGTAAACAACATCAAGACACAACAAAAGCAAAAAATTTATTCATGTGGTCTGCCTTCCAAAAGCGCTTTCTTTTATGCCTTTAAGCTAGGCATAATGCATATAGATCAAGTTTTATCAAGAGTAAAAGAATAACTAGCCCGTACAACGGACTCAAAAGGTAACTTGACCTTCTTACGAGGGAAGTGTTCCATCCCTTTCTTGAGAGGAAACTGAAATTTTATATTACCCTCTTGCATGTCAATGATAGCACCAACAGTGCGCAAAAAGGGACGTCCCAAAATAATTGGACAAGAAGGATCACATTCAATATCCATAATAGTAAAATCAACGGGCACATAATTATCATTGGCAACAATAAGAACATCGTCGATCCTCCCCAAAGGTTTCTTTATAGAAGAATCAACGAGACGAACACCAAAAGAACAAGAATCAAAAGGTTTCAATTTAAGCATATCATATATTCTTTTGGGCATAACCGAGGTACTAGCACCAACATCACATAATGCATAACAAGAGAAGTCATTCAAATTAATTTTTATCATAGGATCCCAACCATCTTCTAGCTTTCTAGGTATGGAGGCTTCTACTCTAAGTTTCTCCTCCCTAGCTTTGATGAGAGCATTAGTGATATGCTCCGTGAAGGCAAGGTTAAGCGTGCTAGTGCGGGGATCTCTAGACATCTTGTGAAGGAAATCAATAACTTCGGTAAGAGTGCAATTATCAAAACCAAGGTCACGAGCATCAAGTAAAGTGGTAGTGGTGTCCTTTAGGTCCACTTGTTTGGTAGTTTCTATAGTAATAGCATCACCATTAATAGGTCCATTGGGACCAGGAGTACATTGGGTGCTAAAAGTTTGAACATCCTCAACAACTTGGATAGTAGCAACAGTGTGGTGGGTAGGAAGGCTCTTAATTCTCTCTTCTTCCTCCCTCTCTCTAGCCCATCTTTCTTTAAGTTTAGCCATCATCCTAATGTTTTCATTAATTTGCACTTGAATAGCATTTATAGGAGTGACTTCCCTCTCCTCAAGAGGAGAAGTTTTAATTTTTAGCAATTTTACCTCATTGGCTAAGTGGTCTACCTTAAAAGAAAGATCATCTAGTTTATGTAGTTTCTCTTCTACACTCTTATTAAAGGCTTTTTGGGTAGTGATGAAATCTCTAAGCATGGTCTCTAGTTCAGTAGTGGAGTTCTTGGTACTAGGATAAGCATTGTTGTTCCCATAAGAATTAGAGGGGAACGGTCTAGGATTGTTACCAAAATTACTCCTATAAGCATTGTTGTTAAAATTGTTTCTAGAGATAAAGTTCACATCTACTTGTTCTTGAGCAATCAAAGAATTTAAAGGAACATCACAAGGATCAACATTAGATTGCTTCGAAAGTAGAGACATGATCAAGTCAACTTTTTCGTTAAGGGAGGAAATCTCCTCGACAGAGTTTACCTTCCTACCTGTTGGAGCGCGTTCGGTGTGCCATTGGGAATAGTTGGTCATCATCTCATCGAGAAGCTTTGTGGCAGCACCAAGTGTAGTTGACATAAAAGTTCCTCCCGCGGCCGAATCTAACAAATTCCACGAGGTAAAGTTCAAGCCTGCATAAAAAGTTTGGATAACCATCCAAGTAGTCAAACCGTGAGTAGGGCAGTTCTTGATAAGAGATTTCATACGTTCCCAAGCTTGGGCAACGTGTTCATTATCCAATTGTTTAAAATTCATTATGTTACTTCTAAGTTGGATAATTTTAGCAGGTGGATAGTATTTTCCAATAAAAGCATCTTTGCACTTGTCCCATGAATCTATGCTATTTCTAGGCAAAGACTGAAACCAAATTTTAGCTCCTCCTCTCAAGGAGAAAGGAAAAAGCTTAAGCTTAACAATATTACCATCTATTTCTTGGTACTTTTGCATATCACAAAGTTCAACAAAGTTGTTCAAGTGTAAAGCAGCATCATCTCCAGCACCGGAGAATTGATCTTTCATAACTAAGTTCAGTAAAGCAGGTTTAATTTCATATGAAGGTGCTGAAGTGGCAGGTGTAGTGATAGGTGTGCTGATAAAGTCATCGTTGTTGTGACTAGTGAAGTCACACAACTTGGTGTTCTCGGTGGAACCCATAGTAGCAAGCAAGCAAGATAACTATTTTTGTGATTTTCGATAAAAAGGTACTGAAGCAAAAATTGAAACGTAAACTAACAAGACTAAAAAAGCAAAGGTAAAAGATAGCATGCAACTCCCCTATCCTGAAGAGTGGAGTCCTCGGCAACGGCGCCAGAAAATACTCCTTGATGGGCCTCGAACCCCTTGTTGGTTACCCCAAGTGGAAGGTGTAATATGCAGTAAGTAGAAGTGTTTTCCCTTAGCAAAGATGCCAAGGATCGAATCCCCGGAGACTCCTAGGTTCAACAAGTAGGTGTCAACTGCTACGGCGCCAGATTAGTAGCAATCAACGTGGACCTGCACACAGATACAAATAACTTTGCTCCCAACGAGTACAGAGAGGTTGTCAATCCCTCCGGCCTTGTAGTTCACAAAGGATTAAAAGCAATGATAGTAGTGATAGATAATGTTCTGCAATAGTAAATAATAACGAAAAGTAAATAGCGGATGTGATCAATGATGGTAATATGGACCGGAGTCTCATGATGTTCACTAGTGATGTCTCTCTCCCAAAAGACGATAAAACAGCTATGTGAGGTAAACAAATTACAGCTGGGCAATTGACAGGACCACGAACGCAAACCAATGTGACTACATTGCAAGAAAGGTTGAGGTTCAAAGCATGGGCGGTACGCCAAAGTAAGTAGACCGAAATCCATCAATATCTACTACTAATCATCCACCTTGAGATATCTATCCAGAACATCTCGCTGGTATTAAGTTGCGAGTCCCACCCATAGTGTAAACTCAATGCAACAGACAACTGCATTAAAAGAACTTTGCGTAAAGTAAACAATCCTTGCACCCGCGGGCACAAGCACCGTTGTTTTCCCCCTTGTGGCAACAGCACATCCCCTAGACTCATGTTTCTGTCACTCAAGCTAGTCATCGAGGGGCATGAACCCACAATCGAGCATAACGTTCCCTCTTGGAGTCACTACCTACTACTCGGCCAAAGCAGTAAATAACAACGGAGAACATGCAAGAATTACTTATGAACAAAAATATAAAAGAGGTGAATCAAATATATTACTCAAGATCAATCTGAACATAATCTCATAATCCATCGGATCCCAGCAAACTCAACATAGCAACAGCATAAGGATTACATAGGTGCCTCGATCTTGTAGGGCAGCTCACGAGGACTAATTAGTGAAGCACAAGAACGGGAGGAGAACATCACATAGCTACTGGTCATGGACTCATGGTCCAAGGGAGACTACTCACGAGTCATCCGGGAGGCGTCCATGGTGGTGGAGAAGCTCCCGGTGGTGATCCTCCCCTCCGGCAGGGTGCCGGGAAGAATTCTCCTGGTGCTCCCGATCTTGGAAGCGGCGGCGGCGGCGGAACAGAGATGGGATCGCGAAAAGAGTTCCTGTTCTGAGGGTTTCGGAGGACCCTTTAAATATATGCCAAAGGAGTGCATCGGGGGAGCTTCGGGGGGCCCAGGCGCCCCCCCGGCGCGGCCCAGGGGGGGGCGCGCCGCCAGGGCGCTGTAATGCCCAAGATGGAGTTATACCTCCTACGTGTCGAGGCACGACTTAAAGGCATAAATCCATCCTAGAATGATCTCAAGTTTGGTAATCTTTGCACATCTCATGTAAAAGAGGGGATAGTAAACAAAAATAGTTGGCTTACACTCGCCATGTCACAGAATTACAATCCAAGTCTCAATCATCATACATTAAGAACATCACAACCCTCTAAGGGCAAAAACCAAATGTCAAGTTACCAAACTTAGATAAATAAACCACAGGCGGATCGAATCCTAGTAGGAGTCTCCACTACTGATCATCCGGGTATCGCACATAGTACCGACTACGCTCCTCGTCATACTCCCAATCCAGCTCGGTTCCATCACCTGGATAGCTCACAACTGGACCTGCATCTGGTGTGGTGAAGTAACTGTGAGCCACAGAGGACTCAGCAATCCCGTTTCCGGGTAACAAGACTATTTAAGCCTTTGGGAGAGGATAAGGCTGAAGAAAAGAGTAAGTGTTTGCAGCAGCAACTAGCAACTAGCTTATGTGAGTGAGAGCGAGAAGAGGATGCCTCGAACGAGAAGTGATCACGAAGTGATCCTAGCTACAAGCTCAACAAACATAACCCCTCCGTGTTCTACTCCCGAATCCCTATTCGGAAATTGACGGTCACGGAACGCACGCTGGTAGTGTATTAGAAACATTGTGTCAAGTTATCTACAACCGGATATTAACAAGCTCCCATCTGCCACATAACCGCGGGCACGGCTTTCGAAAGTTCAAACCCTGCAGGGGTGTTCCAACTTGACCCATTACAAGCCCACGATCCGCGGAGTCGCAACTCCAAAGTGGGAAGACCCGAGTATCCTCGGAATCCCGTGCTCAAGATATACCGAACTAAGGTAAGGCTAATCCAGCAAATCCTCCCGGCGTGTCGACACCCTGATAGTAGCCGCGCGTATCTAAGTCTCAGGACACGTCCGGATGGGTGAAGCTACGGGTTTATATCAATCCTCGAGTTCCCTCGTGGTGACCCCGCAGGCTCCCCGTTTTGGACCAACACTCATGAGGAGCACTGGCCTGGGGTTGTTGATTAAGAACTCGGGTTAATTACTCCCTATGCAAGTTATTTACTTATTAGGCAAATAGTACCAATGTTGGGACTTGCTGGAAAAGACTTAGCACTTAGCGGTTTATCGAGGGGGTCCCATACACCCCAACCGTGGTAGGAACGCATAATCAAGGAACATAACACCGGTTTATACGGTTCCTAACGGCATGAGTGGAACAAATCACCAAGCAAAAGGCTTAGCCTTCCACCCTTGCCAATATATAGATGATTTCATTTAGCAATTATGTAGTGTGATATAACCCAACCAAACTTCAACATGAAGCAAGCATCTTCGATCTTCACCTGCAACTAGCAATGCTATAAGAAGGGCTGAGCGAAGCGTACTTAGCCAAGCAACGGTTTGCATAGGTAGGTTGGTTAAACAAGGCAATTGGTTACAAGTAGGAGGCTGACAAGAAGATCATGGGCATCGAGGCAAAACTATAGATCGAGACCACTAGCAATAGGCAAAGATAGTAATGTTATCGGGGTTCGGTCATCTTGCCTGAAGTGAAGTCGTTCGGATCGTAAGAAGGGTCCTCGTGCTCAACCTCGTTGGAAACCTCGTGCTCGTACTCGAACTCAGACTCTGCTTCCGGCTCTAAACAAAACAATCACACCAAGCACCAATCAACAAGATGCAATGCGCACTCGAAAAGATGAATGCATGATGGATGCACTAAGGATGCACATGGAGCACGTAAAATCTCACTCAAGCAAAACACCTCAAAACATGATAACAATCTGATATTATTAATCTACACGGAAAAACAATCAAGTTTCATGTAAGATTCGCTGAAATCGGAGTTACGGGCTAAAAGTTACGCCCGAAACAAGAAATGAGCGGAAGCTGAAAATTACAGCAACATAGCAACTTCGGAGCTCAAAATAATTGAGCTACAGCATCCAAACAACATGGAAAAGGACATGAACACAAACTAGACATATACTACAGCAACTAAGTCCAAAGGTGCACCCCCAACGGAGTCACGGATCAATAGCAATGATCTTGGACATATTGAACTTGACAATAAAATTCTGGCAGCAGAATTTTATTGAAACTTTGGAGCAAAAGATAAACATGCTACAGCCACTTAAATAGACATGTGAGGACATGAATGGAAAGACAACAATATATACTACAAGGAACAATCAAGATCCACTCCAAAACTATCATGCTTTGTCGTAGAACATCACACGAACATGGCATCGGAACGTTACAGATTTCAGACTTAGTGAAATTCCACTAAGTCCTAAAACAGCAATTTCATCATGGCATATAAAAGAGCATGTATAAGTCACCTCGAAACTAATCATGGCAAGTGGTAAGCACCTCATCAAAGTACACATGAAGGTGATTCCGAAACACACAAGCATGCTTCATGGAGATAAACACAACGATAACAACGAGCTCAACAAGATGGCATTTCATAACAAGTGAAATAACATCCCAGCCACATGGCACTTTGCAACGATGATAAACATGGCAAGAATAAATCTATCATGCAACCTATCACATACAACATGTAGATCATGGCAAGACGAACACGTGGACATGTCATTTGCATCATTCGGACAAACGAGCTAAAAGATATCACATGGCAAAGATGGCATAAAAACATCACATAGCAGCAGTTTATATCATGATGCACTCTTGCAACAGCAAAACAAGCACCTAGATGGTCTCTAACATGCATGACAACAAGAGATAAAACGTAGTGCACGATCCCACGAACGTCTGGACATGCTATTTCCGCGAAACGGAGCACCACACTAAAAGTTATGCACAGTTGAAAACAGCATCAGCAACTAAATTACTGGGACTTAGAGAAAAGTGGGGGAGTCAACCTCAGATCTGAAAAGTGGAGATGGGCTCGGGGAAGCAAATCTGAGCGGCGGCGGCCCAGTGGTGCGGATCGGGTCCGGCCTGGGAGGGCCCAGCCGGCGGGACGCGGGATGGCCTGCGCTGGAGAGGCCTCGGGCCGGTGGAGGGGCGCGGGAGGCGGCCGGCCCAGGCGGGGAGGCCCGGAGGGAGGCGGCCTCGGCACGGGAAGCTGTGGGCCTCGCGGCGGCGAGGACGCCCAGGCGGGCGCTGCGGGTGGAGCGGCGGCCTCGTCGCTGGCTTGGCGAGGCGAAGAGGCGAAGAGCGGGAACCGGCAGATGGGCCCGAAGCGGCTGCGAGGGAGGGAGCCCAGCGGTGCGATGATGTGGTCCCTGGGCCAGATCGCTGGCCTGGCGGATCGGAGAGCCGAGGCTGGATCGCTCGGGGATGTGGTCCTGGGCGGCGAACGAGCCGTTGGGCTGGCGCGGCTGGCGCGGGGAGATCGATCGGCCGGGCGGAGGGAGGTGCGAAGGGGTCGTTGACCTAGCTCGATCGGATCTGCGAGGGTTGCTTCGAGCCGGTGATTTCTGCGGGGAGGATGCCAAGTGGAGAAAGGGAGCTGGTGGATCCAAATTTTTGAGGTGGAGAAGAAGCTAGGGAATGCCCAAAAAAATAGACCTAGGTCTATTATATAGCAGATCTGCTAGGGTTAGGTTTGTGGGGGGGTGTTAGGAGCCCTCCGATCGCGATCCGACGGATCCGATCGCGGGGGTAGTCTAGATGGGCCTAGAAGAGGGTAGAAGACTGCAGTAGGGGTGTCTCCGGGACACAAAGTGAAGGCACATTGGACCCACACAAATAACTGTTGGGATAGCACACGGAGTCCAAACGCGACGAGATTTGAGAGGCGGGTTGCACACAACAAAACAACAACACACACAACAACCTCGCGGCACACCGGTAACGTAACACGCCCAAACAACAAAGTAGGCCTACGGGACGTCACGGACACGTGAGGGAGCTCCGGAACGCGAAACGGACAATGGGAAGGAACGCGACGAACCGGATGCAACCGACAACACAAATGCAATGCGATGCACATGTCTACATGATATGAATGAATGCCACACACGCACACAACAACACGACGAAAACCCGAAAGACAAAGAACCCGGAATGGAAATAGATGAAGCCGGAGATATATTATATACCCAAAAGGGAAAGTATTACATCCGGGGCATTACAGGCGCCTGGAGCCCTGGTGCCCCCCC
>LR738710.1:622677374-622742534 GCA_902687465.1 Secale cereale | reverse complement strand
CCGAAACGCTGATTTTTTATATAATTTTTCTGGATTTTTCTGGGCAGTTCTCGAGACGTGAAAACCTGAAATACAAAAACAGCCGAAAACAGAAACTGGCACTGGGGTGCACTGGATTAGTAAGTTAGTCCAAATATGATCAAAAGTGTATGGAAGTGTATGAATATCATAGCAATATCACCCAAAAGTGGGATGGAGCAAGCCGAAATTATAGATACGTTTTGGACGTATCACCTACGAGGTTCAGTAGTTACTTGATCTGAAGTTTCATGATCATCATCATTAGCTTCCTCACTAATTGGTGTAGGAATCACTGGAACTAATTTCTGTGATGAACTACTTTCCAATTCGGGAGAAGGTACAATTACCTCATCCAGTTCTACTTTCCTCCCACTCACTTCTTTCGAGAGAAACTCCTTCTCTAGAAAGGATTCTTTCTTCGCAACGAATGTCTTGCCTTCGGATCTGTGATAGAAGGTGTACCCAACAGTTTCTTTTGTGTATCCTATGAAGACACATTTCTCCGACTTGGGTTCAAACTTATCAGGTTGAAGCTTTTTCACATAAGCATCGCAACCCCAAACTTTAAGAAACGACAACTTGGGTTTCTTGCCTAACCACAGTTTATAAGGTGTCATCTCAACGGATTTGGATGGTGCCCTATTTAACGTGAATCCAGCTGTCTCTAAAGCATAACGCCAAAACGATAGTGGTAAATCGATAAGATACATCATAGATCGCACCATATCTAATAAAGTACGGTTACGACATTCGGACACACCATTACATTGTGGTGTTCCAGGTGGCGTGAGTTGTGAAACTATTCCAGATTGTTTCAAATTAATACCAAACTCATAACTCAAATATTCGCCTCCGTGATCAGATTGTAGAAACTTTATTTTCTTGTTACGATGATTCTCTACTTCACTTTGAAATTCTTTGAACTTTTCAAATGTTTCAGACTTGTGCTTCATCAAGTAGATATACCCATATTTGCTCAAATCATCTATGAAGGTCAGAAAATAATGATACCCGCCGCGAGCCTCAACACTCATTGGACCTCATACATTAGTATGTATGATTTCCAATAAGTCAGTTGCTCGCTCCATTGTTCCGGAGAACAGAGTTTTAGTCATCTTGCCCATGAGGCATGATTCGCAAGCACCAAGTGATTCATAATCAAGTGATTCCAAAAGTCCATCAACATGGAGTTTCTTCATGCGCTTTACACCAATATGACCTAAACGGCAGTGCCACAAATAAGTTGCACTATCATTATCAACTTTGCATCTTTTGGCTTCAATACTATGAATATGTGTATCACTACGATCGAGATTCAACAAAAATAAACCACTCAACAAGGGTGCATGACCATAAAAGATATTACTCATATAAATAGAACAACCATTATTCTTTTATTTAAATGAATAACCGTTTCGCAACAAACAAGATCCAGATATAATGTTCATGCTCAACGCTAGCACCAAATATAAATTATTTTGGTCTAAAACTAATCCTGAAGGTAGATGTAGAGGTAGTGTGCCGACGGAGATCACATCAACTTTGGAACCATTTCCCACGCGCATCATCACCTCATCCTTAGCCCATCTTCGTTTAATCCGTAGCCCCTGTTTCAAGTTACAAATATGAGCAACCAAACCAGTATCAAATACCCAGGCGCTACTACGAGCATTAGTAAGGTACACATCAATAACATGTATATCAAATATACCTTTGTTCACTTTGGCATCCTTCTTATCCGCCAAATACTTGGTGCAGTTCTGCTTCGAGTGACCAGTCCCTTTGCAGTAGAAGCACTCAGTTTCAGGCTTGGCTCCAGACTTGGGTTTCTTCGCGCAAGTAGCAACTAGCTTGCTATTCTTTTTGAAGTTCCCCTTCTTTCCCTTGCCCTTTTTCTTGAAACTAGTGGTCTTGTTAACCATCAACACTTGATGCTCCTTTTTTTATTTCTACCTCCGCAGCTTTGAGCATTGCGAAGAGCTTGGGAATAGTCTTCTCCATCCCTTGCATATTACAGTTCATCACGAAGCCGTTATAGCTTAGTGGCAGTGATTGAAGAAATCTATCAATAACACTATCTTCATCAACTTTGACTCCAAGTGTAGTCATCTGATTGTAGTACCCAGACATTCTGAGTAAGTGCTCACTGATAGAACTGTTCTCCTCCATCTTGCAGCTATAGAACTTGTTGGAGACTTCATATCTCTCAACTCGGGCATTTACTTGAAATATTAACTTCAACTCTTGGAACATCTCATATGCTCCATGACGTTCAAAACATCTTTGAATACCCAATTCTAAGCCGTAAAGCATGGCACACTGAACTATCGAGTAGTCATCAGCTTTGCTCTCCCAGGCGTTCATAACGTCCGGTGTTGCATCTGCAGCGGGATTTTTACCTAGTGGTGCTTCCAGGACATAATTCTTTTGTGCAGCAATGAGGATTATCCTCAAGTTGCGGACCCAGTCCGTGTAGTTGCTACCATCATCTTTCAACTTAGCTTTCTCTAGGAACGCGTTAAAATTCAAAGGAACGGTAGCACGGGCCATTGATCTAAAACAACATAGATATGCAAAAACTATCAGGACTAAGTTCATGATAAATTAAAGTTCAATTAATCATATTACTAAAGAACTCCCACTTAGATAGACATCCCTCTAGTGATCTAAATGATCATGTGATCCAAATCAACTAAACCATGTCCGATCATCACGTGAGATGGAGTAGTTTTCAATGGTGAACATCTTATGTTGATATATCTACTATATGATTCACGCTCGACCTTTCGGTCTCCAGTGTTCCAAGGCCATGTCTGTACATGCTAAGCTCGTCAAGTTTAACCCTAGTATTCTGCATGTGCAAAACTATCTTACACCCGTTGTATGTGAATGTGGAGCTTATCACACCCGATCATCACATGGTGTTGCGGCACGACGAACTACCGCAACGGTGCATACTCAGGGAGAACACTTGTACCTTGAAATTTTGTAAGGGATCATCTTATAATGCTACCGCCGTACTAAGCAAAATAAGAAGGATAATAAGATAAACATCACATGTAATCAAAATATATGACATGATATGGCCATCATCATCTTGTGCTTTTTGATCTCCATCTCCAAAGCATCGTCATGATGTCCATCGTCACCGGCTTGACACCATGATCTTCATTGTAGTGTCGTGGTCGTCTCGCCAACTATTGCTACTACTACTACTACTACTACTACTACTACTACTACTACTACTACTACTACTACTACTACTACTACTACTACTACTACTACTACTACTACTACTACTACTACTACTACTACTACTACTACTACTATCGCTAACTCATAGTGATAAAGTGAAGCAATTACATGGCTTTCGCAATTCATACGATAAAGAGACAACCATAAGGCTCCTGTCGGTTGCGATAATTTACAAAACATGATCATCTCATACAATAACGTATAACTCATCACGTCTTGACCATATCACATCACAAGCATACCCTACAAAAACAAGTTAGACGTCATCTACTTTGTTGTTGCAAGTTTTACGTGGCTGCTACGGGCTTCTAGCAAGAACCGTTCTTACCTATGCATTAAAACCACAATTATTTTTCGTCAAGTGTGTTGTTTTAACCTTCAACAAGGACCGGGAATAGTCACACTCGATTCAACTAAAGTTGGAGAAACTGACACCCCCAGCCACCTATGTGCAAAGCACGTCGGTAGAACCAGTCTCATGAACGCGGTCATGTAATGTCGGTCCGGGCCGCTTCATCCAACAATACCATCGAATCAAAGTATGACATGCTGGTAAGCAGTATGACTATTATCGCCCACAACTCATTGTGTTCTACTCGTGCATATCATCTATGCATAGACCTGGCTCAGATGCCACTATTGGGGAACGTAGTATTTCAAAAAAACTACGAACACACAAGATCTATCTAGGAGAAGCATAGCAACAAGTGGGGAGAGTGTGTCCACGTACCCTCGTAGATCGAAAGCGGAAGTGTTTAGTAATGCGGTTGATGTAGTTGAAATGTCTTCGCGATCCTACCGATCAAGTACCAAACGCACGGCACCTCCGCGATCTGCACACGTTCAGCTCAGTGACGTCCCTCGTACTCTTGATCCAGCTGAGGCCGAGGGAGAGTTTCGTCAACACAACGGCGTGCTGACGGTGATGATGAAGTTACCGATGCAGAGCTTCCCCTAAGCACTACGACAATATGACTGAGGTGTGTAACTGTGGAGGAGGCACCGCACACGGCTAAGAAATCAACTTGTGTTTTATGGGGTGCCCCATCCCCACTATATAAAGGAGGGAGGGAGGAGGTGGCCAGCCTAGGAGGGTCGCGCCAAGGGGGAGGATTCCTACTCCTAGTAGGAGTAGGTTTCCTCCTTTCCTAGTCCAAGTAGGATAAAGGGGGAAGGAGGAGAAGGAGAGAAGGAAGGAGGGGGGGCGCCGCCCCATCCCCTTGTCCAATTCAGATTGGGGCAAGGGGGTGCGCGCCACCTCCGGGCCAGCCCTCTCTCATCTCCACTAAGGCCCATGAGGCCCAATAGCTTCCCAGGGGGTTCCGGTAACCCTCGGTACTCCGTAATTTATCCGATACGACCTGAACCATTCCGGTGTCCGAATATAACCTTCCAATCTATGAATCTTTATGTCTCGACCATTTTGAGACTTCTCGTCATGTCTGTGATCTCATCCGGGACTTCAAATAACCTTCGGTACGTCAAATCACATAAACTCATAATATCAATCGTCATCGAACGTTAAGCGTGCGGACCCTACGAGTTTGAGAACTATGTAGATATGACCAAGACACATCTCCAGTCAATAACCAATAGCGCAATCTGGATACTCATATTGGCTCCTACATATTCTACGAAGATCTTTATCGGTCAAACCGCATAACAACATACGTTGTTCCCTTTGTCATCGGTATGTTACTTGCCCGAGATTTGATCGTCGGTATCATCATACCTTGTTCAATCTCGTTACCGGCAAGTCTCTTTAATCGTTTTGTAATACATCATTTCGTGACTAACTCATTAGTCATTTGCTTGCAAGGCTTATTATGATGTGTATTACCAAGAGGGCCCAGCGATACCTCTCCGACACTCGGAGTGACAAATCCTAATCTTGATCTATGCCAACACCACAAATACTTTCGGAAACACCTATAGAGCATCTTTATAATCACCCAGTTACGTTGTGTTGTTTGATAGCACACAAGGTGTTCCTCCGGTATTTGGGAGTTGCATAATCTCATAGTTAGAGGAACATGTATAAGTCATGAAGAAAGCAATAGCAATAAAACTAAACGATCATTGTGCTAAGCTAACGGATGGGTCTTGTCCATCACATCGTTCTCCTAATCATGTGATCCCGTTGATCAAATGACAACACATGTCTATCGGTAGGAAACTCAACCATCTTCGATTAACGAGCTAGTCAAGTGGAGGCATACTAGGGACACTTTGTTTTGTCTATGCATTCAAACATGTATCAAGTTTCCTGTTAATACAATTCTAGCATGAATAAAATACATTTATCATGATATATAAGGAAATATAAGTAACGACTTTATTATTGCCTCTAGGGCATATTTCCTTCACCCCGATGCATCGGAGGTAGGCCAGGAAGTGGATGAGGAAGCCACAAGCCAGGGGGCGCCCTACCCCCCAGGGTGCACCCCTGCGGCGTGTGGGCCCCTTGAGCACCCCCTTGACGTGAGACCGATGCAAAAAAACCAATAAATACCAAAACCCCCCGAAAGAACCCTAGATCAGAAGTTACGCCGCCGCAAGCCTCTGTAGGCATGAAAAATCTATCAGGACCTTGTTTCGGCACCCTGCCAGTGGGGGAAAATCATCATCGAAGGCCATCTTCATCATCCCCGCAACACCATGATAAGGAGGGAGTAGTCCACCCTCAAGGCCGACGGTTTGTACCTGTAGCTATGTGTTTTATCTCTCTCTCTCTCTCTCTCTCTCTCTCTCTCTCTCTCTCTCTATGTCGTGTTCTTAATTTGTGTAATGCCCAGGATGGAGTTATACCTCCTACGTGTCGAGGCACGACTTAAAGGCATAAGTCCATCCTAGAATGATCTCAAGTTTGGTATCTTTGCACAACTCATGTACAAGAGGGATTAAATTGCAAAAAGGAGATAGTTGGCTTACACTCGCCACTTCACACAATACATTACATAAGCATAACATCATTCAAAAGATCACAACCCGACTACGGGTGAAGAACCAAAAGAAAGATACCAAAACAACATAAAACCACAGGACAGGATCGAATCCTAGTAGAAACCACTACTGAACATCGAAACGTCACAAACAAACAGCCAAACTCTTCAACGAGCTCCTGGTGAAGCACTGAACCAGCTCCTGCATCGAACTCGGCTGAACCTGCATCTGGTGTGGTGAAGTAACTGTGAGCCACAGAGGGCTCAGCAATCCCGTTCCCGGGTAACACGACTATTTAAGCCTTGGGTGAGGACAAGGCTGAAGAAAGAACGAGAGGTGAAGGAACAAACAAGAGTCTGCAGCAGCAACTAGCACTAACTTACGCAAAAGAGAGCGAGAAGAGAAGTGCATCGGTCGAAAGATGATCACGAAGTGATCCTAGCTAAAGCCGGTCAAACATAACCCCACCGTGTTCATCTCCCGAATCCCTATTCGGAAATTGACAGTCACGGAACACACGCTGGTAGTGTATTGGAAACATTGTGTCAAGTTATCTACAACCGGAATTAACAAGCTCCCATCTGCCACATAACCGCGGGCACGGCTTTCGAAAGTTCAAACCCTGCAGGGGTGTTCCAACTTGGCCCATTACAAGCCCACGATCCGCGGAGTCGCAACTCCATAGGTGGGAAGACCCGAGTATTCTCGGAATCCCGTGCTCAAGTTAAACCGAACTAAGGTAAGGCTAATCCAGCAAATCCTCCCGGCGTGTCGACACCCTGATAGTAGCCGCGCGTATCTAGGTCTCAGGACACGACCGGATGGGCGATCCCACGGGTTTTTACCAAACCTTGAGTTTCCTCGAGGTGGCCCCGCGTAACCCCCGTTTCGGACCAACACTCATGTGGAGCACTGGCCCGGGGTTGTTGAATTAAATAAAAGGGATAGCTAGTCCACATGCAAGTTTTATTAGTTTGTTATTAGGCAAATAGTACCAATGTTGGGATTTGCTGGAAAAGACTTAGCACTTAGCGGTTTATCAAGGGGGTCCCATACACCCCAACCGTGTTAGGAACGCATAATCAAGGAACATAACACCGGTTTATACGGTTCCTAACGGCATGAGTGGAACAAAACACCAAGCAAAAGGCTTAGCCTTCCACCCTTGCCAGTATATAGATGATTTCATTTTTAAGCATTTATATAGTGTGATATAACCCAACCAAACTTCATCATGAAGCAAGCATCTTCAATCTTCACCTGCAACTAACAATGCTATAAGAAGGGCTGAGCGAAGCGTACTTAGCCAAGCAACGGTTTGCGTAGGTAGGGTGGTTAAACATGGCAATTGGTTACAAGTAGGAGGCTGACAAGAAGAACATGGGCATCGAGGCAAAACTAAAGATCGAGACTACTAGCAATAGGCAAAGATAGTAATGGTATCCGGGTTCGGTCATCTTGCCTGGGATTCCACAAGGGAGAAGAACGGATCCACGAAGAAGACGAAGAAGAAGCCTCACAACTCCGGAACGAAACCGAAGCTAACAAAAGAAGCAACCGGAAAGAAGGAAAACAACACGGTAAACACACAAACATAAACATGGCATACGATGCACATCCAAGTATGATGCATGTCCGGTTTAAATATGCAAGGCATGGCAAAGTGCACAAACAAATACTACAAGTTAAGTGGAGATCAATATGCAACGAGTTGCATATTGACGAAACACCACATTTAATTATTTAGTTGACTCTCATTATTTACAAGACAAGATTAAATGTTTGTTAACATGGCAAGAGGTGAAGCATAATAAAACTACACTATTTAGGCATTTTAAATGAGGCCGGAAAATAACAACAACATATCCGGAAAATCCCCATGAGCATGTTTTAATAATTATAAGCAAACAACAATTCACACATATTAATGTTGTTAATATGATGCGGATGACATGATCAAGTTTATGCAAGTTTTATTAAAAGGTTGACTTAAAAGAGACATGAAGTATTTGTCACCGTGGTGGAAAGAAAAGGGTGCCACGGCAACGATCCGAAAAATGAAGCATGGCAACAATTCGGTTCCGGTAACTCGGTGAGGGACCGGTGCAAAACAAAAGGTGGAGTGAACGAGTAGAACAAGATGATGGGGTGATCCCGTTGCCGGGTTCCCACGAGTCGGTGGCGAGGCAACCGAGGAACATGACAAAAGGTGGAACGGGCACGAAGCACACACGGGAGACATTACATACAACACAACAAGCATGCACACGGGTCATCCACGGGGTCGTCTCGTTATACCTTTGAAGCGTGCGTTTCGGGGCGGTTCGAGACGTAGAGGAAGAAGTCGTTCTCGTAACTCGTAGAGGAAGTAGTGGTTCACGGCCGAAGAGGAAGTAGATGTTCGGGCGACGGTAGACGTTCGGGCCGTAGATGTACTCGGTCGTCGTGGTACACGGTCGTAGGGGTACTCGTGGCGATCGTGTAGTCGAACTTGACGGTCATCGGCGACTCGAAGGGGTACACGGGTCGTCGTTCTCGTACATGTAGTCGTTCTCGAGCTCGTTTTCCGTAGATGTTCAAGTCGTTTTGCCGTGTAGAGGTACTTGGTCGGGTCGCCGGTAGTCGTACACGGGTCATCGCGGTCTTTAGCGGTAGTCGTTCTCTGTTCAGGTTAATACCAGCAACAAAACAAAAAAAACAAAACTACAACACTGAGACAGTCCAAAGGAGGCAGCGGCTGGAGAAGGCCGACGGGGGCGAGGCGCCCGGGGCTGGATCCGCGGCGGGATGCAGACGCGGGGAGCGCCGGGCTTCGGAGGGTGCCGGAGGCGGCGCTGGGAAAAGAGGGAGGAGCTGCGGCTCGAGGGATGGGCTAGGGTTCGGTGCGGAGGGAGTTGGGCCAGGGTGGCCTGGGCCGCGGCTTGGGCCAGAAGATAGTTGAGGGGGCTCAAGAGGGAGGAGAGAGGGAAGTATGGGCCAGGAGGGAAGGAGGCTGACTGCTCCTCTGTTTTTATTTCTTAGACAGAAAAAAAAACAAAAAGGAGAGAGCCAAAATTAAAAAGAAAAGAGGCAAGGAAAAGAATAAAATGATGGACATTTTTGTAAGGCTTTACGGATTAATTCCCACCTCACAGAAATAATTCCAACAAAAGGGGAAGTGCAAAACTAAAACATTTAGCTTGCAATAAAAGGAGTTTAGATAAAAGGAGGAGCCTCGAAACAACGGAAAGAATTAATACCGGCAAGATTTTAAGGTGAAACTCGAAGTGAAAGATATGGGGAAAAAGCAAGTGTGTTTGAGTAATTCCGAGGAATGGAATAATTATTAATATAGCTCCATAACTATTGAGAGGCTTTTATATGTTATAAAGAGAAGTCACCTTCCCTCGATTTAAATGGACCGAAGGTCCACACGGTTTATTTAGGTTGAGATGCAAAAATAAAATATGATATGATGGAATGATGACATGATGCAATGCAAAAAAAAATAAAAACACAAGCACAAAAGAACACACGGGCAACCCGGAACATCTGGAATCTTCTGGAAGCTTCTGGAATCTTCTGGGACGTCAGTCTCGGGCGTCACAACTCTCCCACACTAACAGAGGATCTCGACCCGAGATCCTAGAGATATCACCGGGTAAAACGGAAGAGGAAGAGGTAAAACAAAGTTGCTTCTTTGACAGACGAGTGAAACCAAAGAACCTTGAGAGGTAGAACAATCTTGAAAGAAAGAATGCAACGGAGATGAACAAATATGCAAACTCCGTTAGAAAAGAGGAACAAGGAACATTACGAGAACCTTGTAGGTTGAAAGACATTAAACAAGAGCTTACGAACCAAAAGAATATGAAACCGCAATGGTATAGCCAAGGAATAAGAATGACAGAATTTGGACAGCACTCCGTCTGAAAATGGAAGGAATTGAGCACGAACTAGAGAAGATGGAATGATACTTGATGAAATGAACAACATATTGCCTCCGAAACAATTGAAAGAATGGCACAAGCGGTAAGAAAGACTCAGACAGCACTCCGGTTAAAAGAGAGTTAAAACTTGATAAGATGAGAGAATTAGAATGGAGGACACAACACTCCGGTTAAATGATAAGCAAGGGAAAGAACAAGATCTCGATAAAACGATATGATGGTTTGGAGAGAGCAACATAACAATGCCTCCGGAATGAAAGAAATAGCATTGAGATCAACGAAAGAAATGAATGGAGAAGAAATATGACAACCTCTCTCAAAATTTAATTTGAAAGAGCATCTTACAAAGAAGGGTTGAACGGAGTTGTTGGAAAATCAACAACGAAACGAATGAGGTTCATGTGGGCTTATGGAAACATCTCAAAATTATGAGGTGACAACCAGCCACTATCGAAAACAATTGATTTGATAGAGATCAACAAGGAGACGAAAAAACTTAGTTCACCGGAAGGATAAATGAAGAACTTGGGTCATTTATAAGCACCATAATAGCAACAATCCTTAGGGAAGGCTTTAGGTGAAATACAACCCAAGATAACTCCAATGAATAAATTGAAGGGTTGGAAAGATCTCCTGAACAAAGAAAATGATGGGTTTAAATATCCCATTCTTGATAACTCGTGAGTCATGAAACATGAAGGAATTGTCAAGAATGACATAACACCATCTGAAAAGATAAGGTAGGACGGATTGCAATTGGAATGCATGATGAAGAATGCTTAAGCTCCAACAAGAATCTTGATGAAGACTTCAAGGATGAATTAAAACATGATGAACCACCATGAAAACTCCGGTAATGAAAGCATGGAAGTGAAAGAAGAAAAGAATAAGATTCAAGGCCTGCGATGAATTAGATGGAGGTTGAAATGATATAATTGAAATAACTTGGAGCTCCGGAAACAAGATGAACAACTTAGAACCGAGAATATGATATGATGAACAAGCTCCAGACAAAGAATTAAAACATGACCTTGAAGGAATAAGAATAAGAATTATGTAATGCATCTCCTTCACCAATTTAAATTGATGACAACCAAGGATTTGGCATACTACTTATTCTCGTTGCAAAGAATTAAAGAGAGATCTAGCACAAGCTTGGGTAAAAAGTCTTCAACGAACCACCGGTAGGATTATTAAAAGAACGAGTGAAATAAAATGATAACAACGAAAGGGTAACTTGAAAGAACCACCGTAAGAATATGGAGACGAACGAAGAGACATCAATGAAGAATATTTGGAGGACGAAGTTGAAAACTGAGAACGAAGAAATATTCTGAAATGATGGCCTTCGGAGGAACACAAAGGAAAAGAATTTATGAAGAATCTTGAGAGAACGGGCCAAGATTAAGAGAAAACACTTCTCCGGTCTTCAAATGTTGAGAATGAAGGCGAGAAATGCCATGAAGAATTGTTGAGGCACTCCGGAATGAAGAATTAAAAAGGTTGAACCAATGATGGAAAAGAATTTGAAAGCGAACTTGGAGAAGGCATGTGACTGATGGGGAAACATTCTTACGTCACGCTTTGAAAAGAATTGAGTATAACTCCAGAAAAAATTAGAAGAGTTAGGTAAGATCCTGGGAAAAGACCTGTGGGTTAAGGCCCACTCAAAAGAAATCACCGTTGAAAAGATTGCTTAAGAGATATTGCACCGGTTGAATAAAATGGTTTGAGTAAGATAACAATGCTCAAAATAGCTTGAATGGATAAGAATGGAATTATGAATCTTCAGCACTCCGGATATGAATAGCAAGAGGAGAATGATTAATTGGAGCACCGGAATAAGAAAGCATTGTGAAAAAGAGGAAAAGGATAAGATCAACACCGAAATCTTGAATTACATCCACCGGCAGAATTAACAAGAATGGAGAATGATAAACTTGGAGTTCTTGAGCCTCTTCCTGAGAATCACCGTATAAGAACATAGAAGGAAAAGAATGAAGAAAATATCACATGAATAAAATGGATACTTCATCTGAGATTTTCTGGCTCCAAGAAGAAAAAGGGTGGGAGGGTGGGGAAAAAACAAAGACAACTTGGGATGAACAAAATGGACACCGGTTGAAAAGAATTAACATGACCATCTTGATGATCAAGAAGGACTAGCACTCCCATAGAAATATGAGAACACCGAATAAGAAAGGTATGGAATCAACATTTATCATCGAAGCAACTCGAATACCAGAATCAAAACAAAAACAAAGGATAGATATGTTTATGAAGAAGATTATGCTGCAACACATCTATCCGAACAGAGAATTGAACGAATGAATTCCGCAGTTACATCAACTTGTCGAGAAGCCACTTGGAGAACAAAAATAAATAAAAAAAGGAACAAGAATCAGATAGAACAAATACAAGATAGAAGCTTCGTTCGACATCTTCGTGCTGAAAGCTCATGGAACGTGTTACAAAAGGGTTTTGCAATCCCCGGATCAGCATAGCCAAGGACCCTTTAAGATGCAACTCCCGATCAGAACAAGTCCATAAAACCACTTCACTCAATGTAGAACCCCGAACTTCATATCGAGCATCCGTTGGAAGAATGCCTAGAACTACTAGATGAACCCACCTATAGATTTCCGAAAGTTTCCAGTTATGCAATCAGGTGTTGGGGATACACGGGAAGCATCGCGCAATCAACTCTAAACCTACATCCAGGTGTATCCATCCTTCAACACATAACCAGTCTTTCTCGGAAACTGTTTACCTCGGACCTTCGAAAAGCATCCACTATAACAAGCTATGGCAATACTCTCGAACTACCTCCCCAGTACTGGGTGATGTCGGGGTTATCTTGCCACTGGCCGTATAGGGGAGATTTTCGATGTCGGCCGTCTTAAGTATTTAGTACTGCCGCGATATGCTTGTTACAATGATACCCCGAAGCTCAACTCCTCGGTAACAGGAGGCATCGGGAACAATATCCTTGTCACAAGAACATCGAAACAATCCCAGAATACTCGCGGGATTCCTAAAAAAAATTTTGTGCAAATTTTGAAGATAGGAGAGACAAGAGTAGACGTCAGGAGTCCTCACCAGAGAGAAAGGGGATGAGAAGCAAGAAATCCTACTCTCCGATATAATATAGGACTCAAAAAGTTTTCAGTGTGTGCCTAGACTCAACCGTCAACGGTTCGATCAAACAGTGGGGGCTCCTAGGTCGGAGAAGGCTCTGAATACCAACTTGTAATGCCCAGGATGGAGTTATACCTCCTACGTGTCGAGGCACGACTTAAAGGCATAAGTCCATCCTAGAATGATCTCAAGTTTGGTAATCTTTGCACAACTCATGTAAAAGAGGGGATAGTAAACAGAAATAGTTGGCTTACACTCGCCACGTCACAGAATTACAGTACAAGTCTCAAACATCATACATTAAGAACACTACAACCCTCTAAGGGCAAAAGCCAAATGTCAAAGTACCAAACTCAGATAAATAAACCACAGGAGGATCGAATCCTAGTAAGAGACTCCACTACTGATCGTCCGGGTAGCGCACGTAGTACCGACTACGCTCCTCGTCGTACTCCCAATCCAGCTCGGTGCCATCACCTGGATAGCTCACAGCTGGACCTGCATCTGGTGTGTGAAGTAACTGTGAGCCACAGAGGACTCAGCAATCCCGTCTCCGGGTAACAAGACTATCAAAGCCTTTGGGTGAGGAAAAGGCTGAAGAAAAGAATAAGTGTCTGCAGCAGCAACTAGCATCTAGCTTACGTAAGTGAGAGCGAGAAGAGAAAGCCTCGGCGAGAAGTGATCACGAAGTGATCCTAGCTACAAGCTCCACAATCATAACCCCTCCGTGTTCAACTCCCGAATCCCTATTCGGAAATTGACAGTCACGGAACACACGCTGGTAGTGTATTAGAAACATTGTGTCAAGTTATCTACAACCGGAATTAACAAGCTCCCATCTGCCACATAACCGCGGGCACGGCTTTCGAAAGTTCAAACCCTGCAGGGGTGTTCCAACTTGGCCCATCACAAGCCCACGATCCGCGAAGTCGCAACTCCATAGGTGGGAAGACCCGAGTATTCTCGGAATCCCGTGCTCGAGTTAAACCGAACTAAGGTAAGGCTAATCCAGCAAATCCTCCCGGCGTGTCGACACCCTGATAGTAGCCGCGCGTATCTAAGTCTCAGGACACGACCGGATGGGTGATCCCACAGGTTTTTACCAAACCTTGAGTTTCCTCGAGGTGGCCCCGCGTAACCCCCGTTTCGGACCAACACTCATGTGGAGCACTGGCCCGGGGTTGTAGAATTAAAATAAAAGGGATAGCTAGTCCACATGCAAGTTTTATTAGTTTGTTATTAGGCAAATAGTACCAATGTTGGGATTTGCTGGAAAAGACTTAGCACTTAGCGGTTTATCAAGGGGGTCCCATACACCCCAACCGTGTTAGGAACGCATAATCAAGGAACATAACACCGGTTTATACGGTTCCTAACGGCATGAGTGGAACAAAACACCAAGCAAAAGGCTTAGCCTTCCACCCTTGCCAGTATATAGATGATTTCATTTTTAAGCATTTATATAGTGTGATATAACCCAACCAAACTTCATCATGAAGCAAGCATCTTCAATCTTCACCTGCAACTAACAATGCTATAAGAAGGGCTGAGCGAAGCGTACTTAGCCAAGCAACGGTTTGCGTAGGTAGGGTGGTTAAACATGGCAATTGGTTACAAGTAGGAGGCTGACAAGAAGAACATGGGCATCGAGGCAAAACTAAAGATCGAGACTACTAGCAATAGGCAAAGATAGTAATGGTATCCGGGTTCGGTCATCTTGCCTGGGATTCCACACGGGAGAAGAACGGATCCACGAAGAAGACGAAGAAGAAGCCTCACAACTCCGGAACGAAACCGAAGCTAACAAAAGAAGCAACCGGAAAGAAGGAAAACAACACGGTAAACACACAAACATAAACATGGCATACGATGCACATCCAAGTATGATGCATGTCCGGTTTAAATATGCAAGGCATGGCAAAGTGCACAAACAAATACTACAAGTTAAGTGGAGATCAATATGCAACGAGTTGCATATTGACGAAACACCACATTTAATTATTTAGTTGACTCTCATTATTTACAAGACAAGATTAAATGTTTGTTAACATGGCAAGAGGTGAAGCATAATAAAACTACACTATTTAGGCATTTTAAATGAGGCCGGAAAATAACAACAACATATCCGGAAAATCCCCATGAGCATGTTTTAATAATTATAAGCAAACAACAATTCACACATATTAATGTTGTTAATATGATGCGGATGACATGATCAAGTTTATGCAAGTTTTATTAAAAGGTTGACTTAAAAGAGACATGAAGTATTTGTCACCGTGGTGGAAAGAAAAGGGTGCCACGGCAACGATCCGAAAAATGAAGCATGGCAACAATTCGGTTCCGGTAACTCGGTGAGGGACCAGTGCAAAACAAAAGGTGGAGTGAACGAGTAGAACAAGATGATGGGGTGATCCCGTTGCCGGGTTCCCACGAGTCGGTGGCGAGGCAACCGAGGAACATGACAAAAGGTGGAACGGGCACGAAGCACACACGGGAGACATTACATACAACACAACAAGCATGCACACGGGTCATCCACGGGGTCGTCTCGTTATACCTTTGAAGCGTGCGTTTCGGGGCGGTTCGAGACGTAGAGGAAGAAGTCGTTCTCGTAACTCGTAGAGGAAGTAGTGGTTCACGGCCGAAGAGGAAGTAGATGTTCGGGCGACGGTAGTCGTTCAGGCGACGGTAGACGTTCGGGCCGTAGATGTACTCGGTCGTCGTGGTACACGGTCGTAGGGGTACTCGTGGCGACCGTGTAGTCGAACTTGACGGTCATCGGCGACTCGAAGGGGTACACGGGTCGTCGTTCTCGTACATGTAGTCGTTCTCGAGCTCGTTTTCCGTAGATGTTCAAGTCGTTTTGCCGTGTAGAGGTACTTGGTCGGGTCGCCGGTAGTCGTACACGGGTCATCGCGGTCTTTAGCGGTAGTCGTTCTCTGTTCAGGTTAATACCAGCAACAAAACAAAAAAAAACAAAACTACAACACTGAGACAGTCCAAAGGAGGCAGCGGCTGGAGAAGGCCGACGGGGGCGAGGCGCCCGGGGCTGGATCCGCGGCGGGATGCAGACGCGGGGAGCGCCGGGCTTCGGAGGGTGCCGGAGGCGGCGCTGGGAAAAGAGGGAGGAGCTGCGGCTCGAGGGATGGGCTAGGGTTCGGTGCGGAGGGAGTTGGGCCAGGGTGGCCTGGGCCGCGGCTTGGGCCAGAAGATAGTTGAGGGGGCTCAAGAGGGAGGAGAGAGGGAAGTATGGGCCAGGAGGGAAGGAGGCTGACTGCTCCTCTGTTTTTATTTCTTAGACAGAAAAAAAAAACAAAAAGGAGAGAGCCAAAATTAAAAAGAAAAGAGGCAAGGAAAAGAATAAAATGATGGACATTTTTGTAAGGCTTTACGGATTAATTCCCACCTCACAGAAATAATTCCAACAAAAGGGGAAGTGCAAAACTAAAACATTTAGCTTGCAATAAAAGGAGTTTAGATAAAAGGAGGAGCCTCGAAACAACGGAAAGAATTAATACCGGCAAGATTTTAAGGTGAAACTCGAAGTGAAAGACATGGGGAAAAAGCAAGTGTGTTTGAGTAATTCCGAGGAATGGAATAATTATTAATATAGCTCCATAACTATTGAGAGGCTTTTATATGTTATAAAGAGAAGTCACCTTCCCTCGATTTAAATGGACCGAAGGTCCACACGGTTTATTTAGGTTGAGATGAAAAAATAAAATATGATATGATGGAATGATGACATGATGCAATGCAAAAAAAAATAAAAACACAAGCACAAAAGAACACACGGGCAACCCGGAACATCTGGAATCTTCTGGAAGCTTCTGGAATCTTCTGGGACGTCAGTCTCGGGCGTCACAATTTGGCACGATCTTCATGTACCGCGAGCTTTGTTATTATAGTTGGATCTTATGGTGTTCTTCCCTCTCTATCTTGAGATGAATTGAATCTTTTCCTTTGAGGTTTTGTTATGTCGGATTGAATCTTTGGATGATAGAGCACTTTATGTATGTCTTGTGATGGGATATCCGTGGTGACAATGGGATGTTCGATTGATCCACTTGATGTATGTTTTGGTTATCAACTTGCGGATTCCCGTGGTGACATTGGGGTAATCTATGCATACGGGTTGGTATGCGTTTTCCTATTCCTTTCTCCGATAGAAATCTTGGGGTAATCTTTTAAGTTATTTGTTTTGGATTGAATATTGTGAATATGAGATTTGTGATCACTACTACAGGTTGCTGCTAACACGACACCACAATCAAAGACCCTTCGACGAAACTGTGTGTTATGCCATAACCGAAAACGGGGGTGTAAAAAACCGTCAAAAAGGTGCAAAACGTTTGCAATGGCAGAGACATCAAACACGGTTCAGATTTAGTTGCATGTGCGATGCAGGGCATACGGTTCAGTTCAATGAACTGTTTGCGATGAGGAGGAACAAAAGAAACGGGTAGCCAGATGAAGGCATGTGCGATATACAGCATACAGTTCACTCGGATGAACTGTTTTTGATGAGGAGGAACAATAGAACTGGCAAGCTAGATAAAGGTGTGTGCGATTGAGGGCATACACTTCAGAAGGATTAACTGTTTGCGATTAGGTAACACAACAGAAACGGGTCAGCCAGATCAAAGTGTCTGTGATTATTAGCAAACAAAAGTGTGTGCGATTGATGGCATACACTTCACACGGATGAACTGTTTGCGATTAGCCACAACAAACTGAAACAGTTAGATAGATCAACGTGTGTGCGCTAGACGAGCACACACATTCTAATTAAAAAAGCATGCGTGATGGTAATAATGAGCGCGCACGGTTGTTGGAACAAGACGTGTGCGTACATTGCCTATTACGGTGCACCCTATGGTGCAATCGCCACATACGCGGCCGAGAAGGCATATGTGCCCACGTTACGCCTTTCGGGAATAGTGATGCACTTATAATCGCCAGTAAATTTTGAGCCTGCGTCCTGTCACATTCCCAATTGCAAACGTGTTCACACCAATCTAAACCTAAACGGTTTCCCACTTAGGAGCGTATGAGTACTCGGTTATAAATACTACTACTCCAAGATGACTGCACATTCCTCCTCAACTCCTCATCCTCAAAAATAAACAAGTCATGCATCATCGTTCCCTTGCGTCTGCCATGGCCAGCGTGAGTTCTGGGTCGAGAGATTGCCACCAGGGAGATGCGGGCATGGAAGCGGAAGCACGTGAGATGTCTCGCCTCGCCGCGAACGCAGCCGACATGTCCCGTCGCGCGGCCGTCGCAGCACAAAGGTCCCGCCGCGCCGCCGAAGCAACACGGAGATCCCGCCGCGCCGTTGATGTAGTAGATTGGTCTGGCCACGTCGCGGAAGCAGAAGATATGTCCCGCCGCACCGCGAATGCAGCAGAAATGTCCTCCCGCACCACGGCGGCCTGGGAAAATGTCCCGCGGCCAGGCGAGGACTCTTACAGGCGCATGCATGCGATCGTCCATAGCCATATGGATCAGATCTCCGGCTAGGCAAGGTTGCAGGACGACATGAAAGCCTCTTTTGAATATGCTGTCGGCGTCATCCGGCAACTAAATGAGAGCAATGCGAAACTCCGGGCCGACTGCGACCTGCTGTGAGCTGTCGAAAGTGCGGAGCAGCATGAGGAGACCGCTGCCTTGTTGAAGAGGACCGACGTCATCATCGAGAAACTTATGGACGAGAATGCCATGTTGCGCATTAAGCGCTGAAGGCTGGTGGAGGAATATGTGGATGCTCTCCAGCGGCATCTTGAGGACAAGAAAGAGCTCATCGCCGCTCGCCGCGGAGACTAGTTCCCGCGGCCTGCAGCAACACATCAAGAAAGTAGAGATCAGCGAACCAGATTGTTGTCTTCCTTCTTTTGCACTTGTGTATTTTGGGCGTTGCTGCATGTTGCTTTTTTAATTATGTTCCTAAATATGTAAGATAATTATTATCCACTATCATCGTCCTTATATTCATTATGCTTGCTATAAGTCGCGGTCGATGCTATATAGGTCCATCGAATCTTACATCAAGATTCGTGCAAAACTTTATTTTTAGATTTTCATTTATCTCTCCATCCAGTGAGACATATAACCACGCCGTAGAATAGGGGCTCAGGCGCCATTAATGGAGACATTGGGAGGGAGGTGCGCGGTGGGTAGCGGTCAAAGGGCTCTCCTCCCGATGAGAACGTGGAGGGGTCTGATCGCACACCTGCCGTACTCAAATAGTGACCCTGCATGGCACCTCACAGCCATTAAAAAAAGGGGACGCATGGCGGCATGTAATTGGTAGTTTCAATAATACTTGTGTTTCCGATTTGTAACATGACAACACTTGTTCCAAAATGACTTTGTTCATTGTTAATGTGTGCGCCTTTGCAAATCGGACAGAAAAATTACGACAACATGTTGGTGCCATGTCATGACACCATGCCAAGCTTCATGATTTTCAGGCATGTTATGGATTTACAGGAATTAAAAAAATCAAGTTTCTCAATCTTTTCGGCCGAGCCACGACGCTCAGATGTTTAAATTTCATTCCCATTTCTTGCATGGGACCTAAGCATGCACATAAGGATACAGATTTATTTTTTCAACCAATTTATATGCACTGGAGCATGTGCATGTAGTTCAAAGTTGAATTATGCACATAAATGCATTGAAAACTCAGTTAATGCATACAAATGTCCAAGCGAACCCCAAAAAATCAAAAAAATGACACAACACTCCTGTTGTTCTATGTTGACACGACAAATGAAAGCAATAAGAGGCAATGGATATCGCTTCGTCCCCAAAGGTGGGACCTTCCCTACCGAAACCATCATGCTTGTTGTGAGAAGCTCTGGTTTGTGAGAAGCATATACCCAAACCTGCCTCAAATGGGACAAAAAAAATACCACGGCATGTTGATGCCGCTCCATGATAGCATGCCAAGTTTCATGAATTTCAGACGAGTTTTGGATTTACTAGAATTTAAAAACCAGGCATCTCAATGTTTTGCCGGCAATCAACGGTGCCCTGGTGTTTGAATTTCATTCTCATTTCCTGCATGGGACCTAAGCATGCACATAAGGACAAAATTTTGATTTTTCAGCCAATTTATATGCACTGGAGCATGTGCATGTAGTTCAAATTTGAATTATGCACATAAATGCATTGAAAACTCGGTTAATGCATAAAAATGTCCAAACGAACCCCGAAAAATCACAAAAATTGACACAACACTCTCGTTGTTCTATGTTGACACGAGAAAAATTTTGAAAGCAATAAGAGGCAATGGATATCACTTCGTCCCCAAAGGTGGGACGTTCCCTACCGAAACCATCATGCTTGTTGTGAGAAACTCTGGTTTGTGAGAAGCATATACCCAAACCTGCTCCAAATGGGACAAAAAGTTTACCACGGCATGTTGATGCTGCTCCATGATAGCATGCCAAGTTTCATGAATTTCAGACGAGTTTTGGATTTACTAGAAATTAAAAGCCATGTATCTCAATGTTTTGTCGGCAATCAACGGTGCCCCGATTATGTGCATTTTGTAGGCATTAATGCACGTAATTCAAATTCAAACAATCGGTGCATGAAAGGGTGCGCAATAACGGTCAGGAAAAACCATACTCGTGGTATTTAGTAATTTCTCAAGCCTTTTACAAGGAATGGGCAGAGATTTACCATATTTAGGGAATTATGTCCATTTTCTAGGCATTAATGGTCGTAATTTAAATTCGAACAATCGATGCATGAAAAGGTGCACAAGAACGGTCTGGAAAACCATGCTCGTATTATTTAGTACATTCTCATGCCTTTTACAAGGAATGGGCAAGTATTTCAAGGAAATGTGTGGCAATAGTCAACCATAAACGCGTCGTTTACTCGGTTAACAACTATAGAAAAAATGAAACACATAGTTGGAAAACATGACGCCTAGCGTGGTGTTATGCATGGTATGGCCTCACCATGCCCTGGTAAAAATTGGATAATGTTTTCCTTATGTCATGATGCGCGTCTTTCATAAATCGAACCATCACCGAGGAAGTTTCATGGTTTCGAGGGGGAAATCACCAAGATTGATGGGGGGTCCAAATTTCCTTTGTCCTTTGTCCACGAGTTTTTTTCTACGATGAACATACAACCTGCAAATCACTGTGTTCAAATTTGGCACTTTTCTGGGTTCATTTGCCATATTTAGGGGATTATGTGCATTTCCTAGGCATTAATACGCATAATTCAAGTTCGAACAATCGATGCATGAAAGGGTCCACAAGAACGGCCTAGAAAACCATGCTCGTGCCATTTAGCAAATTCTCATGCCTTTTACATGAAATGGACAGATATTTCGATGAAATGTGTAGCAATAGTCAACCACAAATGTTTGTTTGTTGGTTTTCAACTATAGAAAAAATGAAATAAATGCTTAAAAACATGACGCCTGGCATGGTGCCATGGTATGACCTCACCATGCCCTGCTAAAAATTTGAGAAGGTTTGGCTTATGTCGTCATGCACGCCCTTCATAAATCGAACCATCACCGAGGAAGTTCCATGCTTCGAGAGGGAAATCCCCGAGATTGAAGGGGGGGGTCCAAATTTTCTTCTTTCTTTGTCATGGAGTTTTTTTCTACGATGAACATACACCCTGCAAATCACCGTGTTCAAATTTGGCATTTTTTCGGGCTCATTTACCATATTAGGGGATTATGTGCATTTTCTAGGCATTTAGCGCATATAAATCCAATCCAGCTACAGGTGCATGGGTGTGATGTGAGGGACGTGGATTGCCGTTCGATCGCGGCGCATCCAACGATGCACATGCCCGATCCGCATGGCTGGGGTTCCAGCCAATCATAACACAACACACAATAGGCTCAGTGCACACTGTTTCCGAAAGAGACGAAGATGAACCATGTGCGATAATGAGAAGTAGTTTAAGTTTGTAGTATTAGAGCAAATTACCAGTAGTACTTTAAGTTTGTAGTATTAACGTACAATGTCGGTAAGAGTGTCCTTTGAGGGCTTTGAGCGTTGATTATCATGTGTGCCCATGTGCGTTTTTTTTGCGTTAATCATTAGAAGATCACAAAACACACGGTTTCTATGTCGTACCCGTCTGCGTTTTTTTTTGCGTTAATGACCCATAAGTCAGTTACCTGTGCGATATTTCCTAATAAACCAGGCGTACCATTGACCAAAAAAAAATCAAGTATGCGTGTACATTTTTTGGAGATGGGATCTGTCAACTTTCTTTTTTCTCGCACACGAGTATTTTACGCACTTCATCTGCGTTGTGTGTTTCCCCCGCCCAAGTTTCAAGTTTCGCACCGAAATTTTCATTAGGTGCGCAATTTCAGAATTTATTCCTCCAACCACATCCCCTTCCCCTCAGTATCCCGCCACCGCTGCAACCACAGCTTCAACCACATCTACGTTCTGCTCGGATCCAGTCAGGTAACCTACCGGTCTCTATCACGTCCCCGGCCTGATTGCTTAAATGGCGCGTGCGAAACATCCTCATGCCTCCAAATCCCCCCCCCCCTAGGAGTTGATGGCGGTCCATGGCGCGATGGCCGCTATGCGTGTTGACCCGGAGGAACACCTCGCCTCCGTCGCCGCCGCCGACATGGTGCAGGCTCTAGCCCAGATGTAGTCCCCCAGCAACTACCCCCAGGACTTAACAGGTAAGATCTGACCAGCTAAATCTTACCAATACCACTTGCAACGGCTATGATTTGTACAGTTGATGTATTAAGCATGTTCGTGCCTTGTTTATTTCAGTACTGCACACTGTGTGATGTTCATTATTACCGTGTCCAGCTCAATTTCACCAATACCAGCAACAAACTTACTATACACGACTCAGGATATCACTAGAGATGTTGCATCCCATGACTTACAGTATTTCACATCATTTGTGCAATTGCAGTTTAACTTCTACCATTTACTGGTTGCCTGTAGGTACACATGTCAGTGGCACTTATCCACCCTTCGGCCTGGAGAAATAGCTCATCTCTGCGGCCGCTAACTTTGGGCGGGCTCTGGCCAAGATGAAGTGCCCCAGCAACTACCTCTCAGGACTTAACAAGTATGTACCAACCGGTTCAATCTTACCAATACCAGTTGCAATTAATGGCTATGTTTTGTACTGTCGATGTATTAAGCATGTTTTAGTAAACATGCCTAACACGTTGAGCTATTTCCCCTACCTTCTTATAGACAACCGGGCCATTATCTGCTCTGTCAGCACGTGCCCTGTGATGTTTAACTCTGCCAATTGCATTTTTATCAGTACCGGTTTCAATGGTCATTGGGCCTGTTGCAATTAACAGTTGTATCCATTTTTAAAAAGTTGTATTTCAATGGCTACAAACTTACAAAACATGAATTAGGATGTTGTTAAGCTTATTGCAATTAACAGTTGTATCCATTTTTTAATCCATCCCTTTGCTACATTGCTACTCTTTCGAAATGAAGATGTCACTGCAGATGCTGTCGTTTTATTACCATTTGCTATTTTTGGTGGATATTAACCCTGTTGTAGTTAACATTGGCTTTCCATGCTTACACATGGCTACAATGGGCGATGTTGTTGTTTGCCGTCGAGGTTAGCTGCATCCCATGTCTTATAACCATCTATTCCTAAATATAAGTATTTTTAGAGATTCCAATATAGACTACATAAGGAGAAAAATGAGTGAATCTAGAATTCTAGATTATAATCTAAACTATATCTATAATTATATATACATCCATATGTTGTTCATAGTGAAATCTAAAAAAAATACTTATACTTAGGAACATAGGTAGTTGTATTTTACATCATTTGTGCAATCTCAGTTTAGCTTCTAACATTTACTGGCTGCTTGTAGATACATATATGAGCGGTACTGATCCACGCTTTGATCCGTTTTGCGTATGGGGCAATGAGATATTCATGAACAAGCGTCAAGTGAGGAAACTAAGAAAGATTGTTAGGCGAAAGAAACGGGTGATTGGAATTAAGCTCTTTATTTACACTTTGTCGAAGACAATAGTGAACTTTAGGATGGTAAGTAATGTGTTGCATTTTCCCCCTGCCCACAACAAGTTACTCTTTTAGACCTCAATATCTGATATTTTTCTCTTTTCAGTGGTTTCAGAAGCTATTTACTGATGATTACCTTGCAAACTACATGACCGGAGTGGAGGCAACTAAGGTTAAAGTATATAATTCATGCTACCATGATAATGCTCTGGAAGTCTTCTTGAAGGTGGTGAAGGATGGGCGGGTGATCATCACAAGGGGTTGCACAAAAGTGGTTCATGCCTATGGCATGCAGGAAGGCACATTATGGGCATTCCGCTTCTTCAACACCGTCGGCAGTCAAAATGATTTACACTTTTCTCTTCACCTTTATCAGCTTTAAATATTGTGGTTCATCATAGTTAATTGTTGCCTAATCCTGTAATTACTGAACATATTGTACTAGCAATTTTATTTATGGATTCGCTGTTGAACCATTGTGCTGAGAATTTGAATTGCACGTTTCATATTTCAAAATTTCCAATTAGAATAATAAATTACAGGCAAAAATAAAAAGAGATCAGACGGTCATGGAACTTTGCAAATGGTTCTGGCAGTAAAAGCGCTTGTGATGGATAGCCCAATGCCACACAGTTTTTTACATCAAATCGTGTGTGATGTAGTTAATGAAAGCAAACAGTTAACCAAGGCAGAGCGTGTGTGATAGTTACACCTTTCACACACGAGCGTATACAATAAACTGTGTGGGATGTACATCCTAACGGAAATGTTTTCTCTGGATTGACTGTGTGGGATGTACATAAGAACGGAAACGTATTCCTTAGATTGACTGTGTGTGATATACATACGAACGGAAATGTTTTTTTGGGATTCACCGTGTGGGATGTACATACCTACGGAAATGATTTTCTCATATTATCGTGTGGGATGTACATACCTACGAAAATGATTGGGTTTCGTTGCCTCGCCCGATTACACACTGCCCCAGCCTGGGTCCCAGGAGGGCCTATCCCCGACGATTTCTGGGTCATGTGGGAAGGACACCCTATCGCACACACTCACTTGGCGACGGTTCCAAATGTCGTCGCGGAAAGGGGTTAAAAACCGTTTGTATAGCACCGACGCGTACTAGTGGATGCACATCGTATAATTGAACCACAGATACTTGTGGCGACATTGGAGTATCTTGGTGACATTTGGGTTGATTGATGCATGTCACGTGGTGTTATTCTAGTATAAACTATAGGCCTATTTTTGACACTTATAGGAATAGCCCAATAGATTGATCAGAAATAATAACTTTGAGGTGGTTTCGTACGCTACAAGCAATTTCATCATATGTTCTCTACGATAGGAATATTGGAGTGATTCTCCGTTGCACATTGAGGGATTGTTATATGATCCAATTATGTTATCATTGTTGAGATATTTTGCACTAGTAAAGGTATGAACCCTAGGCCTTGTTTTCAATCATTGCAATACCGTTTTTTCTCACTTTTACTACTTGATACCTTGCTGTTTTTATATTTTTCATATTACAAAAACTATATCTACTATCCATATTACACTTGTATCACCATCTCTTCGCCGAACTAGTGCACCTATACAATTTATCATTGTATTGGGTGTGTTGGGGACACAAATGATCCTTGTTATTTGGTTGCAGGGTTGTTTGAGAGAGAGACCATCTTCATCCTACGCCTGACATGGATTAATAAACCTTAGGTCATCCACTTGAGGGAAATTTGGTACTGTCCTACAAAACTCTGCGCTTGGAGGCCCAACACGTGTCTACAAGTAGAAGGTTGCATGGTAGACATCAGTCTCTTATACAGACAATCATGCACAAAGTGTCTTGGGCTATCGCAATTGTAGCATTTCCTTCATCCAAAAGATCTTCCTTGAAGATTCTTCCCTTTGTTTGCCATGGTACCGGAGTACTTTTACTAAGAGAGCCAAGTTTTCCGCAAAGTCATTTGCCGAGCATGAAGTGTCAACAACTTCCTCACATGTATCTTCACTCACTTCATCATCCCTAGAGGGTTGACTAATCACTTTCTTGGCCTTCAAGGCAAGATTGGAGTTCTTGGTTGCTTGAGCAATTGCAAAGGTCTTCTTGGACTTGGTGTCCAAAAGAACATGAGTGGAGAAGGTGGAGACAACTTGAGCCGTGATCAACTTGTGATAATTCGGACTTTGATGTATCATCATGGCCATGGTATGTTCCGTGAGAACCGTATCATCTGTGAATTTGTCCTTGATGAAATCATCATTTTCCCAAGTGCACCCAAAGGTTCTCAAGCTGAGCACAAGGGACTTCAACCTTCAGTAAACCTCTTCCGCGGACTCACCCTCATTCCTTACAATAAGATTGACTTCTTGCTTAAGCAAAGCCAATCGAGATCTTTGAATTCCTTCATCTCCTTCGAGAGCCTCTTCAAGGCAATCCCAAATTTCCTTGGCAGTCTTAACGAGAGCAATGGAGTCACTATAGTCATCGGCCACCGCGGTGCGCAACATGTTGTGGGCAGTTACATTGAGTTGATCATCAACTGCCTCTCTTGGAGTGAGATTCATTGGTTCCTTGGGGTTGAATCCATTGAGCACAATCCACCAAAGTTGTGTTAAAGCATTGTGAATATGAGACTCCATATCTAGCTTCCATTTAGCAAACGCATTAGCTTTCAAAGGGGACGAAGGTCCAATAGGATTAATGCGAGGATGTTGCAAGGGTTGCGATGAGTAAAAAGGTTCCACGACATTGTACTTGGGAACTTGGGTACGAGCCGGAGATGCAAGAGGTTCTCTCGAATCATACGCGTCATGAATGGCATTTGGATCAAAAGAGTTAGATGCGGATGTCGAGGGCTTTAAGCGAACATCAATTTTCTCCTTGACCGAGGAACGAACTTCTTTCAACATAGTGATTTTAAGATCCACAAACATTGAAAGAATATCGACCGCGGTTAAGGGGGCACCCGGTTTAAACAGAGCGGCGGGAGAAATGACCGGAGCACCAAGTGCATCAGCCACGGCAGGGGGGTTAGGTTTTCACCATCCTCCGCAACGGGTGCGCCACCTCCCACATTCACTAGGTCGTCCATATCCTCTAAGGTTGTAAAACTGTATATTAGAGCACTAGGCTCTGATACCAATTGAAAGGATCGATATGGTCGACTGGAGGGGGTGAATAGGAGACTACAAATTTTAATATTTCTTGTCAATTTTAAGGCTTAGCGGATACATAGGGTTCACTAGATATTCAATTAGGTGAACACAACCTATATTACAAGCAAGCTTGAAGCCAAATATGCTAGGCAACAATCTAAATAGCAAGGCAAGAAGCATACAAAGCAAAGTAAGGCGCGGGAAAGGATTAACCACAAGTGAGATGAGGACGCAAATTTTATCCCAAAGTTCACTCCTCCTTGGGGAAGAGCTACTCTCCGTTTAGAGCCGTGCCAGAGACAAAGATTGCGGAATGCCACCGAAGGCTCACCGTAATCTCTTTTGAGTCACCCCTAATGGATGAGCCTTGAATCACTCGGGATTGGTCTTGAAGGCAGCCACCACACCTTTACAAACTTCTCCGGAACACACCACGAGCAAGGAAGTTTCCGGAGGAACCTCTAACCGCTTAGGATCCCAAGCTCCAAGAGTAACAAGTCAATGGGGAAGAAATGTTGCAGGGAACAAGATTTGTTTTGGACAAGATGTAGATCAGGTCTTGCTCCACCAATACCCAAAGTTTCAACAAGTTTGGGTGGAGGGATTGAGAGTATTGAGAAAATAGAGAGTAGCAATGGTGGAGCTCAACAAGACATTAGGGTTAGGGATGGAGGTAGAAGAAGCGGGGCTTTTGTAGTGTTCTTGCCTGGGTGACCGTTTCGGCCCGTTGGACCCCGTGTGCACGGGCTAAGTCAGCCTCGTGCGCATGGGGTACTCAGAGACTTTCGCACCACCCAGTGTGCACGGGGTACCCAGAGAGATACGTGGTACCCCATGCGCACGGAGTACCCAGAAAGTTACGCAGTACCCCGTGCACACGGGGGTCAATAGACCCTGTGCGCACGAGGTACCCAAAAACTTTATGTTGCAAGCTTTCTGAGTACCATATGCACGCACATTATGGATTAAAGTGGTAGGAATGGGTAGGCTGGTGTATATGTTTCGAAATTGGCATTCCCACACAACATGTATCCACACCGACCCCTCTTAGTAGTGTGGTCTTTCCTACGACTCGAAAAGAACTAAAAATAAAACCTTCAAATCGTCGGTAGACCATGCCTTTGATCTTTTTGAATTGGGGAGGTTGCACATCTCCATCAAAAGCAATATGGAACCAATATCATGAGATAAACTTTAGCAATCGATAGTAGTTCCATTAACCATATTTTCATCACAGCAATATATAGTTTAAGTGCCAATTGCACTTTCAGAGGGGTATATATAGCCTCCACACAAAATCCAACCGTTGCACACTTTTGACCAATCTCGGTGGGACCGATTAGTTAAACTCGGTGGCACCGATCTGTTCAAAAATATGAATGTTAGAAATCTCGGTGGGACCGACTGAACAACTCGGTGGGACCGATGTGCTAGGGCTTAGGACAAACTGTGTCTTGGTGGCGCCGATTGAACTATCTCGATGGGACCGAAATAATTACAACAAGAACGAGAGAGTTGGTCAAGCCATCTCGGTGAGACCGATTGCAACTTTCGGTGAGACCAAAATAATTGCAACAAGAAACAAAGAGTTGGCAAGGCCATCTCGGTGGGATCGAGATCCGTATCGGTCGGACCGATTTGTTAGGGTTTAGGCAATGGCTATGTCAAATGAACTCGGTGGCTCCGGGTAGGAAATGTCAGTGGGGCCAAGTTTGGAATTTAGGGTTTGTACATATTTATGGAGAAAGTGGCTGAAGGTTTTGGAGCAATATCACTAAGAACTTGAGCAACCAGATCATTAAGCAACACCTCATCCCCTTTTAATAGTATTGGCTTTCCTATGGACTCAATGTGATCTTCGATCACTAAAATGGAAATGAAGAGTCTCGAGCTTTTGCCAATCTTTGTACTTATCATTTTGAGGGGTCCACTTATCTAGTCCATGCTGAAATATTCATCTTGAGTGGATATTAGTTCAATGAGATATATGTTGTTATGAATTACCAAAACCACCCGGGGATTAGTTGTACTTTCAATATTCCACATGCTCTATTATGGACATAAGGGGAAGACCGAGGGACTCACCAGTGCTGGAGGAAGAGGATGTGTCGGGATAGGCAGTGGTGAGTGGATAGAGTAAGTTGCTATGCAATCAATTTCATCGGGGTCGAGCCAATGCCTCCCAATGGGTTCATGGTTGTGTATACCATACAACCTGACAACTCCCGTGCAACACATCTATCACCTACCAAGTGGCATGTGAATTGAATAAATCCTCTTTCGCCGATCTTCTCACTGTCACGAAGAAAACAACCATCCACCGTATGGTGCTTCTCGTCGAGAAGCACGAGATGACGGTCACTTCATTGGAGGAGGAGCTCGCGGGAGTGAAAATCGGGAACCTTCGCCGCTCGAAGGTCAGCGGTGAACGTAACCGCCGAGCGTGTTTCGCACGTCATCATCCATTAGGATGTTGTTGTGCACGTAAAAATAAATGTGATGCATTTCACTTGCGGTCTGTCTAGGTGCATCTAGATGTGACATAGTCAAGTCACATCTAAGTGACATCATGAACGAACTGTGCTACGAGCAACACATATGGCTGCTGCAACCGATGTGGCGACATGTTGCGAGCGACGGCAATAGATGTTGCGCGATGTACTGCGAACACCGACACATATGCTGCAACCAGTGGGACTTCATGCTGCAATCGGCAATGACAGATGGTACATCTAGCGGGATGACGTCTTGACGTCTTGCGAGCGACCCAAGAGGGGGGGGGTGTCGTGACCATTGGGACGACATGCTTGAACCGGCAACGACGGACGCTGGATGACGTGCTACAAGCAGTAGGACGACATGTTGCGAGCGACGGCAATAGATGTTGAGCGACGTGCTGCGAACACCGACACATATGCTGCAACCAGTGGGACTTCATGCTGCAATCGGCAATGACAGATGGTACATCTAGCGGGATGACGTCTTGACGTCTTGCGAGCGACCCAAGAGGGGGGGGGGTGTCGTGACCATTGAGACCACATGCTTGAACCGGCAACGACGGACGCTGGATGACGTGCTACAAGCAGTACGACGACATGTTGCGAGGGTCGTCGCAACGAGGATGGAAGTAGTGACGCCATGCTGCAACGGGCAACGACTGACGCTATGACCAATAGGACGACGTGTTGCAAGACTAAATCTCATTATCGACTCTATCAAATGTAATAAGAGAAAAGAAGAAAGAAAAAATCATTGACGCATAGCTAGACGAGAATTAGCAAAACCGTTTCACTTCTACATTAAAAAAACATTTTTTAAAGAAAATTTGTATATAAAACCTTGCCGTGCGGGCTTCTCAGACCCGATCGACTCGTCCAACTCGCCGGTCAGATTCTTCCACGCGGTTCCCTCCCGCGCCTGCCGATGGCCCGTTAGACTCTGTTCACTCTCTTCCCTCCATCTTGCGCGCGAATGGATCACAGTCAGCTAAGCGACTCCTTTTTCTTTCTTTCTCACCTCGAGCAGCTGGACGCCTACGATGGTCGGCGGCCGCGCTCGTCGTGCTCTTCCTCGCCGCCGGAGCGGCAGCGGAGGCTGCACGCAGGGAGGTTGTGACCTCGCCGCACGGCGCCGTGGCGGCCGACGACGGGCGGTGCTCTAGGATCGGGCGCGACGCGCTCCGCCGCGGCGGCACCGCCGTGGACTCCGCAGTCGCCACGTCGCTCTGCCTCGGCGTGGTCAGCCCCGCGTCCAGCGGCATCGGCGGGGGCGCGTTCATGCTCGTCAGGCTCGCCGACGGCACGGCCGTCATTTACGACTCCCGCGAGACCGCGCCGCTGGCGGCCACAAAGGTGAGTCGTCTCTTTACCGTATAGTCTACTCATAGACTTGTGGATGCTTGTGCCTTCCCGTACTTTATTCGTTCAATCATATGATTTGAGACTCACTACTTACGGTGCATATCTACTATCTCCGTCTTGGTTTATTGATCTTCATTGTATTTTGTGTTAAATTTTAACTATAACTTAACTAACAAAATGTAATTAGATCATTAAAACTACGTCCAAATACGAATCCAACAATCTATTTTTTTGTTGACATGTAGTATTGGTTCAAATTTGACAAAAAATACAAAAAGGACCAATAAACCAGGACGGAGGTAATACAATGCAAATTTGCATGGTCAAGCTGATTGAGCCGAAATAGTTTGCGCTGTGTAGGGCGCCTCTCAATCATCCAACCCAAAATTTTCAAACTCACTGACAACATTACCATCAAACCTATATCATCAAGCCCGGTGGAGTACCAATCAAACTGAAAATATATATAACCATACACACACCTACTCGGTGGTTAATTCACATGGTTTGTGTGCCTTTTTGGATCCGTTACAACTGGCAAAGAACATGGACATGCCATGAATGGGAGAGATGAGACACAGCGTTCCCACTCTAGCTGCTGCTCGATTCCTACTCCCTACTAGTAGTAGTATTGAGTATGGGTCGAAACACTTGCTGTTGCTTGTGTTGGGTTGTACTCCTTGGAGTGATGGGAAGAACAAAAAGGAGGACGATCAATGATCGGTGAGGGCCACACGCGTGGAGGCTAAGCTATACATAGTGGCGCCATGTTCAATGCCGCGCGTCCATGCCTTAGCCAGTGGAAAGGAGACGCCCCACGCTATCACGCGCCCACTCGCCATTCTGGGCCGCCAGTTGCAGCACCGGATGGGAAAGCCGAAACGAATCCGCGTTCGGCCTGCCGGCCTAGAAACTGATGCTACGATGCCACCAACCATGTCCCGTTCACCGCTTTGGCCGGTTCCCTTTTGTCCGTGCACTACTAGTGCGGTAATGTACAGGAACACGATCCGCAATTTCATACGTGCCTGCCAGTTGTTAGCTTGCTGTTGGCCTGCTTGCTTGATCGTTACTCTCTCCGTAAAGAAATATAAAACTGTTTAGATAACTGATGGAGTACATTCTATCTAGGCAAATTTTAACATGCTAAAATGAGCATACAACTGTTAAAATTTGCCTAATGGCATACAAATCATAATGAGCAACACCCGGCCTCCGTATAGTGTATCATTTGAAAACATAAAACTGAGACACTAATTGCTACTCTCGGGGTCTTTGAACTTGATTATATATGGCCAGGTCTTGAATCTAAGACTCTTCTTGCCCACTTACCGTTTCCGATTGGGCAAGAGCAATTGCTCATGTACCGATGTACGTAAAGAAAAGAAAAAAGAGAATTATGAACACTTGAGATCTCAATTACATTCAGGACATGTACGGTGGCAATGCGACGCTGAAAGCGAGTGGAGCGCTCTCCATCGGAGTCCCGGGTGAAATCGCGGGCCTCTACGAGGCGTGGAAGCGCCACGGCAAGCTCCCATGGAAGGAACTGGTGATGCCGGCCGCGAAGCTCGCCCGGGCGTTCACGGTGTCGCCGTACCTCCAAATGCAGATGAAAGCGACCGAAGCCGGCATCCTCGGCAACGCCGGGATGCGGGCCGTGTACGCCTCCAACGGGGAGATCCTCAAGGTCGGCGACGTGTGCCGGAACGGGAAGCTCGGGACGACGCTCAAGGCCGTCGCGGAGAGAGGTCCCGGCGCGTTCTACAGAGGCTCCGTGGCCGATCTGCTGGTGAAGGACGTGAAGGAGGTCGGAGGGATCATGACCAAGGAGGACTTGGAGAAGTATCAGGTCAAGGTGCGCCGGCCACTCTCGCAGAGTGTCATGGGGCTTACCGTGCTCAGCATGCCTCCTCCTTCTGCCGGTGGTGCGGGCCTCATGCTGGTAAGTTCTCTTGTTTACTGTTTTTTTTTTCCGAAACTGCTCGGCGTACGATGCTTTTCTCGTCCAAACAATACGATCAGAGAGTAAATCATCTTCAAATGCTATGGCCCACAAACTGAATTATCTATGTTTGTCTCTAATCGTACGTGTACTGGACAGGAACTTGTCGTATGCATAGCAAGGTTCTTTTTTTTCAGTACACAGAAATTTTTGCTTGGAATTTCACACACTTATGCTATAGGTTGTTTTGATGACGGACCGGGATATTGGCTGTTTCTTCTTTTTCTGAATAGTCAACTAGAGTAGCATGTTTTGTCAAAAGTTTCATTGAAAAGATATGGATCGTGCTTAAGAATATTGGTTTTGGATAAGATTGATAGAAACTTCACATTTGAAGGATGTGAAGTCCTTTAATGAGATATTTATTAAAAACGAGGCAAGTACTGTTTCGGTGAGAGATAAGCACAAGAGTTGCATTCAGGTCAAGTGGTGTCATCACACTTTTGGAAGAAAAATCTAACGTTCGGATGGTGACAATTTCTGTGTGCGTGTTATTTCTTGATATCCTTCTTTACTCCATGTACAGGTTTTGAACATCCTAGCTCAGTATGGAGTTTCTGGTATTTCTGGCTCTCTTGGGACTCATCGCCTTGTTGAGTCCTTGAAACATTACATGGCAGTAAAGATGAATCTTGGAGATCCTGACTTTGTTGATGTTGGTGCGGTTGTCTCTGATATGCTCTCCCCCAAGTTTGCTGCTGAGCTGAAGAGAACAATTTACGATAATATGACATTTTCACCTCAACATTACGGAGGAAGGTAAAGAAACCCGCTTGCCAAAAAGTTGTTCTCATGACCTTCGTGGATGATATGCCCCAAAATCACCTGACCATCTTGGATGATACCATGAACCTGAACTTCTCAGTGCACTACATCATGGAGCAGTGCCATCTTTCCTGATTCAGTGCCAAGTGCCGTACCAATCAATCCTGCCTGATCAACTTGCATATTTCAGGTGGAACATCCTTCAGGACCACGGGACCAGCCACCTATCCATCGTGGACGGCGAGAGGAACGCCGTCTCGATGACGAGCACCGTCAACGCCTACTTCGGATCCCTGATCCTGTCCCCAAGCACAGGCGTCCTGCTCAACAACGAGATGGACGACTTCTCCATGCCGGCGAACACCTCCGCCAACTCTCCACCGCCGGCTCCCAACAACTTCGTGGCCCCTCTGAAACGCCCCCTCTCCTCCATGTGTCCCACCATCGTTCTCAAGGTTAGATTAGTATGCCGCAATGGAAGATGTGAACTCCGTCCTGTAAATTTTCTGACGAGGCTGCAGTTTTAGCCGAAGGTTCTGATTGTTTTCGTGCTGTGTCTGTGGCAGGACGGGAAGCTCAAGGCCGCGGTGGGCGCCAGCGGTGGGAGCATGATCCCTGCCGGGACGATCGAGGTGCTCCTCAACCACTTCGCTAAGAACATGGATCCGTTGTCCTCTGTCATGGCGCCACGAGTTTATCACCAGGTTCCCTTCTTAACTGAAACTATTTCTTGTTCTCTTCGTTTCATCAACCATACACAAATGCAAGCTCCAAGGACCATCCCATCCCACACTCTGACGCTTTGGTTGCTTGCCATTGGACAATGGTTGCAGCTGATCCCGAACGAGGTTAAGTACGAGAACTGGACGACGGTGACCGGCGACGTATTCTTGCTGGACGCGGCAACGAGAGGCGATCTGCTGAAGAAAGGCCACGTCCTGGAGCCGCTCGCCGGGGGAACCATAAGCCAGCTCGTGGTGCACAACGTCGAGGGCCGCGGGGACCTGACCGCCGTGAGCGATCCCAGGAAAGGCGGCGTCCCGTCGGGGTACTGAATTTATTAATGGCTCCGTTCGACGGGCAGCCTCTCTAGCTGTCATCAGCTCAAGATACACGCGTGATTCTTGTAGTATATTTGTTCATGGATAGGAATAAAAAGGGCACCACGACATCCTATCAAATAAATACCGTGGGCTTCAGTCTCGAAAAAAGTTTTCGCCCTAGGTAAAGCAACGGACAACATACAACCCGATGCCACCACCACCGCACGCACACATTTAAAACAAGAGAGCCCCATTTCAATACAACCCCCTCACTGATCGTATAAAGGGCAGTATCCACCCTCTTTTTTTTTTTGAAAATAAGAGAGTGTATGTTTGTATGTATATGGTGGTTAACCCGCACATTGTCTATCATTGAACGGGCCGGCCCATTTGCAGGCGCCGAACTAAATGTCATGCACAAATAAGTGCAGGAGTGGGGAATCGAACTCCCGACCTCTAGTTCGACTGCAGTGATAATAGCGAGTTGAGCTGACAAGTAGTTCTTCTAAAAAAAGACTGACAACTAGTGGTGGCCAAGTTGCTGCATTATTGTTAAAATACTAAGTATAGCGGTAGATACGGTTTTCTCAAAAGCTTCAACATTTGTTTAGAAAAAGGTGAACAAATTTCCTTAAAGAAAGGCAAATAATCTTCGAAAATTGTGAACAAATTTTTAAATACAAAGAAACTTTTAGAATTTGAACAATTCTAGAAAAGTGAACAAAAAATTGAAATACATGTACAAAGTTTTGAAATTCAGAACAATTATTGAATATTTATATACGACGAATATTTCAAATATACACTGAACATTTCAGTAATGTATGTTAAACAATATTTAAATACACATTGATTTTTTTGTGATATATGCTGAACAATTTTGAAATACACATCGAACATTTGTTCCATATACGCTGAACAATATTTAAATATACATTGAACACTTTTGTGATAAACGCTACGCTAAACATTTTTAAATACACATGAACACTTCGAAAAATACATTATTATTTTTATTAATATACGGTGAACATTTTGTAAATGTATGATAAACACTTTATTAATACATGGGTAAACTCTTTGTATTAATAAACAAGAAGAGAATGAAAATAAAAAATAAACACAAAAAAGGGAAAATGGAAGAAAAAACCATAGGAAGAACCAAATCTGAAAAAAGAAAAAGAAAAAACCCAAAAAAACAAGAATAAACCAAGGGAGAAAACAAACTGGAAGAGAAAAAAATCTGAGAAGCAAACAAAAAATAGAAAGAAAAGCCCAAAACAAAAACAAAGAAGAAGAAAAAACGAGCAACCGCACGGTACATGAAAGCCACCGAGCGACTTGTACGTTACACCTGTAACTGGGCTTGGCATCGATTATTTGGCGGCAAATATTCAGGTTGTGCAAAAACAAACCGAAACAAAGGAAAAGGGAAAGAAAGAAAAACTAACAATTTTTTTACAGTTTTTGATATCAGTTTCGAAATTCGGACACCATTTGGAATACGTTTTTTATGTTAAAAACCAAATTGACTGAAACAAAAAAAAAAGAAAAGGAAAAATTGTGCTCGCACTGTCAGACTGGCAGAGCGCCTGAAGAAAAATTGTCTGGGCACCAAGCTTTTATAGCCATCCTTTCGTTGCAATTCTCGTCAATTGGCGAGGTGGTACTAAACCAGAAAACTCTGATTGTCTTATTTAGTATCCCGATGGTTCCACCAGATTTTTTTTTTGAGTCTAAACACACTTTATTAATCCAAAAAGTTCATAGGGATACAATAAATGTCTGGTGGGTTTATAAGCCACAAATGGCGCCCGAAATCCAGACTAAAAGCATGCTTAGCGAGGCTATGTGCCTCAATATTGGTTGATCTACCTTCGAAGATGAAGGAACATTGATGGAAGTCTCTAGCCGTCTGTATGATCTCTTTGACAGTGCTTGCATATATGCCTCCCGTACCTTGCTTGATGTCGTTGATAACCGCTTGACAGTCACTAGCCACGATGATATCTGACAATGCCAAGTCTGAAGCTAACGCTAGTGCCTCTCGGCAAGCTAGAGCTTCAAGCGTTGCAGGTTCAGTGATTCCATTTACTTTGATGGTTGAAGCACCCAAAAACTGTCCGGTAGCGTCTCTGCAGATTGCACTGAAAGAGCCATACAAGTTATCCCTTGACACTGCACCGTCAACTCTGATCTTACCGCATCCTGGCGGCGGCGGTATCCATCTCTGCCTAGGCTGACCCGAAATTGGTGCTGGATGCAACACACACTTCTTTGGTTTACAGTCCTCAAGCTCTCTGATGTATCTCATAACGAAATTGTGTGTAGATAGTGGGCTTTGGAAAATACTTTCATGTAGAGCCTGCCGACGAGAGTACCAGAGAGCCCACATAGTAACTGCTACTTGGGTGAACTCATTAGAAGAAAACATATCCATTAAGGAGAAGAGCCACCGTCGAGCATCCGGCTCCTGCGTGCTGTTCAGAGCTTCGACAAGGTCATGATCTTGCAGCGCCCAGACACAGCGTGCTACTGTGCAATGCAGCAAAGAGTGTTGCCATGAATCCTCAGACCCACATAAACCACACCTAGATGTATTAGACATTTTCCGATGGTGTAAGACATCCGATGTTGGAACAGTCTGATGGGCTAGGCGCCATAGGAAAATTTTAACTTTTGATGGTAGCTCAAGTTTCCACAATCTCTCCCATCCCTTTGTTTCGTTAGCAACATCCGACGATTGGCCTCTACCCTCGAGCCAGGCTTCTCTCCGCATTTTAGTTTCAACAAGCATTCGGTATGCCGATCGCACCGTGAAGACACCGTTCTTCTCATGAACCCATGACCAAAAATCATCTATTTGTCTCGTACACAAAGGTATAGACAAGATGGACTGTGCATCAGTAGGCAAGAAGATCTGGGAAATAGCCTCTCGATCCCAATCCGCACCAGGCAAGATAATATCACTAACCCATTGAGGGGGGTTAGCGATCAGACTAGTAATAGGGCGCATATTGGCCGGACGCGGTAACCAATTCTGGTCCCATATGTGTGTTGTTAGCCCATCGCCTATGCGTTTTATGATTCCTTGCTTGAGAACATCTCGGCCCTCAATTATGGCCCGCCAAATTTGAGAAGGAGCCGAACCCAGTTCTGCATTCAAGATATCAACCCCAGGGTGGTACTTGGCCCTCAAAACACGAGAGCTAAGTGAATCGGGATCCGTGAGTAGCCTCCATGCTTGCCTTGCCAAGAGAGCTAGGTTAAAAAGTTCAATATCCCGAAACCCGAGTCCACCACAGTATTTTGGCTTGGTCATTGTGCTCCAGGAGACCCAGCTTGGTTTCCTTTTCCCTTCTTTGCTCCCCCACCAAAACTTTCTGATCAAGGAGTTGATATGCTCACAGAGTCCACGTGGCAATTTAAAGCATGACATGGAGTAAACTGGAACGGCCTGAGCTCACAGAGTCCAGTCGATGGTTCCACCAGATGCCCATGGCTATCCAACTACATGGGCCTTGTAGTACTACTAGGTATTGTATGTGTTCAACTGTAAGACGTCGCTGATTGTAATTAGTGGCGTGTGCGTGGTTTAGTACCACTCTTTAGTTTTCCTTTTTTTTGGTTTTTGTGTGCCCGTTTATTCTTCTCACTTTTTTTCTCTTTCTTTGACCATTTTATTTTCTTTATTAAAATTCGCAAATATTTTTAAATCATGAAATAGTCTAATTCGCGAACATTTTTCTTAAATTCTGGAACCTTGTTTTCAAATCCGTGAACTTTCTTAGAATCCATGAACTCTTTTATACTTTTATTAACTCTTTTCAAAGCCATTTTTTTCCAAAATTGAGAACATTATTTTCAAAATCGATGAACTTTTTTCAAATTCACGAGCGGTTGGGCCAGCCCAATAGACGCCCGACAAGAGCGATGTCGTCACCTAGCTGGCCATAATTTTTTTCTGTTCCACCTTTTCATCTTTCTTCTATTTTTTCAATAACTTACATTTCTATTTTTGAAATTTCTTCTACTTTTCTTTTTGAAACAAGTTAATTTTTTTGAAATATTGTTTGGATGCCAAAATAATAGTTTTAAGTAATTTTTCTAAATTATGATTTTAGTTTTTTTTCCTTTAAATATTTATTAAGTGGTTTTAAAAAGAATATATTGTTTTCAATTTTATTCCTTTGTATTTACTAGTAAGCATGCACGTGCAACACACGTCTACATTGAAAATTACACCCAGGTGTGAGAGCCCATTTGTGAAGGTTCGTGCTCAAGGAAGATAAGGCACCCGTGTCACTCGTAGAGGTTCGTGGCGACACCAGCACCTCCCTTCCCTCCTCTCTTCCCCGCCGTCATTGGAGGAAACTGCAGGAAAATTTGTGTATGTTGTGACTTTGATATGTGGTAAAATATAGTATGGAAGAACATGTAATGTGCCTCTACACTTTATAAACTTTACAATCTCTCTGTTTCGTGTGATAACACCTGATAAGTTGCAGAATCTGTTCGGTTGTAAACATGGAGATGCTTTCAAGGCACTCTCCATTGGCACAATTTTCTTCAAATGCTTGGCGATAACCACCAAGGTTTATCCCTTTCAACCGTAACCCACATCCTGCAAGCGAACAACTACTTTATCAAGACAATAAAGATTATCTTGAATTATAAGCAGCCATATAGAGCTTGCGCTATTATAATTATCTCACTTGAAAATGATCTATGCCTATCTATTTGTAGAAAGGAAGTAGAATAGCCTGATTGATTAAAAATTGCAGACCACTTTAATTTTTGCAATTCCAAAGTGTTATTTCTTGCAATCTTGAAAATGCTTCTATTGCACATTAACAATATTGAACAATTCTCCATAAAAACTACAATATTCGAAATAGAATTGTTCGTTTCCACACAACCCTACATCGAAAATATGCACTCTTTAGACTTATTTCCAAACCATACAGGGTAAACATGAACATTTCAATTAAAGAGTTACCACTAAATTTATCTCTTGATTCGGTATCAACACCGAAGAACCCACCTACCGAATATTTATTAGTACCTATGAACGAATAATGTAAACATAGTCTTGCTAGAGAGTTAGAGGGCTTATGCGATATGTCAAATGCCACAATACCTAGCCCTGAACCTGTTAAAGAGGGGGAAAAGTAGATATTGCAATTAAAGAGTTACCACACCTTTCTCATTTGAAAAATTTATCTCTTGATTCAGTATCAACACCGAGGCACCCACCATTTGTACCGAATATTTTTGAGTACCAATGAACGAATAATGTAAACATAATCTTGCTAGAGAGTTGGAGGGCTTATGCGATATCTCAAATGCTACAATACCTAGCCCTGGACATATTAAAGAGGGGACAAAGTAGGCATTTCTATTAAAGTGTTACCACACGTTTCTCATTAGAAAATTTATCTCTTGATTCAGTATCACCACCGAGTCACCCACCATTCGCACCGAATATTTTTTGTAGTACCTACGAATAATGTAAACATAATCTTGCTAGAGAGTTGGAGGGCTTATTCCTCCATCGCAAATGCCACAGTAGCTAGCCCTGAACCTAGTGAAAAGGGGACAAATTAGGCATGGCACACTCAGAACCTCCTCACTTACACCACGTGTACATTTTTAAAGAAACCCATGCATGCGAAACTTACACCATGTGTGTCAGTTGTAAGGGTAAAACAGGCAACATCAAGTTTGATTCAAAATTGGGAAACAATAAAATATTGTGTGCCACTTATATTGTGATGTCTTGTAAAATAAACCAGTGGGAGCTCGGGATGAGCCCATCAAAATTGGACATGCAGAAAACGTTGTTTGGAATATATCAACAAAATATTTATAGAATGATTAAGCTATGTATCCGAGACAATAGTTTTTTGTCTCTGACACATTTTCAGCACTATTACAATGGTTGTTCCTTCCAACTATGCTTAATCTAGTTTAAATAATAGGCTTAACACATGCTTTTTGTAGTCTTTGCAAAATCATCTCATAGCCAGCCAGCACAATAAAAATATTACCCCCCTCTGTTCCTAACTATAACTCTTTTTATAGAGATTCCAATATGGACTACATCAAAGCAAAATGAGTGAATCTACACTCTAAAATATGTCTATATACAACCATGCGTATTTTGCATTCAAATTTCTAAAAGGACTTATATTTAGGAATGGAGGGAGTAGTTTAGCTCAGCTAGCTAGTAATTGTCCTTGCTATCATGATATTGCAATGACTCCTAGTGTTCCCAATGACTATGAGCAGAATAAATATACAAATTACTCCCTCCGTTCCTAAATACATGATGTTTTGGTAGTTCATTTTGAACTACCTAAACGTCATATATTTAGGGATGGAGGTAGTATATCATAGGAACTTACCAGCCCGAGTGTTGTTGATTGCATGAGTTGTGGGAACATCTCGTGCTGACAGGGTAGTAGATAAGCATGTATATAATGAACGTACAATCTAGGCGTGAATGTGTGAAAGCCTCTACAGTAGGAAATGCCATCTCGTGAAAAAGAAATTATTTGATATAAGAAGCAAAGATTCAAAGTTAGCAGCTGATAAAAAATGCGCTGAAAAAGAATTTATTTGACACAAGAAGCAAAGATTCAAAGTTAGCAGTGAAGGAAATATGCCCTAGAGGCAATAATAAAGATGTTATTTGTATTTCCTTATATCAGGATAAATGTATTTTATTCATGCTAGAATTGTATTAACCGGAAACTTAGTACATGTGTGGATACATAGACAAAACAGTATGTCCCTAGTATGCCTCTACTAGACTAGCTCATTGATCAAAGATGGTTATGTTTCCTAGCCATAGACATGAGTTGTCATTTGATCAACGGGATCACATCATTAGGAGAATGATGTGATGGACAAGACCCATCCGTTAGCATAGCACTATGATCGTTTAGTTTAACTGCTATTGCTTTCTTCATGACTTATACATGTTCCTATGACTATGAGATTATGCAACTCCCGAATACCGTAGGAACACCTTGTGTGCTATAAAACGTCACAACGTAACTGGGTGATCATAAAGATGCTCTACAGGTGTCTCCGAAAGTATTCGTGGTGTTGGCATAGATCAAGATTAGGATTTGTCACTCCGAGTGTCGGAGAGGTATCTCTGGGCCCTCTCGGTAACACACATCATAATAAGCCTTGCAAGCAAAAGACTAATGAGTTAGTCACGAGATGATGTGTTACGGAACGAGTAAAGAGACTTGCCGGCAACAAGATTGAACTAGGTATAAAGATACCGACGATCGAATCTCGGGCAAGTAACATACCGTTTGACAAAAGGAACAACGTATGTTGTTATGCGGTTCTGACCGATAAAAGATCTTCGTAGAATATGTAGGAGCCAATATGAACATCCAGGTTCCGCTATTGGTTATTGACCAGAGATGAGTCTCGGTCATGTCTACATAGTTCTCGAACCCGTAGGGTCCGCACGCTTAACGTTTGATGACGATCGGTATTATGAGTTTTTGAGTATTGATGTACCGAAGGTAATTCGGAGTCCCGGATGAGATCACGGACATGACGAGGAGTCTCGGAATGTCCGAGACATAAAGATTGATATATTGGACGGCTATATTCGGACACCGGAAGTATACCGGAAAAGTTTCGGATTTATCGGGAATGCCGGAGGGGGTTACCGGAACCCCCTACGAGAGGGGATGGTCCATAGTGGGCCTAAAGGGTGAGAGAGAGGCAGCCCATAGGGCTGGCCGGCGCCCCCACCTAGGAATCCTAGTTGGACTAGGATTGGGGGGGCGCCACCTCTCCTATTCCTTTCCCCCTTCTTCCTTTCGGTGAATCCTACTAGGAATAGGATTGCAATCCTATTCCTAGTAGGAGTCCCCTCCCTAGCCGCACCATAGGAGGTGGCCGGCCCCTCCTCCCTTGCTCCTTGATATACGGGGGCAGGGGGGCACCCAAAGACACACAAGTTGAATTGTTTTAGCCGTGTGCGGTGCCCCCCTCCACAGAATCACACCTCGGTCGTACCGTCGCGAAGCTTAGGAGAAGCCCTGCGCCGGTGTTCACATCATATCCGTCACCACGCCGTCGTGCTGACGAAACTCCCCCGTGAAGCTCAACTGGATCAAGAGCTCGTGGGACGTCATCAAGCTGAACGTGTGCTGAACGCGGAGGTGCCGTACGTTCGGTGCTTGATCGGTTGAATCGCGAAGAAGTTCGACAACATCAACCGCGTCACTTGACGCTTCCGCTCCCGGTCTACGAGGGTACGTAGACACACTCTCCCTTCTCGTTGCTATGCATCTGGTAGATAGATCTTGCGTGATCGTAGGAAAATTTTAAAATACTACGTTCCCCAACAATTGTTTCCTTTGTCTGGCAGGGCTTGGAAAAAATTCATCAAAAAAGCTCCGGGACTGCCGAAGAAGCTACAATTGAAGATACCCGAAAGTAAGTACTATATAGTAGCATGTTCCGCACGCGCATCTCCTATATCTTGATTCAAGCGCTAGTTTCATCAATACCAATTTGGCATTCTTGCTTATCAGTTTGATTGAGCTCTATTTCTTGTAAAGTGGTTGTGGCAGGAACCCGGGAATGATTATTGTGGATACTACATTTGCGAGTCCATCCGCCACACGACCTGTGAGCGGGGCTACACTGATGAACAATTTGAAGTGCGTAAGCAATCAATAATATTCACAAATTTATAGCATCATTTCATGTATTGACCCCCTACTTCAAATTAGATGTTTCGGATGCGGGATGAACTCCTAACACCAGATCGTCTGCGAGCAATTCAAGAGGAATTGGCGGCATTCTTCCTTGAACACGTGATCGCTGAAGACGGAGAATACTATGTGGACCATGCATCCATGTGTTAGGAGATTATTTTTGTAAGAGATAATTATTGTATATATGTGCCCGGTAGTGTCGGGATAGACGATATACGAGAACTTGTTGTTCGACCAATCTCTCGGAGAAGGAGAGGTGGTCGATATTACATCTCTCTGTATGCATATATATATATATATATGTTGATTATATATACGAGATCTTCTGTTCCTTCGTTTGCTTAGTATAGCTAGCAGCTAGCTAGCTAGCTAGCGTGACTCTAGTCCTCCATATACGTATGTGTAGTATATATGTAGCGTCGACCAAGCACGTGAAGGAAATATGCCCTAGAGGCAATAATAACGTTGTTATTTGTATTTCCTTATATCATGATAAATGTCTTTTATTCATGCTAGAATTGTATTAACCGGAAACTTAGTACATGTGTGGATACATAGACAAAACAGTAAGTCCCTAGTATGCCTCTACTAGACTAGCTCATTGATCAAAGATGGTTATGTTTCCTAGCCATAGACATGAGTTGTCATTTGATCAACGGGATCACATCATTAGGAGAATGATGTGATGGACAAGACCCATCCGTTAGCATAGCACTATGATCGTTTAGTTTTACTGCTATTGCTTTCTTCATGACTTATACATGTTCCTATGACTATGAGATTATGCAACTCCCGAATACCGTAGGAACACCTTGTGTGCTATCAAACGTCACAACGTAACTGGGTGATCATAACGATGCTCTACAGGTGTCTCCGAAAGTATTCGTGGTGTTGGCATAGATCAAGATTAGGATTTGTCACTCCGAGTGTCGGAGAGGTATCTCTGGGCCCTCTCGGTAACACACATCACAATAAGCCTTGCAAGCAAAAGACTAATGAGTTAGTCACGAGATGATGTGTTACGGAACGAGTAAAGAGACTTGCCGGTAAACGAGATTGAACTAGGTATAAAGATACCGACGATCGAATCTCGGGCAAGTAACATACCGTTTGACAAAAGGAACAACGTATGTTGTTATGCGGTTCTGACCGATAAAAGATCTTCGTAGAATATGTAGGAGTCAATATGAACATCCAGGTTCCGCTATTGGTTATTGACCAGAGATGAGTCTCGGTCATGTCTACATAGTTCTCGAACCCGTAGGGTCCGCACGCTTAACGTTTGATGATGATCGATATTATGAGTTTTTGAGTATTGATGTACCGAAGGTAGTTCGGAGTCCCGGATGAGATCACGGACATGACGAGGAGTCTCGGAATGTCCGAGACATAAATATTGATATATTGGACGGCTATATTCGGACACCGGAAGTATACCGGAAAAGTTTCGGATTTATCGGGAATGCCGGAGGGGGTTACCGGAACCCCCTACGAGAGGGGATGGTCCATAGTGGGCCTAAAGGGTGAGAGAGAGGCAGCCCATAGGGCTGGCCGGCGCCCCCACCTAGGAATCCTAGTTGGACTAGGATTGGGGGGGCGCCACCTCTCCTATTCCTTTCCCCCTTCTTCCTTTCGGTGAATCCTACTAGGAATAGGATTGCAATCCTATTCCTAGTAGGAGTCCCTTCCCTAGCCGCACCAGGAGAGTTGGCCGGCCCCTCCTCCCTTGCTCCTTTATATACGGGGGCAGGGGGGCACCCAAAGACACACAAGTTGAATTGTTTAGCCGTGTGCGGTGCCCCCCTCCACAGAATCACACCTCGGTCGTACCGTCACAGAGCTTAGGAGAAGCCCTGCGCCGGTGAACACATCATATCCGTCACCACGCCGTCGTGCTGACGAAACTCTCCCGTGAAGCTCAACTGGATCAAGAGCTCGTGGGACGTCATCAAGCTGAACGTGTGCTGAACGCGGAGGTGCCGTACGTTCGGTGCTTGATCGGTTGGATCGCGAAGAAGTTCGACAACATCAACCGCGTCACTTGACGCTTCCGCTCCCGGTCTACGAGGGTACGTAGACACACTCTCCCCTCTCGTTGCTATGCATCTGGTAGATAGATCTTGCGTGATCGTAGGAAAATTTTAAAATACTACGTTCCCCAACAGTGGCATCATGAGCCAGGTCTATGCGTAGATGATATGCACGAGTAGAACACAATGAGATTGTGGACGATACTAGTCATACTGCTTACCAGCATGTCATACTTTGCTTCGGCGGTATTGTGAGATGAAGCGTCCCGGACCGACATTACGCGTACGCTTACGCGAGACTGGTTTCACCGTTACGAGCACTCGTTGCTTAAAGGTGACTGGCGGGTGTCTGTCTCTCTCACTTTAGCTGAATCAAGTGTGGCTACGCCCGGTCCTTGTGAAGGTTAAAACAGCACATACTTGACGAAACATCGTTGTGGTTTTGTATGCGTAGGTAAGAACGGTTCTTGCTAAGCCCGTAGCAGCCACGTAAAACTTGCAACAAACAAAGTAGAGGACGTCTAACTTGTTTTTGCAGGGCATGTTGTGATGTGATATGGTCAAGACATGATGAGTTATACGGTTTTGTATGAGATGATCATGTTTTGTAAATTTATCGGCAACTGGCAGGAGCCATATGGTTGTCGCTTTATTGTATGAAATGCAATCGCCATGTAATTGCTTTACTTTATCACTAAGCGGTAGCGATAGTCGTGGAAGCAATAGTTGGCGAGACGACAACGATGCTACGATGAAGATCAAGGTGTCAAGCCGGTGACGAAGGTGATCATGACGGTGCTTTGAAGATGGAGATCAAAAGCACAAGATGATGATGGCCATATCATGTCACATATTTTGATTGCATGTGATGTTTATCTTATTATGCTTCTTATTTTGCTTAGAACGACGGTAGCATTATAAGATGATCCCTTACTAAATTTCAAGGTATAAGTGTTCTCCCTGAGTATGCACCGTTGCGAAAGTTCGTCGTGCCGAGACACCACGTGATGATCGGGTGTGATAAGCTCTACGTTCAAATACAACGGGTGTAAGCCAGTTTTGCTCATGCAGAATACTCGGGTTAAACTTGACGAGCCTAGCATATACAGATATGGCCTCGGAACACTGGAGACCGAAAGGTCGAGCGTGAATCATATAGTAGATATGATCAACATAAGATGTTCACCATTGAAAACTACTCCATCTCACGTGATGATCGGACATGATTTAGTTGATTTGGATCACGTGATCATTTAGATGACCAGAGGGATGTCTATCTAAGTGGGAGTTCTTTAAATTAATATGATTAAATTGAACTTTAATTTATCATGAACTTAGTCCTGATAGTTTTGCATATCCATGTCGTTGTAGATCAATGGCCCGTGCTACCGTTCCTTTGAATTTTAATGCATTCCTAGAGAAAGCTAAGTTGAAAGATGATGGTAGCAATTACACGGACTGGGTCCGTAACCTGAGGATTATCCTCATTGCTGCACAGAAGAATTATGTCCTTGAAGCACCGCTAGGTGACAAGCCCCCTTCCGCTGATGCAGACGCTTTGAACATCTGGCAGTCGCGGTCTGATGACTACACGATAGTTCAGTGTGCCATGCTTTACGGCTTAGAACCGGGACTTCAACGACGTTTTGAACGTCATGGAGCATATGAGATGTTCCAGGAGTTGAAGTTAATATTTCAAGCAAATGCCCGGATTGAGAAATATAAGATTTCCAATAAGTTCTACAGCTGCAAGATGGAGGAGAATAGTTCTATCAGTGAACACTTGCTCACAATGTATGGGCACTACACTCATATGACTCAACTTGGTTGCCAAGTTGATGAGAATAGTGTTATTGATAGAATTCTTCAATCACTACCACCAAGCTATAATGGCTTCGTGATGAACTATAATATGCAAGGGATACAAAAGACAATTCCCGAGCTCTTCGCTATGCTCACAGCTGCGGAGGTAGAAATCAAAAAGGAGCATCAAATGTTGATGGTTAACAATACCACTAGTTTCAAGAAAAAGGGCAAGGAAGGGATTTTCAAGGAGAATAGCAAGATTGTTGCTGTTCTCGCAGAAAGCCTCAATTATGGAACCAAGCCTGAAACTGAGTGCTTCTACTGCAAGGGGACTGGACACTGGAAGCGGAACTGCCCCAAGTATTTGGCGGATAAGAAGGATGGCAAGATGAACAAAGGTATATGTGATATACATGTCATTGATGTGTACCTTACTAATTCTCGTAGTAGTACCTGGGTATTTGATACCGGTTCAGTTGCTAATATTTGTAACTCGAAACAGGGACTACGAATTAAACGAAGATTAGCTAAGGACGAGGTGACGATGCGCGTGGGAAACGGTTCCAAAGTCGATGTGATCGCCGTCGGCACGCTACCTCTACATCTACCTTCGGGATTAGTTTTAGACCTAAATAATTGTTATTTGGTGCCAGCGTTGAGCATGAACATTATATCTGGATCTTGTTTATTGCGAGACGGTTATTCATTTAAATCAGAGAATAATGATTGTTCCATTTTAATGAATAATATCTTTTATGGTCATGCACCCTTGAAGAGTGGTCTATTCTTATTGGATCTCGATCGTAGTGATACACATATTCATAATATTGAAACCAAAAGATGCAAGGTTAATAATGATAGTGCAACTTATTTGTGGCACTGCCGTTTAGGTCATATTGGTGTAAAACGCATGAAGAAACTCCATAAAGATGGACTTTTGGAATCACTTGATTATGAATCACTTGGTGCTTGCGAACCATGCCTTATGGGCAAGATGACTAAAACTCCGTTCTCCGGAACTATGGAGCGAGCAACAGATTTGTTGGAAATCATACATACTGATGTATGTGGACCAATGAGTGTTGATGCTCGCGGAGGGTATCGTTATTTTCTGACCTTCACTGATGATTTGAGCAGATATGGGTATATCTACTTAATGAAACACAAGTCTGAAACATTTGAAAAGTTCAAAGAATTTCATAGTGAAGTAGAGAATCATCGTAACAAGAAAATAAAGTTCCTACGATCTGATCGTGGAGGAGAATATTTGAGTTACGAGTTTGGTCTTCATTTGAAACAATGTGGAATAGTTTCACAACTCACGCCACCTGGAACACCACAACGTAATGGTGTGTCCGAACGTCGTAACCGTACTTTATTGGATATGGTGCGATCTATGATGTCTCTTACCGATTTACCACTATCGTTTGGGGGTTATGCTTTAGAGACAGCTGCATTCACGTTAAATAGGGCACCATCTAAATCCGTTGATACGACGCCTTATGAACTATGGTTTGGCAAGAAACCAAAGTTGTCGTTTCTTAAAATTTGGGGCTGCGATGCTTATGTGAAAACACTTCAACCTGATAAGCTCGATCCCAAGTCGGAAAAATGTGTCTTCATAGGATACCCAAAAGAGACTGTTGGGTACACCTTCTATCACATATCCGAAGGCAAAAAATTCGTTGCTAAGAACGGATCCTTTCTAGAAAAAGAGTTTCTCTCGAAAGAAGTGAGTGGGAGGAAAGTAGAACTTGATGAGGTAATTGTACCTTCTCCCATATTGGAAAGTAGTACATCACAGGAAATTGTTCCAGTGATTCCTACACCAATTAATGAGGAAGTTGATGATAATGATCATGAAACTTCGGATCAAGTTTCTACTGAACGTCGTAGATCAACCAGAGTACGTTCCGCACCAGAGTGGTACGGCAACCCAGTTCTGGAAATCATGTTACTAGACCATGATGAACCTACGAACTATGAGGAAGCGATGATGAGCCCAGATTCCGCAAAATGGCTTGAAGCCATGAAATCAGAGATGGGATCCATGTATGAGAACAAAGTATGGACTTTGGTTGACTTGCCCGATGATCGGCAGGCCATCGAAAATAAATGGATCTTCAAGAGGAAGACCGACGCAGACGGTAATATTACTGTTTACAAAGCTCGACTTGTTGCGAAAGGTTTTCGACAAGTTCAAGGAGTTGACTACGATGAGACTTTCTCACCTGTAGCGATGCTTAAGTCTGTCCGAATCATGTTAGCAATTGCCGCATTTTATGATTATGAAATCTGGCAAATGGATGTCAAAACTGCATTCCTAAATGGATATCTCAAAGAAGAGTTGTATATGATGCAACCAGAAGGTTTTGTCGATCCAAAAGGTGCTAACAAAGTATGCAAACTCCAGCGATCCATCTATGGACTGGTGCAAGCATCTCGGAGTTGGAATATACGCTTTGATGAGGTGATCAAAGCATATGGTTTTATACAGACTTTTGGAGAAGCCTGTATTTACAAGAAAGTGAGTGGGAGCTCTGTAGCATTTCTAATATTATATGTAGATGACATATTGTTAATTGGAAATGATATAGAATTTCTGAATAGCATAAAAGGATACTTGAATAAAAGTTTTTTAATGAAAGACCTCGGAGAAGCTGCTTACATATTAGGCATCAAGATCTATAGAGATAGATCAAGACGCTTAATTGGACTTTCACAAAGCACATACCTTGATAAGATTTTGAAAAGGTTCAAAATGGATCAGTCAAAGAAAGGATTCTTGCCTGTTTTACAAGGTATGAAGTTGAGTAAGACTCAATGCCCGACCACTGCAGAAGATAGAGAGAAAATGAAAGTCATTCCCTATGCCTCAGCCATAGGATCTATCATGTATGCAATGCTGTGTACCAGACCTGATGTGTGCCTTGCTATAAGTCTAGCAGGGAGGTACCAAAGTAATCCAGGAGTGGATCACTGGACAGCGGTCAAAAACATCCTAAAGTATCTGAAAAGAACAAAGGATATGTTTCTCGTATATGGAGGTGACAAAGAGCTCGTCGTAAACGGTTACGTCGATTCTAGCTTTGACACTGATCCGGATGACTCAAAGTCACAAACCGGATATGTATTTTTATTGAACGGTGGAGCTGTCAGCTGGTGCAGTTCCAAGCAGAGCGTCGTGGCGGGATCTACGTGTGAAGCGGAATACATAGCTGCTTCAGAAGCAGCAAATGATGGAGTCTGGATGAAGGAGTTCATATCCGATCTAGGTGTAGTACCTAGTGCATCGGGTCCAATGAAAATCTTTTGTGACAACACTGGAGCCATAGCCTTGGCGAAGGAATCCAGGTTTCACAAGAGAACAAAGCACATCAAAAGACGCTTCAATTCCATCCGCGATCTAGTCAAGGAGGGAGACATAGAGATTTGCAAAATACATACGGATCTGAATGTTGCAGACCCGTTGACTAAGCCTCTTCCACGGGCAAAACATGATCAGCACCAAGACTCCATGGGTGTGAGGATCATCACTTTGTAATCTAGATTATTGACTCTAGTTCAAGTGGGAGACTGAAGGAAATATGCCCTAGAGGCAATAATAAAGATGTTATTTGTATTTCCTTATATCATGATAAATGTCTTTTATTCATGCTAGAATTGTATTAACCGGAAACTTAGTACATGTGTGGATAAATAGACAAAACAGTATGTCCCTAGTATGCCTCTACTAAACTAGCTCATTGATCAAAGATGGTTATGTTTCCTAGCCATAGACATGAGTTGTCATTTGATCAACGGGATCACATCATTAGGAGAATGATGTGATGGACAAGACCCATCCGTTAGCATAGCACTATGATCGTTTAGTTTAACTGCTATTGCTTTCTTCATGACTTATACATGTTCCTATGACTATGAGATTATGCAACTCCCGAATACCGTAGGAACACCTTGTGTGCTATCAAACGTCACAACGTAACTGGGTGATCATAAAGATGCTCTACAGGTGTCTCCGAAAGTATTCGTGGTGTTGGCATAGATCAAGATTAGGATTTGTCACTCCGAGTGTCGTAGAGGTATCTCTGGGCCCTCTCGGTAACACACATCACAATAAGCCTTGCAAGCAAAAGACTAATGAGTTAGTCACGAGATGATGTGTTACGGAACGAGTAAAGAGACTTGCCGGCAACGAGATTGAACTAGGTATAAAGATACCGACGATCGAATCTCGGGCAAGTAACATACCGTTTGACAAAAGGAACAACGTATGTTGTTATGCGGTTCTGACCGATAAAAGATCTTCGTAGAATATGTAGGAGCCAATATGAACATCCAGGTTCCGCTATTGGTTATTGACCAGAGATGAGTCTCGGTCATGTCTACATAGTTCTCGAACCCGTAGGGTCCGCACGCTTAACGTTTGATGACGATCGGTATTATGAGTTTTTGAGTATTGATGTACCGAAGGTAGTTCGGAGTCCCGGATGAGATCACGGACATGACGAGGAGTCTCGGAATGTCCGAGACATAAAGATTGATATATTGGACGACTATATTCGGACACCGGAAGTATACCGGAAAAGTTTCGGATTTATCGGGAATGCCGGAGGGGGTTACCGGAACCCCCTACGAGAGGGGATGGTCCATAGTGGGCCTAAAGGGTGAGAGAGAGGCAGCCCATAGGGCTGGCCGGCGCTCCCACCTAGGAATCCTAGTTGGACTAGGATTGGGGGGGCGCCACCTCTCCTATTCCTTTCCCCCTTCTTCCTTTCGGTGAATCCTACTAGGAATAGGATTGCAATCCTATTCCTAGTAGGAGTCCCTTCCCTAGCCGCACCAGGAGAGTTGGCCGGCCCCTCCTCCCTTGCTCCTTTATATACGGGGGCAGGGGGCACCCAAAGACACACAAGTTGAATTGTTTAGCCGTGTGCGGTGCCCCCCTCCACAGAATCACACCTCGGTCGTACCGTCGCGGAGCTTAGGAGAAGCCCTGCGCCGGTGAACACATCATATCCGTCACCACGCCGTCGTGCTGACGAAACTCTCCCGTGAAGCTCAACTGGATCAAGAGCTCGTGGGACGTCATCAAGCTGAACGTGTGCTGAACGCGGAGGTGCCGTACGTTCGGTGCTTGATCGGTTGGATCGCGAAGAAGTTCGACAACATCAACCGCGTCACTTGACGCTTCCGCTCCCGGTCTACGAGGGTACGTAGACACACTCTCCCCTCTCGTTGCTATGCATCTGGTAGATAGATCTTGCGTGATCGTAGGAAAATTTTAAAATACTACGTTCCCCAACAAGCAGTTCATTCAAAATGCACCGAAAAAGAAATTATTTGAGATAAACCATTCAGCAGTGAGCCTGATGCACCTTATTAGAGGAAAATCAACTACCGGAGTGTGGAAAGTAATCAATTGCAATAGCATTGCATAAGAGATAGTGCACTAATCTCTTCGGAAGCTTTCGTTCTTATTTACACCATCAGGATCTAAATATTTAGTCGGTAGCTGATTTTCCATATGTGATATTTTCCCAATAGTTGAAACTCGGCAATGTTGGTTCCTGGTTCAGTAGGTCAGTCTAAGTAACATGGTCGTCAAGTCTCAATCCCAGTTTGTTTACAATCATGGGACGATGAAACTTGCAACGGGCGGTTCAGTAAGGATCTAATTTTCTTTTTACTCCAAGATCAATTGTCAACTGATCTCTCTGTATCTTATGGCTGAGATGAAAATAATTGTAAAAAGAGACAACTTTAAATTTAGCCTACAATGGACACCATCATACAGTTTCCAGAAAGGACTGTTAGAATTGTTTTTCATCCTCACCATCTACCGAACTACGGACAGGGAGGAGTGAGCAGAAGGCGACGCATTCGTATTTGTGGTGCATCCAACACGGTGGCGAGCAGTTCCGTCTGGCACGGTGATGAATGACACCGACTGCGGTGGTGACCATCCGGCTACGACGACGCGCATCAGGCCAAGACATTGAAGACCTCGTCCACCTAACAACCTAACAAATAAAGATGCTCAGTTCAATTCTAGATCTCGACATGTGAGTATGACAGTTCCATTAACACTTGAACGACAGCTATATGTTTAATGTAAGGTTAAACACACTTTGCATATTCAACAATATCACTCGATATACAGTCGACTGAAAAAAAAAATACAATACACTCGGTAGAAAGTAGTGAAAAAAGCTGGTAGAAAACCGTGTAAAATACAGTAAGCAGCCGAAGCCATAAGAGATGTCACAGCAGAACAAAATCTCCTCTTTAAGAAGCTTGTAAACTGTAATAAGAATGCACAGACTGAGAGTAAATTAATTAAATTGCCATGACCATTATGATGACAGTGCAAGCCAGGAAGGGGGTGACATTGGCGTGCGTGATGCTGATGTGTAGCCCCTCACCTCGGCGAGCAGCCTGACAAGTAGCCCTCGGCGTCCTCGCAATGGATCCATCTCATCACGTTGCTCTCCGAGATCCTCGCCTTGATCTCCGGCAGCACGCTCCCGGTAGTTGGAGTTGTGCTTCCAGCTAAAGCCATTGCAAACGGTGACGGGCAGCAGCCGCCGACGTCTTCCGGCGAGCGCGGCTATGCATGACTTCCTGACGAGCACCACCGACTGGATGCTATGGAGGTTGCGTCCTGGAGTGCCTTGAGCTTTACCTGCTACTCCTTGACGTACTTCACGGCGTTCGAAAGGATTATCGTCTTTCAATCTCAGCGAATTAGTTGGCCAATCAGTTAAGAAATATTCCTTGTTTGATATGTACGTTTGTGCAAGAAGAGGAGCCGACCTTCTTGAGGTCGGGGATGATGATGGATAGCTCAATGAATCGTCGGTTGATCTTCTCCCGGCGCTTCCGCCTCCACTCCGCTGCAAGAGAGAGGGGCGGCATGGGCAGAAGCGAACGACGGCGAGGAGGGAGCGGCGGGTCTGCGGGCAGACCAGTCAGGGTCGGCAGCGAGAGTGTGCGGGCGGGACGGACGGCTGGCGAGGGGCGGCGTTGTGGGGAGGAGGCCGTAGGGCGCCAGTGAGGTTGAGGATGGAGCAAATCTGTGCGAATATTTGAGGCGAGGGAGGTTGGGTATGATCCTAAAATTACGGATCACATCGGTCATCTCTGGCTTTTGGGAAGTGCGCGACCATGGTCTGCCGCGGCAGAACATTGAATCCCAACTGTTCAATAGGTTGGCAGACCATCGGGTCACTATATGCTCTTAGATTTGACTAAACGAATTAGATCTGAGGGTTCTGATTGTCCTGTGTATACTTGTTTGGGTGATTATAAAATAATTCTAGTTTGCTCTGTTAATAGTAGTGTAGATTAGTTATGTTAAAAACTTAAAATAAAGGTTTTAAAACACCTGTTTAAATTATGGCTTTAACTATGTTTTTCCTTGAAACATGACCACCTACTCAAAAACATGGGATCATTTCAAAAATGTTAAAAAACACCATGCTCAACGCAGGGTCACCGGCTAGGTGAGAAGGCTCTGTCTGAGAGCATGTTGTTTCTCCACATCTGTCAGATGACCCCAATTTTTTTAGTTGGCTTTTATGACCAATTCAAGGCACCATGCCAATCTGTTTTGGTTTTCTACAAATTTTGCATTTTTTTAGAGTTTTTACTGTAAAAAAGACCGATAAATGGATGGATGTGACGTAACTTCCATAATGTGTCAAAAATCATTCAAAGCTGGCATGGATCCCTACCATGGGCATGCTCACCTAGTTGCAAAAGTTGGGGTCATTTTGACAATGTCCAAAACTAGACTACTGACCATGTTCAACGGAGGGTGTTCGAGTAAGGCCAGAAGGCCCCATTTGTGAGCATGTTGTTTCTTCACATCGTTTAAATGGACCCATTTTTTCATGGCCTTGTAGGACCAATTCAAGGCACCATGATAAGTTGTTTGAGTTTTCGACAATTCTTACATTTTCTCGAGTTTCCTCAGTGAAAAATGGCCGGTAAATGGTCGGAGATGACGCAACTTGCATACGGTGTCAGAATTCATTCAAATCTGGCATGGATTCCTACCATGGTCATGCACACCTACTTGCAAAAGTTGGGTTCATTTCATGCATGTGCAACAATAAACCATGTTCAATGGAGGGCGTTTGGCTAGACGAGAGGGTTACGTTTGTGAGCACTTCATTTCTCGACATCCCTGAAAGGCCCCAATTTTTCATAGTATTTTATGACCAATTCAAAGCACCATGCCAAGTTGTTTGAGTTTTTGATAATTCTTGCATTTAAAAAAATCTTGATGAAAAATGGTTGACGCGACAACGCAACTTGCATACGGTGTCGGAATTCATTCAAACCCGGCGTGGATGCCTACCATGGACGTGCCCACCTGCGGTAAAGCTATGGTCAGTTCATGCATGTCAAAAAATAGACAATGTTCACTTGAGGGAGTTCTAGTAGGCCAGAATGGTCTGTTTGAGAGCATGTTTTTTCAGCATCCGTCAAATGATCACAATATTTTCCACGAGCTTATATGACCAATTCAAGGCACCATGCCAAGTTATTTCAGTTTTTAAAAATAATTGCATTTCTGGAGTTTTCTCGATGGAAATGGCCAATAAATGGCCGAAAGTGATGCACTTTGCATGCGGTGTTGGAATTTTTTCAAACCTAGGATGGATGCCTACCATGGGCATGCCGACCTGCTGGAAAAAAACACTTCATGCATGTCCAAACATAAACCATATTCAACGGAGAGTGTTCGGGTAGGCGAGAAGGGTCCATCGAAGAGCACTTTTTTGGGTATCCGTCACATGACAGAAATTCATTCCATAAGTGTATATGACAAATTCACCATGCCAAGTTGTTTTGAGTTTCAAATTGTACATTATTTATGAAGTTTTCTCGATGAAAAAGGGCAAATAAATGGCCGGAGGTGTCCCAACTAGCAAGCGGTGTCAGAAGTCGTTCAAACCTGGCATGGATGCATCATATGTCTGTGTCTGAAAGAAGTTCGGGTCACTTATCCATAGTCCAAAAAACAATTGAGAGTAGTGTGCCATACTAGGCCAGTAGAGTGCATTCGCGAGCATATAGCTTTTCCTAATTCGAATGCCTTTGCTATTTGTAATTTCTGTCATTATCAATGAACATGAACTTTTTTGTTACGTACTAACAATTTAATGAAATTTCTCAACAATTTTGAATATTTGAATTGTGTATGAAATTTTTACAAGTTTGGACACCCTTCCCAAAATTGTTAACAAATTCCCAACAATTGAAAAAAAATTGAACACAAACATTTCTTAAATTTGTGAACCAAAACTTTCTTAAACTTGTGAACAACAAAAATTAAAAACTTTGCTGGAAACAAACCATTTCTTAAATTTGTGAACATTTTTGTTGATAAAGCGAACATTTTTTGAAAATCCAATATATTTTATAAAATTGTAAAAAATATTTGAAAACAATATTTGAAAACAAGAACATTTTCGGGTATTCCAAACAATTTTTTGAAAAGTTTCAAAATGAATAATAAAGTTACGGAAGAGAAAAATGTACTAGAAAAGAGGGAAAAAATAGGGAAAACAACGCTTAGGCGTTGGCCCCAACTAGGCGACGACATCAATCCCATCAGGTGCTTGTTGGTAGAAACCCTATTTGATGCTTATTGCGTTAAACAGTCACTTTTTCGCATAGACCGAATCGATACGAGTGAACATGTCCAACCCATTTTAGTCTGTTCGTGACTCTGCATATACCGGTTTTGGGTACCTTCTAGATGGTTCCAGGTTGGTTTTTACCAGTTTGGGAACCTCTTAGAAGGTTCATGAATCGTTTTTTCGTTTTTGTCTTTATTCTTTATGAAAATCACAGAGTTCAAAAAATGATCAACATATTTATTTATTCATTTTTTAAAGTTCAAAAATTTCAAAATATGGTCGCATTTTCAAAATAGTTCAGAGTTTCAAATTTTTTGTGCTTTAAAGAATTTTTCATAATTAAAAAAAAATCTCATTTTTTAGCAAAAAATGTTTGCATTTTCAAAATTTTCTTATACTATTTCTTGAAAATGTTCCTGTTTAAAAAGGTCACATTCAGAATTCCAAATAATTGTTCAACTATGTTGTTGTTCGTTGTTCTTTTAGTTCCGCACACGCTCGATAGTCAGTACAAAAGATAAACAATAAGTAACACTATGGAGTCGCTGGAGACCTCAACCATGATCAAGCCATCGTGAAGTTAAGTATACCAACACACTCCGAACCTGCCGTTGTGGACATGGCTGCTATTAGTTCGTGAGTTTAAATAATATAAGTTGATCGTATGAATGTAAAGTCGCAATGTGACTAGGAATCATATCGATGCTTCAATCGTGTTAGTGTTCTCCTAGAGTCCTTACCAATTCGCTCGTTGATGTGTGATGGATTTTTTTTTTGGCGCAAAGGATAGCTCGTCAAACACGATTCATGCAAGCTCACGGTGTGTGATATATGGACATCACATCCGGCTTCTGGAAACAAACAAACTGCTTGTGACACAAAAATTGGTGAGCGAAATATTACTCATCACATACCTTGTGAAAATAAGAAATCCCTAAATTTACACCCATTATTTTGAAGACACCATAAGATTTTTGTTCCCTCTCGAAAGGCGATTAGGGAAAGCCTTCCTTCTCTTGATCTTCATCGGTGAGCCCGTGGATTCGCCTCGCCTCTACCTGCCGCTCCGGCGGCCGGTGGGCGGGAGGGGATTTATGATGCCTCGGATCAGGCTAGTAGATAGGTAGGGTTTAGTCCTCGTAGGGGCCGCGTACGGACATATAACGGCACTTCTTCTTCGACCAGTCTTTCGGTCTCTGGTCCTCCTCAAGTTCGTTCGTCGGGACAGATTAAACGGAGCTCCGATGTAGATTCCTGCCAGCTCCTTGGGGGCGGTGAGGTTAGGGTTTCTCGTCATGCGTACGCAACGGCGATATTTGGTGTTAGGTTCTTCATATCGATTCAACGATTCAACGGCACCGCTGCGGCTCCGGGGAGCTGGTCCTTAGAGGCACGTGCACGAAGACTTCCTGATTTTCATAGACAAGGTCAGGCGGCTCACGTGAGCGGCGACAGCGGCGCGTCGACGACTCGTTCTGATGGCGGCCGTGATCATTCGTTGGTCCATGGACCTCAATGTAATTTGTATAAAATTTGAGGTGTTTTATACTTCCAGTGAATTTTTATAATAGATCTGATCCTTTTTGCAAAAAAAAAAAGAAATGCCTTTATTTAAACCAATGTGGCAAAAAGAGGGAGTTATTATCTGACTAAATATTTCACTCAGTTTGGGAAAAGGACTAACTATCAAATTAAATCAAAACATTCATCAAGCCACATGCATTCCCCAACCAACTTAGGGTTTGGAGGGTACATTATTTTTGTCCCTTGAGAAACAGAACCACAAAAACCTTGAGTAAAGTGATCTCAATCATCATGCTACCACGAGTCTCCCCTTTGTAGAACTCGAGAATCAGAATTTCATCGATGTTAAGAAAATTGTGAGTGAATTCTTTCCAACCGAGATCCTGCCGTCGGTGCTGCACATGTACATAATTAGATTGCTTATGCAAAGATAGCCATATCTCGACTCATGAAGAACGCAGGATTTGCGGATGTGCGGGCAGATTTTCTAGGCAGTTTCTGCAATAAAACAAATAGAAATCTTGAGTAAGCACCTATGAATACAAAATTGCTCACATTTTGCGTAAGAAAACATATACCATGTTATTTCTCTTAGCTTCAGAACTAGCCAGACGATGGATGAAAGTTGGAGGCAAATGTTAAGACCTCTGTCTCCTCAACAAGTATGACTGCATGCGCTTTCGATGGGAGTCATCGGGCTCCACCCTATGTGTGTACGCAACAGGGTTTACAAGCCGTTGCATACATAGAATTGGACAATGGGTACGTCAGAGGAAGGAATAGATAACTAGGCCGACAACGGCTAGAGATGATGCAATGAGTCTGATTCAGAGCGCGTGTTGGCTCCTTGGCCAATAAGCCAAGGGAAAATTTGGCGCAAAGGTCACGCATCACATAGAGTTTACTACCTAGATCCGCCGCTGGCTTAGTTTCTCATCACAAGCATTTCAATTTATTTACCCGTGTGTGTTGCGATAAGACATTTGATAACATTGTCGGTTGTCAATTTAGGAATACTGCCATTTGTTAATTTGGTAACATTTTTATTTGTCAATCTGGGCGCTAAAAATTACTATCATTGTCTAATTTTACATATGAAATTCACAAAAAAACATGAGGAATAATAGACACTTAATTCACAAAACATTTATTCCATTCATTGCATATGTAGTTATTCTCTGTACAAACAGTACAACTGTATAGTTGAACTAAGCTCCGAAATATCCCCAACTATGTACTGAAATAGCTAGTTCAACTATATATACTAACTAATTTCAAGTAGGAACAATTCAACTATATACGAACGAATTGAACAAAATAACCCTAAATACTTCAGATGGACTAGATGGTTTGCACCGTTGGCAATCTCCTCTGCCACGCGCTTAGTAAGAGTCTTAGGAGAAGGAGCTAAATGACAACAAAGAGGAGTGGGCTACGACGGTTGCCTCTACTGCTTCAGTAGCGGTGTGCTCCTCATACGCCCTCTATCGGTCTTGTCCGCCTTCCTTGAAGCGGCGGAACTCATCCAAGATTTCCTTCACCCGCGCCATGCCTGCGACCATTGCTTCAATAACGGCGGTTGTTTCTGCAATTACCTGAGCGACCAGGCGCTCCTTCTGCTGCTGAAAGAAGGAGAGGTAGCGCACTAGGTTAATGCCACCACTAGCGGCTGGCTGCGCGCCAGTGCCAGCCTGCTGTGCCGCAGCGGCCGCCACCTCCTACCTTCCAGTCAAGATTGCAGAGAAGGTGGTGGTCCTGGCAAATGGAGGTGGCACGCATACACCCAACAAGTTGGCGATGTGCAGTTCACATTGTTGAGGAATGCACCGCTGCAATAGTGTGTCTTCCTAGTGGGAGTTTCCGGGGAGTTTCCTTTTGCCGGAGGTCCAACTACGCGATGGTGTAGTGATGTCATCGGTGATAGGGAGAGAAGGTGAGCTAAGGGGAAGGATGGCCTTGGCGATGATTGTGGTGTGTGAGTCGCTCGCTCGCAGTTTATATAGCTGGCCAGGAGGATTGGTTTTTTGGATATTTTCTCCGAGCCACATAGGAAGCTTGCGCGGGAGTCAGTGCAGTTGCATGGGAACAGGCTTACCAATGCTTCATCAGCCCTCCTAGAGCCAACATGTGGCCATGCATGACATGTGTAGGGTAGCCAGGCATGGAGTAGAAGCCATCGACGGGAATGCACTGATAAGCAATGTTGGAGCTAGCCAAAAATTATGTGTGGGCCAAGGTAGCCCATGCTGAAGGAAACACATCCTCTCTCTCTCTCTCAAGGCCCAAATTTACCTATATAATTTGATGTTTAGGCCATGGGCTAGGCGGACCATGGCCTATCTGGCCTTGCTTAAGCTTCGTCAGTGCAAGACATGCGGGAAGAGGACGAGACAATGCATGTACAAACGAGTTATCTTAATAAAACATTTACGACGCTACTACGTAGCAGATGACCATTTTTGAGTCACTGTCGCTTTATCACTCATGTTTTATCCTATTGAACCTTATGAGATGCTACAACACCAGTAACTTTATTTTGTTTGACTGCAACGTTTACCTAGGACGCCCACCCGCTTACATCTACCGACGAGTACCTGTCCATTCCCAAGGTGCTTGCTCGGCTTGCAACATGATCGGTCCGAAGATGTCCATTCCCATCGAACCATCGAAACACACACATACATATCTATAGATTTATAGGAATAAGGTTAAAAAATATTGATCAAAATAAACAAATTTAAATAAAATGATTTGTTATATATGTCCCTCATCAATTGCCAAAGGTGCATAATGAATCCCATGCATAACAAGTCTCGAATAAAAATAGAATTACGCTAAGTATCTAGATAAAAAAGTGATTGAATACTTGTAAAATGTGGCTCAATGTTACAATTTATTATGATCGTTGGCACTCCATATGAATAACCATCCTCATCAATGTCAAAGTTGTGTATTATATCTATAAAAGAATGTAAGGTTGGATTAGAAACTTGGATCGATAAAACTAACCACAAAAACTAATTTTGTACAACTTTAACAACTGAATGACCGTATTTAATTTTGTAGCTAAATTTTAGAAAATCACTTATGCAAACTGGAAGAAGTATGAAATAATATTGTGGATTTCATTTGTTATTTACGGAAATTTGATAAGTGGTAACACATAACTGCTTCACATACTTCCTTACGCCTTACTATATGAATTGCATTGATAAATCCACAAGAAAATGACACATCACTATTTGTGCAAACTGATATACTGATCTTCTCCTACGAGAAAGTGTGGAGCTGAGAACTCACAAAGCAAAAGTGTTGAGCTGAGACTGTGTGACGCCCGGATAATTAAGCAACAGTAATTCCCTACTAATGATGCCACGTCACCACGATTACATTTATTAATCTCGCATTGATTCAATCCAGTTCAAATTCAAGTCTAAAGTAAAGTCGAATGATAAAAGTTTTCAATTATCAAAACTAAAATGTTAAAGTTGTAGCAAATAAATCATAAGTAATATTGGTGTAGAAACCACATTTTTGTAAAATGTTTAAATGCACTGAAGTAATTTAAACAACAACAAAACATTAAGTTAAATACCTTTTTGGAATTAATAAAAAATTAAACTATTTTATTTAGCTGTCCAAATTAGGGTGGCAGTGTTGAAGCTCTAAACACTCATTTAGGTGTTGAAATTATATTTTACAAAACTAAAATAAATTAATTACTAAAAGAAACAGAAAGGAAACAATTAAACAAAGGAAAATAAAATAAAACCCCTCTGGCCAACTGGGCCTTGTCCCAGCCGGCCCAGCTGGCCCAGCTAACCTCCAGGCCGGCCCACTTACCTTCCTCACCCCTTCCTCTGTTCACCGCTGCTCGGTGGACGCCTGTGCGCCGTCCACGGCGCGGATGGACCACAGGGCGGCCATCCGGCGACTCCCCGTCGACCTCAAGTCGCCTGCGACCGAACCCTAACCCTAGTCGCCGCTACCTCCCTCTCTCCCTCCATGCAGCTCCCCCCCTCAGATCCACCTCATTGCTTCCCCTTCCCCACCGCGTCCGGACGCCGCCATGGACCCGTCGCAGTGAAACGCGCGGCCACAGCCATCGCCCCGCCGCGCCTGCGTGTACGCCGTCTCCGCCGTCGTCCTCCTCATCGACCGGTGGCCGCAGCTGGAGCTCGGAGACACTGCTGCAACGCCCCCCTTCTCCCACATCTCCGGTCGCCGCCGTTCTTCACCAACTCCGGCAACGCCCCCCTGCTGCTACTAAACCACCACGGGCCATCTTGTGTGCCGCACGGTGAGATTCCCCGCCTCCTGCTCCTCCTCGTTAAGCCCCTCGCACACCGTAGATACCTCGTCGTCGTTGCCGTGAGCACGTCGCCGCGGATCGCCTCGCTGCCATGGCCATGCTCTCCGTCGTGCTCGCCTGAGCACGACATCATGTTCCTGGTGCTTCGAGGAACCCAACGCGCCCACGCACGCGCTTCCCCGTGGCCCCTAGCCCCTAGCTCGTTGGGCGCCCGAACGCGCCTCCACACGCGCTCGTCGCCGGCGGCCGTCCGGTGACCCATTTGGTCCCGGGCTTGTGCCGTCGTGCTCATGCGCGCACGTAGGCCTCGCCCCGCCCATTCTGTTGCCCAAAAGTGCGTCGCGTCGCCGTTGCTGTTGCTCGCCCGAAACACCCCACCGCCGGCGACGTCGTACTGCTCGTCTCCGGCCACCGCAGCCCGCGAGACCACCACCAACCGACGCGTCGTCGTCTTGCCGTTCTAACGCGCCCGGCCGCGACCAAAATGGCGCCCTGTGGGCGATTTCCGACGGTGCCCGAGGACACACCGCCGCGAACGAGCTCGCCGGCGTGATTCCGATGAGTCGCCGGCCGTCGCTGAGCTGGCCTGACGCGTGGGCCCCCTTGTGTCGCTGACGGGTGGGCCCCGTGACCCATTGACTCGGTCTGCACTAACGTGGCTCCTTTGTGTCTATGACATGCGGGCCCCACGACATAAACGAATAAAATAAATAGATAAATTGCTAATTAATTAATTAAAACCTTAATCTCTCACTGACTACTGGCCCCCCCGCTAATTAACCCTTTTAGTTAGTCTAAACCCTCCCTGTTAGTGTCCCTGACAATGACATGTGGGTCCCACTGGACCCACCTGTCTGGTTTGACTGGTCAACTGACCAGTTGAGCTGATGACATCAGTCTGATGTCATGCTTGCGTCATCGTTCACTTTTCTGGATAATGTTGGATTTAAGTAAATAATAAATATCAGATAATGATTAAAAACTTTGAAAATTCATAGAAAATAAACCGTAACTCTCATGAAAATAATTTATATATGAAAGTTGCTCAGAACGACGAGACGAATCCGAATACGCAGTCCGTTCGTCCGCCGCACATCTCTATCATACCGAACATGCAACATTCCCCTCCGTTTCATCTGCCCGAAAATGCCTAACACCGGGAATACTTTCCCGGATGTTATTCCTCTTCGCCTATATCACCGAGCACCGCGTTAGGTCACACGTAGCACCGCCTTTTGCCATGTTATGCTTTGTGATGCTATTGTTTGCTCTGTTATTTATTTGTTTCCCCTTCGTTGCTTATTTTCGATAGACTCCGATACTGTGATAGACCCCGAGACCATTGATGCTTCGGTGTTTGACTACGGCTACGCCTCCGAAGATTCCTTTCATCTGCAGAGCTTCCAGGCAAGCCCCCCCCCCTTGATCACCAGATATCGCCTATTCTCCTCCCTCTTACTCTTGCATTAGTTTACTACTGTTGTTGATTCGATAACTCCTATTTTGATGCATAGCCTGTCATTGTTGCTACCACTGTTGATACCTTTACCTGTTATCCTAATGCTTTGTATAGGATGCTAGTATTCCATCAGTGGCCCAACATCCTTGTCCGTCTGCCATGCTATACTATTGGGCCGTGATCACCTCGGGTGGTGATCACGGGTATATACTATATACATACTTGATACGTCCAAAACGTATCTATAATTTCTGCTTGCTCCATGCCACTTTTGGGTGATATTGCTATGATATTCATACACTTCCATACACTTTTGATCATATTTGGACTAACTTACTAATCCAATGCACCCCAGTGCCAGTTTCTGTTTTCGGCTGTTTTTGTATTTCAGGTTTTCACGTTTCGAGAACTGCCCAGAAAAATCCAGAAAAATTATATAAAAAATCAGCGTTC
>LR738710.1:622635958-622677364 GCA_902687465.1 Secale cereale | reverse complement strand
TTTTCGCGATCCCATCTCTGTTCCGCCGCCGCCGCCGCTTCCAAGATCGGGAGCACCAGGAGAACTCTTCCCGGCACCCTGCCGGAGGGGAGGATCACCACCGGGAGCTTCTCCACCACCATGGACGCCTCCCGGATGACTCGTGAGTAGTCTCCCTTGGACCATGAGTCCATGACCAGTAGCTATGTGATGTTCTCCTCCCGTTCTTGTGCTTCACTAATTAGTCCTCGTGAGCTGCCCTACATGATCGAGGCACCTATGTAATCCTTATTCTGTTGCTATGTTGAGTTTGCTGGGATCCGATGGATTATGAGATTATGTTCAGATTGATCTTGAGTAATATATTTGATTCACCTCTTTTATATTTTAGTTCATAAGTAATTCTTGCATGTTCTCCGTTGTTACTTATTGCTTTGGCCGAGTAGTAGGTAGTGACTCCAAGAGGGAACGTTATGCTCGATTGTGGGTTCATGCCCCTTGATGACTAGCTTGAGTGACAGAAACATGAGTCTAGGGGATGTGCTGTTGCCACAAGGGGGAAAACAACGGTGCTTGTGCCTGCGGGTGCAAGGATTGTTTACTTTACGCAAAGTTCTTTTAATGCAGTTGTCTGTTGCATTGAGTTTACACTATGGGTGGGACTCGCAACTTAATACCAGCGAGATGTTCTGGATAGATATCTCAAGGTGGATGATTAGTAGTAGATATTGATGGATTTCGATCTACCTACTTTGGCGTACCGCCCATGCTTTGAACCTCAACCTTTCTTGCAATGTAGTCAGCATTGGTTTGCGTTCGTGGTCCTGTCAATTGCCTAGCTGTAATTTGTTACCTCACATAGCTGTTTTATCGTCTTTTGGGAGAGAGACATCACTAGTGAACATCATGAGACTCCGGTCCATATTACCATCATTGATCACATCCACTATTTACTTTTCGCTATTTACTTACTATTGCAAAAACTATCTATCACTACTATCATTGCTTTTAACCCTTTGTGAACTACAAGGCCGGAGGGATTGACAACCTCTCTGTACTCGTTGGGAGCAAAGTTATTTGTATCTGTGTGCAGGTCCACGTTGATTGCTAATTGCGCCGTTAGCAGTTGACACCTACTTGTTGAACCTAGGAGTCTCTGGGGATTCGATCCTTGGTATCTTTGCTAAGGGAAAACACTTCTACTTACTGCATCTTACACCTTCCACTTGGGGTAACCAACGAGGGGTTCGAGGCCCATCAAGGAGTATTTTCTTGCGCCGTTGCCGGGGACTCCACTCTTCAGGATAGGGGAGTTGCATGCTATCTTTTACCTTTGCTTTTTAGTCTTGTTAGTTTACCTTTCATTTTTGCTTTAGTTCCTTTTATCGAAAATCACAAAAATAGTTATCTTGCTTGCTTGCTACTATGGGTTCCACCGAGAACACCAAGTTGTGTGACTTCACTAGTCACAACAACGATGACTTTATCAGCACACCTATCACTACACCTACCACTTCAGCACCTTCATATGAAATTAAACCTGCTTTACTTAACTTAGTCATGAGAGAACAATTCTCCGGTGCTGGAGATGATGCTGCTTTACACTTGAACAACTTTGTTGAACTTTGTGATATGCAAAAGTACCAAGAAATAGATAGTAATATTGTTAAGCTTAAGCTTTTTCCTTTCTCCTTGAGAGGAGGAGCTAAAATTTGGTTTCAGTCTTTGCCTAGAAATAGCATAGATTCATGGGACAAGTGCAAAGATGCTTTTATCGGAAAATACTATCCACCTGCTAAAATTATCCAACTTATAAGTAACATCATGAATTTTAAACAATTGGATAATGAACACGTTGCCCAAGCTTGGGAACGTATGAAGTCTCTTATCAAGAACTGCCCGACTCACGGTTTGACTACTTGGATGGTTATCCAAACCTTTTATGCAGGCTTGAACTTTACCTCGCGGAACTTGTTAGATTCGGCCACGGGAGGAACTTTTATGTCAACTACACTTGGTGCTGCCACAAAGCTTCTCGATGAAATGATGACCAACTATTCCCAATGGCACACCGAACGCGCTCCAACAGGTAGGAAGGTAAACTCTGTCGAGGAGATTTCCTCCCTCAATGAAAAAGTTGACTTGATCATGTCTCTACTTTCGAAGCAATCTACTGTTGATCCTCGTGATGTTCCTTTAAATTCTTTGATTGCTCAAGAACAAGTAGATGTGAACTTTAACTCTAGAAACAATTTTAACAATAATGCTTATAGGAGTAACTTTGGTAACAATTCTAGAACGTTCCCCTCTAACTCTTATGGGAACAACAATGCTTATCCTAGTACCAAGAACTCCAATACTGAACTAGAGACTATGCTTAGAGATTTCATCACTACCCAAAAAGCCTTTAATAAGAATGTAGAAGAGAAATTACATAAACTAGATGATCTTTCTTTTAAGGTAGACCACTTAGCCAATGAGGTAAAATTGCTAAACATTTGAAACTTCTCCTCTTAAGGAGAGGGAAGTCATCCCTATTAATGCTACTCAAGTACAAATTAATGAAAATATTTGGATGATGGCTAAGCTAAAAGAAAGATGGGCTAGAGAAAGGGAGGAAGAGGAAAGAATTAAGAGCCTTCCTACCCACCACACTGTTGCTACTATCCAAGTTATTGAGGATGTTCACACTCTTAGCACCCAATGTACTCCTGGTCCCAATGGACCTATTAATGGTGATGCTATGACTTTAGAAGCTACCAAACAAGAGAACCTTAAGGACACCACTACCACTTTACTTGATGCTCGTGACCTTGATTTTGATAATTGCACTCTTACCAAAGTTATTGATTTCCTCCACAAGATGTCTAGAGATCCCTGCACTAGCACGCTTAACCTTGCCTTCACAGAGCATATCACTAATGCTCTCATCAAAGCTAGGGAGGAGAAACTTAGAGTAGAAGCCTCCATACCTAGAAAGCTAGAAGACGGTTGGGATCCTATGATAAAAATTTATTTGAATGACTTCTCTTGTTATGCATTATGTGATGTTGGTGCTAGTACCTCTGTTATGCCCAAAAGGATATATGATATGCTTAAATTGAAACCTTATGATTCTTGTTCTTTTGGTGTTCGTCTCGTTGATTCTTCCATAAAGAAACCTTTGGGGAGGATCGACGATGTTCTTATTGTTGTCAATGATAATTATGTGCCCGTTGATTTCACTATCAAGGATACTGAATGTGATCCTTCATGTCCAATTATTTCGGGACGTCCCTTTTTGCGCACCGTTGGTGCTGTCATTGACATGAAAGAGGGTAATATAAAATTTCAGTTTCCTCTCAAGAAAGGGATGGAACACTTCCCTCGTAAGAATGGTCAAGTTACCTTTTGAGTCCGTTGTACGGGCTAGTTATTCTTTTACTCTTGATAAAACTTGATCTATGCATTATGCCTAGCTCAAAGGCATAAAAGAAAGCGCTTTTGGGAGGCAGCCCACATGAATAATTTTTTTGCTTTTGTTGTGTCTTGATGTTGTTTAATGCTGTAGCATCATCATCGTATCTTTGCTTTTCATATTTGTGCCAAGTATAGCCTCTGATTGCTAGAAAGTTCAAAAGTTGTGAGGTGCTGTCCAGGAAACAGATTCTGTCCTTGGATAGAAAAATTCGTATAAAATCACCAGATCATCTTTTTGGTCTGATTTTTTTCGAAAGCATTCTCTATATAATTGTCTTTCGTGCGTCAGTTCTGAGTTTTTTGATTTGAGTTGCAGAAGTATCCCGAACAGGTCAATTACTGCCTGCTGTTCTGTTTTTCACAGATTCTGTCCTGTTTTGCCTTACCTTCACTTTGCAAATTAAGAACTTGCTTTTTCTTTGCAAAAACCTTTTGGCAATCTTGAGAAACAGTAGAACTTCAAGAATATCCTTATTTCCAGCAAGGTATAATTATTTTATTAAGGTTACTAACCTCGCTAATCGGATTATGATGAGTTGTGTATGAAGGGAGTTTTCAAGTGTGCGAGGGAAGATGATAAAAAGATTTAGGAGTGTCAAGCGCTTAAGCTTGGGGATGCCCCCGTGCACCCCCAAGAAATATTCAAGGAGACTCAAGCGTCTAAGCTTGGGGATGCCCCCGTGCATCCCCTTCTCCATCAACACTATCAGTTCGTCTTTCATTTCGCTATATTTTTATCACTTCATGTGTTATGTTCTATGCTTGGAGCGTCTTGCTTTTAGTTTTCTTTTTAGTTTTTCATAACGATTCGGAACCCAGCATTCCTTTATGTGGGAGAGAAACACACTCCACCTCTACCTAGAACATTACATAGAATTTTCATGTCTATCTATGCTGTGTGTGTTCTTTGTCTTTTAATAGCTACTATCATACTCTGCTCTTAGTATTCATGCTTATCTTTCCAAGAGCTTTTATTTAGTTGGTTGCTTGAACTCTCTTTAATTACCATGCTCACCTTATTAAGAGAGCTTGCTTTCGTTGCATTGGTTAATGTGTCTATGATAAAGATGCTACTTGCATGATGGTGCTTAGTAGTTCAGGTTTTCTTTTGGTTAATCTCAAATAGCTGGGGGGTTCCCAATGTGTTATTGGAGTACCAACATGATTTGTTTGCCTATGATATGGTATGGTTTAGTAATATCTTCCTTCGAGAATTTATTTTGATTGACTTGGCGTATGCTCACGCATATTCAAGACTGTAAAGAAAGTCTGTCAAGCCTTGATGATCTTTTGTTTCTAAGTAGCGATATAACTACCATGCCTGATTCAATATTGCTTTGTCGCTCTGCATGATTATAACCGTCATTGCTCTCTTAGTTGGTCGCTCCCAGTCTTTTGCTAACCTCCACCTGTACTAAGCAAACTAACCATGCAATACATAGCTCATGGGAAAGTAGCCTAAAAACTATTGTGGTAAAGAATATGTTGCTTATGTATCTTATTTCTTATAAGTTGCTTGCTGAGCGGTAACCATGTTTCTGGGGACGCCATCAACTGTCACACTTTTGTTGAATATCATGTGAGTTGCTATGCATGTTCGTCTTGTCTGAAGTAAGGGTGATTTACCGTGGGTTGAATTAATATGCATATTGTTAGAGAAGAACATTGGGCTGCCAACCAAAGCCATGCATCATGGTGGAAGTTTTAGCTTGGACCTTAATCCTCAATCTCTCATGAGAATATGCTTATGCATTAAAGAGGAGTCCATCATCTATTTTTTATGTTGTCACGGTATGGATGTCCTCAAGTTGAGATCTATCAAAAATGAGAAATCAAATGCGATCTATCTCCTTGGACCTTTGTACAGGTGGCATAGAGGTACCCCTTTGTGACACTTGGTTAAAACATATGTAATGCAATGATAACCCATGGGGATCCGAGCTAATTAGGACAAGGAGCGAGCACTATTAGTATTCGATGCATGAGGCTTGCAACTTATAGGATGTTTTATGCATGACACATATGAAGTACTACTACCGTTGACACAATTGCTTCCATGTTTTCAAAATAAAAAGCTTTAGCACTTAACCTTTCTTTTACTTTTATGTTAAAGCACCAACTACTGAGAGCATGATTGTCATTCTGAGTGTAATGTGCATTGTCCCAAAGTAGCATTGTCTTTTGCATGATTGTGATATCGTTTATTCTGAAATGATTGTATCTAGTCATCACTTAAACCTTGAAGGTGCCCCTGCATTTATGTTTTGCATCACTAAAGGGGGCAAGCTAGATATCACTTTATCATATTTGCACATCATGTTCATTGCAAATATTTTTGATGTTTCAGTTTCATGTTGTAAAACTTTCAGTCATTTGTGATTTTCTCTTGAGGCAACTTAATTACTTTAGAATCATTGTCTCAGTAAGCTTTTGTCATATGACTATGAGAAAGTCCTATATGGTTAATAGCATGTCACCACAGAAATTATTCTTGTTATCATTTACCTACTCGAGGACGAGCAGGAATTAAGCTTGGGGATGTTGATACGTCCAAAACGTATCTATAATTTCTGCTTGCTCCATGCCACTTTTGGGTGATATTTCTATGATATTCATACACTTCCATACACTTTTGATCATATTTGGACTAACTTACTAATCCAGTGCACCCCAGTGCCAGTTTCTGTTTTCGGCTGTTTTTGTATTTCAGGTTTTCACGTTTCGAGAACTGCCCAGAAAAATCCAGAAAAATTATATAAAAAATCAGCGAACCGGAAACAACACTGCGTCCGAAGGGCAGCCTGGGGGGGCACAGGGGCTCCAGGCGCCCTGTGGGCGCGCCCCCCCTGGGCCGCGCCGGGGGGGCGCCTGGGCCCCCCGAGGCTCCCCCGGTGCCCTACTTTGGCATATATTTAAAGGGTTCCCCGTAACCCTCAGAACAGGACTTCTTTTCGCGATCCCATCTCTGTTCCGCCGCCGCCGCCGCTTCCAAGATCGGGAGCACCAGGAGAACTCTTCCCGGCACCCTGCCGGAGGGGAGGATCACCACCGGGAGCTTCTCCACCACCATGGACGCCTCCCGGATGACTCGTGAGTAGTCTCCCTTGGACCATGAGTCCATGACCAGTAGCTATGTGATGTTCTCCTCCCGTTCTTGTGCTTCACTAATTAGTCCTCGTGAGCTGCCCTACATGATCGAGGCACCTATGTAATCCTTATGCTGTTGCTATGTTGAGTTTGCTGGGATCCGATGGATTATGAGATTATGTTCAGATTGATCTTGAGTAATATATTTGATTCACCTCTTTTATATTTTAGTTCATAAGTAATTCTTGCATGTTCTCCATTGTTACTTATTGCTTTGGCCGAGTAGTAGGTAGTGACTCCAAGAGGGAACATTATGATCGATTGTGGGTTCATGCCCCTTGATGACTAGCTTGAGTGACAGAAACATGAGTCTAGGGGATGTGCTGTTGCCACAAGGGGGAAAACAACGGTGCTTGTGCCCGCGGGTGCAAGGATTGTTTACTTTACGCAAAGTTCTTTTAATGCAGTTGTCTGTTGCATTGAGTTTACACTATGGGTGGGACTCGCAACTTAATACCAGCGAGATGTTCTGGATAGATATCTCAAGGTGGATGATTAGTAGTAGATATTGATGGATTTCGGTCTACTTACTTTGGCGTACCGCCCATGCTTTGAACCTCAACCTTTCTTGTAATGTAGTCAGCATTGGTTTGCGTTCGTGGTCCTGTCAATTGCCCAGCTGTAATTTGTTACCTCACATAGCTGTTTTATCGTCTTTTGGGAGAGAGACATCACTAGTGAACATCATGAGACTCCGGTCCATATTACCATCATTGATCACATCCACTATTTACTTTTCGCTATTTACTTACTATTGCAAAAACTATCTATCACTACTATCATTGCTTTTAACCCTTTGTGAACTACAAGGCCGGAGGGATTGACAACCTCTCTGTACTCGTTGGGAGCAAAGTTATTTGTATCTGTGTGCAGGTCCACGCTGATTGCTAATTGCGCCGTTAGCAGTTGACACCTACTTGTTGAACCTAGGAGTCTCTAGGGATTCGATCCTTGGTATCTTTGCTAAGGGAAAACACTTCTACTTACTGCATCTTACACCTTCCACTTGGGGTAACCAACGAGGGGTTCGAGGCCCATCAATACTTTACCTGATACATGATGTGACTAAAGTCGGGTCGGCTTATTGAGTACCCGCAAGTGATCCCGATGTGGGGGCTGAAAGGACAGGTGGCTCCATCCAGGTAGTGGTGGGCCAGAGTTCCCGACGGCCCCCGAGTGGATCTTTGTGGCGGAGCGACAGGGGCAGGTCGAGACACCCAGTCGAGAGGTGGCCTGGCCCTGTTTGTTGTCCGAGGTGATTTTCATAATAACACGCTTAACGAATTTGGATATTTGATCTGAGTCTGGCCATTTGGTCTATACGCACTAACCAGCTACGTGGGAATAGTTATGGGCACTCGACGTTGTGGTATCAGCCGAAGCCTTCTTGACGTCAGCGACTTAGCGGCGCGCGCCGGGTTGGACCGCGTAACGCAACTTCCTTAGTAATGGAGGTTGCTAGGTCTGCTCACCGGCCGCGTACGCAACGTGCAGGTGTGCGTTGGGCGATGGGCCCGGACCCCTGCGCGCCTAGGACTTAGACCGGCGTGCTGACCTCTCTGCTGTGCTTAGGTAGGGCTGCGACGTGTTGATCTTCCGAGGCCGGGCATGACCCTGGAAAGTGTGTCCGGCCAAATGGGATCAAGCGTGCTGGGTTATGTGGTGCACCCTGCAGGGAAGTTAATCTATTCGAATAGCCGTGTCCCTCGGTAAAAGGACGACCCGGAGTTGTACTCCGACCTCATGACAACTAGAACCGGATACTTAATAAAACACACCCTTACCAGTGCCAGATACAACTCGGTGGTTGCTCTCTCACAGGGTGATGTGCGGGAGGATTGCCGGGTAGGATTATGCTATACGTTGTTACTTGGTGAACCTACCATCTTTTCTATTCTACTGCTGCAAGACGGAGGCTGCCAGAAGCGAGGATACTTGTTACTTCCAGCTACTCTCTTCTACTGCTGCAAGATGGAGGTGGCCAGAAGCGTAGTCTTCGATTGGATTAGCTATCCCCCTCTTATTCTGGCATTCTGCAGTTTATCCCACATATACTACCCCTTTACACAGATATCATTGCATATGTAGTGTAGATCCTTGCTTGCGAGTACTTTGGATGAGTACTCACGGTTGCTTTTCTCCCCCTTTTCCCCTTTTGTCCCTTCTTCTCGGATGACGCAACCAGATTGGTGGAGTCCAGAAGCCAGATGATCCCGAGGAGGTTTCTACGTGAAGTTCGGCTTCGAGGAGTAGTTAGGAGGTCCCAGGCAGGAGGCCTTGCCTTTTCGATCGTTGCTATTTTTGTGCTAGCCTTCTTAAGGCAAACTTGTTTAACTTATGTATGTACTCAGATATTATTGCTTCCGATGACTCTTGTGTTTTCGAGCTTATGTATTCGACCCCTCGAGGCCCCTGGCTTGTAATATAAAGCTTGTATTATTTTAATTTGTGTCTAGAGTTGTGTTATGATATCTTCCAGTGAGTCCCTGATCTTGGTCGTACACATTTGCGTGCATGATTAGTGTACGGACAAATCGGGGGCGTCACAAGTTGGTATCATAGCCGACTGCCTGTAGGAATCCCCCTTTCCAATTCCTTGGCCGAAGTTGAGTCTAGTATTTGAAAAACAAATTTACTAACTTGTTGTGTGGCTTACGGGCCCACAACACCCTTGGGTGGTATTAGGATCTTTTACTCCTCGTCTATACTCTGGGAATCTTATCTCTCTTCTATTCGGGTTAAATGAATTTTGCTAAATCTAACATTAGGATCTCGTTATCACTTTTACCTGGAGAGCACCTTATGATCGATGATCGTCCGCTGCACCAGAAGACCCTGAAGATACTCTCCGCTGTTAACCCGAGAACTTGTGCTAATTGTCTTTGCAATTCACTGCCACCGATATATCCCTATGGATATCTGCATGCACTTGGCATTCTCATGATCATTCCTCGTCGCTCTTGTTATTACAAGATGCCTCAAAATATTCTCGATTGTTCCGAGAATCCTTTGAGTTTACTGTCTTGCAGTTTTATTCACCATGAAAACCCTTACGGTTATTTCCTCACATTTATCGAGGATCCGTTATTCTCAATTGTTCATGTGTCTCACAAAATTCTTCGGAATACTTTCGATCTTTCGGAAATTTTCTGCAGCCTGTTACTCTTGAAATTCTTGCCTGCTTGCATTATGATTAATTTCATATGACTAGTAGTCTTTGTTAATATCCCTTGTCTTAGCCATTTTTGAGCCTATTGATTCAATGTGTGCGTATGCACGCAGTCATCAGGTTATCCTTTATAAAATTATCTTTCCGGCTCAGACGTCATTCCGGACATGAGTTGGTTCTCGGCAAATCTAACCTTTATTGATTGTCCCACTAAGTGTTTTCAACTTATCCATCTTGATCAGAGCGTCTGCTTCTGATCCTTCATTTTGGAAACCATAATTTCTTTCCATTTAAGCATCAGACTAATATGATGATTTTTGAAACTAATGCCTCTGCATTCTTTTTTCCTCTGAGTGAGTACCGATACTCACATCAGCTCCGTTGTGGATCGCCCGATCCATTGTTGGATTGTTATCCGACAGTGTCCTTCATATTCAACCACCTTATGAGTTCTTCCCCTCATACATAATGCCTTTGGTAAATTGTATCCTCTGTTTGGCCAACCATGCTCTACTTTCGAGCTGGCGAGACTACTTTTGAAATTTGTGGTATATGTTACTAAGATGCCCGATGGGTTGAACCTATGCCTTTCGCTAATCCGTGAGAACCCAAATGTTTTCACGAGTCATATTCTTATGGTGTTTTGCCAGATAAATTTCCAACACTACAGTTCTATCAAAGCAAGAGGTGAATGAAATGATTTGCATTAAAGAAATGGGAGTCGACCTTGAACTTGTGTTCATGCCCATGAAAATGATGTAGACCGTTGATACGTCCAAAACGTATCTATAATTTCTGCTTGCTCCATGCCACTTTTGGGTGATATTGCTATGATATTCATACACTTCCATACACTTTTGATCATATTTGGACTAACTTACTAATCCAGTGCACCCCAGTGCCAGTTTCTGTTTTCGGCTGTTTTTGTATTTCAGGTTTTCACGTTTCGAGAACTGCCCAGAAAAATACAGAAAAATTATATAAAAAATCAGCGTTCCGGGAACGACACTGCTTCCGAAGGGGAGCCTGGGGGGGCCACAGGGGCTCCAGGCGCCCTGTGGGCGCGCCCCCCTGGGCCGCGCCGGGGGGGCGCCTCGGCCCCCCGAGAGCCCCCCGGTGCCCTACTTTGGCAGATATTTAAAGGGTCCCCCGTAACCCTTGAAACAAGACTTCTTTTCGCGATCCCATCTCTGTTCCGCCGCCGCCGCCGCTTCCAAGATCGGGAGCACTAGGAGAACTCTTCCCGGCACCCTGCCGGAGGGGAGGATCACCACCGGGAGCTTCTCCACCACCATGGACGCCTCCCGGATGACTCGTGAGTAGTCTCCCTTGGACCATGAGTCCATGACCAGTATCTATGTGATGTTCTCCTCCCGTTCTTGTGCTTCACTAATTAGTCCTCGTGAGCTGCCCTACATGATCGAGGCACCTATGTAATCCTTATGCTGTTGCTATGTTGAGTTTGCTGGGATCCGATGGATTATGAGATTATGTTCAGATTGATCTTGAGTAATATATTTGATTCACCTCTTTTATATTTTAGTTCATAAGTAACTCTTGCATGTTCTCTGTTGTTATTTATTGCTTTGGCCAAGTAGTAGGTAGTGACTCCAAGAGGGAACGTTATGCTCGATTGTGGGTTCATGCCCCTCGATGACTAGCTTGAGTGACAGAAACATGAGTCTAGGGGATGTGCTGTTGCCACAAGGGGAAAAACAACGGTGCTTGTGCCCGCGGGTGCAAGGATTGTTTACTTTACGCAAAGTTCTTTTAATGCAGTTGTCTGTTGCATTGAGTTTACACTATGGGTGGGACTCGCAACTTAATACCAGCGAGATGTTCTGGATAGATATCTCAAGGTGGATGATTAGTAGTAGATGCAGATGGATTTCGGTCTACTTACTTTGGCGGACCGCCCATGCTTTGAACCTCAACCTTTCTTGTAATGTAGTCAGCATTGGTTTGCGTTCGTGGTCCGGTCAATTGCCCAGCTGTAATTTGTTACCTCACATAGCTGTTTTATCGTCTTTTGGGAGAGAGACATCACTAGTGAACATCATGTGACTCCGGTCCATATTACCATCATTGATCACATACACTATTTACTTTCCGCTATTTTATTTACTATTGCAAATTACTATCTATCACTACTATCATATTGCTTTTAACCCTTTGTGAACTACAAGGCCGGAGAGATTGACAACCTCTCTGTACTCGTTGGGAGCAAAGTTATTTGTATCTGTGTGCAGGTCCACGTTTATTGCTAATTGCGCCGTTAGCAGTTGACACCTACCTGTTGAACCTAGGAGTCTCTGGGGATTCGATCCTTGGCATCTTTGCTAAGGGAAAACACTTCTACTTACTGCATCTTACACCTTCCACTTGGGGTAATCCAACGAGGGGTTCGAGGCCCATCAACCATCTCGGAAGCTTCTGACAAAATGATTATCCAGCTGTATGATTCTTTCGGTATTCTTGAATTGATTCCTTAGAGTTATGGTTCCGACCATGCTGTCCTTATCCAATATATCTGGAATAAATCCATTCCAAGCCTCGTCAATTTTTGACAAGGTTAAAGCATCTACTGTCATAGGTCAATGACCTAGTTCAACTTCTATCGTGTTCTACCTTCGAGTTTTACCCTCTGATATCTCGAGGATATCATGCCTTTGCACTACACCTTTCGAACTTTTGATGAAGTAATACCTTTGCTTGTCGTAATCACTCTACGGGTTCTAGGTTGTCGTCAACCGAGGACACCGTTTAGTAAATCAAATCCGCGCTAAAAATTCAACACCCCTAGTAGATGTTACTGGGAAATTTTTAAACTCAATCTAGTTTTATTCCTAGACTATCGGGTACATCCCTTGCCTTGCTATCTTTGACTGTGCTACCTCGTCCTTCTCTGGTGCACGAATTCTTCAGTGTGTGAGCACGACTTACGTTGAGCTCTCAACATCATGTTGCTTGTCTTGAAAGGCAACTTTGGTTCCGATGCTTGCATCTTATATACTGATCCTATAACTTGACACTTCGTCATTCCCTTGCTTGTTGCCATTGTTGTTTGATTGCATCCTCTTGAAACCTCCCGGCAAATGTGTCGGATCACCTTCAACACTTTGACTTCTTCCGAGATGTTAACTGTGTTCATGATGAGAAATACCCTCCTTGCCCTTGATGATTTTTATTATCATCGACAACATCCTTGACTCCCTTTCATCGTGAACTTGTCCACATTATGAATACAACTTGCTCTCCAGCTAGTGTTGTGTTCTGCCTTAAAGTATTATTGTCTTTTATGTCGGGAATGTTGTGGGGATTGCTCCACCTCTTAGAAATTCTCGGTATGATGATACTTCTCACCATCACCATTCTTCCTTGGTCCCCGTGTTGTTTTTAACCGGGATACCAATATACTAACGATGTTGTTTGAGTTCTATACTTCTAGCAACCCTATTGCTATGAAGTTAATGATCAACAGTTCATTCTTAGACTGTTGGTTATTGAATCATCACTCTATCATTTATATGGCTGCCTAAGGTCATATTTCGGGCACACCTTTCAACTAATGATTAATGGTGTATGTTTTCCTCGAGCATACAACATTATATCATTTGAATTGACAATTGTCATCTTCTTGTTCATATTATTACGGAAATCCATCCATTTGGAATTCTCGATGAATTGTCGCTGAGCCCATCAGCCACCTCCTCATCCTCTCCTTGGTATAATGATGAACTATTGTTTCGGGAACCCGCTCCCATAGTTCATTTCCCGAGAATCTTGCAATGACATTTCATCAATTTGTGTTGCACCTTTTCTTCTCGAACATCCCGAGTCTGAGGTATCATGACACCAATCGGATCTGAATCTCGGTCAGATATGATGGTTGGGACAACTTTCCAAGAGTTATAATGTTGGTCCTTTGATGACCCGGTAATATGATGTCATGCCTAGCACCCTGGCTGGAGGACCCATCATTATAATTTCTTTTGCAAGGATAACCATTCTTCTAGGAGGAAATTGTAAGACTTATTTTATAAAGTTGCTTCTGATGGATCATTTGTGTATCCAAAGTCCGGCCCTTGATTGGAACACCATATCATTGCTACCTTGAAGCATGGCTATGATACCCCGCTCATCAACAAGAACATTGGAGGCATGATGCTAAATGTTTCTTGGTCAATAATCCAAACACCGTAGTATGGGTAACATCTAGATTAATCCTTGCCTCTTTATCTGAATGGTTGGGTACTTGCTCTCCTACCCTGTATGCCGTGTTCTGCTTATCCATGGGAATGATATACTCCTAATAATTGTGTGTAATCACAATTTTCCTTTCCATTTGTTTGTATAACCTTTCTTTGATCTACATATAATCTAAGCAGTAATAATTTTCTGCTTAGTAAACAACTTGGTGTTCAACTCTGTCAGTAAGAACCCGTTACTATTGTTCTTAACATTCCGATAACCACCGATGGACGAGAACCTTGCCTATTGGCCCGCCTTGTTTCAACAAGCGGGAAAATGGTTCTCTTCGTTCCCCGTCCTTGGTACCGACATCGTTGACGACTAGCTGACAAGCTATCCACTCACATGCCTCCCTGCCGCGGCTGTGCAAGATGTCACCACCCTTCCTATTTTCAACCCACATGGTGGGCCCATAACCCATAGGTCCACGGGATCGAAACCTGACACTCTTGTACAACCCTAATTTTAATGTATTCTTTGCACTTGGCTTCGTGTGTAAGTCACGAGCTGAATTCTACCATGTTTCATCCTGATATCAAACACCTTGTTATTCTCGTTGTTCAAGCCTCCATTCTAGCTTCTGTCTAGGCATCGAATGATTGCCTACCCATTTGAAACTTTGGTACCATCGTATTTTGCACTCAACGAATTCACTAAAATACAACTCGTGGGGTGCCTTGTGTATTTCCCATTGAGTTTACCGTCAGATGCCCAGCTTTGTGGAGATGCGTTCTTCCGGAGTTTTTCCCCCTGGTCATGCTCGTAGGACGATGGAGATCCCTAAGAAAGGTTGACGACATGATCACGATGACTTGAAGCAGAGAAATGAAGACATCAACGAAAGGGATCAACCTCTTCGAAAGGGCAGCCAAGACCGAGAAGACTCGTTAGGTTTTCGCTACCAACACTTTCCCCCGTGCTCCACCGCTTAAATCTCGGGACGAGATTTCTTGTAGTGGAGGAGAATTGTGACGCCCGGATAATTAAGCAACAGTAATTCCCTACTAATGATGCCACGTCACCACGATTACTGTTATTAATCTCGCATTGATTCAATCCAGTTCAAATTCAAGTCTAAAGTAAAGTCAAATGATAAAAGTTTTCAATTATCAAAACTAAAATGTTAAAGTTGTAGCAAATAAATCATAAGTAATATTGGTGTAGAAACCACATTTTTGTAAAATGTTTAAATGCACTGAAGTAATTTAAACAACAACAAAACATTTAGTTAAATACCTTTTTGGAATTAATAAAAAAATAAACTATTTTATTTAGCTGTCCAAATTAGGGTGGCAGTGTTGAAGCTCTAAACACTCATTTAGGTGTTGAAATTATATTTTACAAAACTAAAATAAATTAATTACTAAAAGAAACAAAAAGGAAACAATTAAACAAAGGAAAATAAAATAAAACCCCTCTGGCCAACTGGGCCTTGTCCCAGCCGGCCCAGCTGGCCCAGCTAACCTCCAGGCCGGCCCACTTACCTTCCTCACCCCCTTCCTCTGTTCACCGCTGCTCGGTGGACGCCCGTGCGCCGTCCACGGCGCGGATGGACCACAGGGCGGCCATCCGGCGACTCCCCGTCGACCTCAAGTCGCCTGCGACGCCCTCGACCGAACCCTAACCCTAGTCCCCGCTACCTCCCTCTCTCCCTCCATGCAGCTCCCCCCTCAGATCCACCTCATTGCTTCCCCTTCCCCACCACGTCCGGACGCCGCCATGGACCCGCCGCAGTGAAACGCGTGGCCACAGCCATCGCCTCACCGCGCCTGCGTGTCCGCCGTCTCCGCCGTCGTCCTCCTCATCGACCGGTGGCCGCAGCTGGAGCTCGGAGACACTGCTGCAACGCCCCCCCTTCTCCCACATCTCCGGTCGCCGCCGTTCTTCACCAACTCCGGCAACGCCCCCCTGCTGCTACTAAACCACCACGGGCCATCTTGTGTGCCGCACGGTGAGATTCCCCGCCTCCTGCTCCTCCTCGTTAAGCCCCTCGCACACTGTAGATACCTCGTTGTCGTTGCCGTGAGCACGTCGCCGCGGATCGCCTCGCCGCCATGGCCATGCTCTCCGTCGTGCTCGCCTGAGCACGACATCATGTTCCTGGTGCTTCGAGGAACCCAACGCGCCCACGCACGCGCTTCCCCGTGGCCCCTAGCCCCTAGCTCGTTGGGCGCGCGAACGCGCCTCCACACGCGCTCGTCGCGGGCGGCCGTCCGGTGACCCATTTGGTCCCGGGCTTGTGCCGTCGTGCTCACGCGCGCACGTAGGCCTCGCCCCGCCCATTCTGTTGCCCAAAAGTGCATCGCGTCGCCGTTGCCGTTGCTCGCCCGAAACACCCCACCGCCGGCGACGTCGTACTGCTCGTCTCCGGCCACCGCAGCCCGCGAGACCACCGCCAACCGACGCGTCGTCGTCTTGCCATTCTAACGCGCCCGGCCGCGACCAAAATGGCGCCCTGTGGGCGATTTCCGACGGTGCCCGAGGACACACCGCCGCGAACAAGCTCGCCGGCGTGGTTACGACGAGTCGCCGGCCGTCGCTGAGCTGTCCTGACGCGTGGGCCCCCTTGTGTCGCTGAAGGGTGGGCCCCGTGACCCATTGACTCGGTCTGCACTGACGTGGCTCCTTTGTGTCTATGACATGCGGGCCCCACGACATAAACGAATAAAATAAATAGATAAATTGCTAATTAATTAATTAAAACCTTAATCTCTCACTGACTACTGCCCCTCCCGCTAATTAACCCTTTTAGTTAGTCTAAACCCTCCCTGTTAGTGTCCCTGACAATGACATGTGGGTCCCACTGGACCCACCTGTCTGGTTTGACTGGTCAACTGACCAGTTGAGTTGATGACATCAGTCTGATGTCATGCTTGTGTCATCGTTCACTGTTCTGGATAATGTTGGATTTAAGTAAATAATAAATATCAGATAATGATTAAAAACTTTGAAAATTCATAGAAAATAAACCGTAACTCTGATGAAAATAATTTATATATGAAAGTTGCTCAGAACGACGAGACGAATCCGAATACGCAGTCCGTTCGTCCGCCACACATCTCTATCATACCGAACATGCAACATTCCCCTCCGTTTCATCTGCCCGAAAATGCCTAACACCGGGAATACTTTCCCGGATGTTATTCCTCTTCGCCTATATCACCGAGCACCGCGTTAGGTCACACGTAGCACCGCCTTTTGCCATGTTATGCTTTGTGATGCTATTGTTTGCTCTGTTATTTATTTGTTTCCCCTTCGTTGCTTATTTTCGGTAGACTCCGATACTGTGATAGACCCCGAGACCATTGATGCTTCGGTGTTTGACTACGGCTACGCCTCCGAAGATTCCTTTCATCTGCAGAGCTTCCAGGCAAGCCCCCCCTTGATCACCAGATATCGCCTATTCTCCTCCCTCTTACTCTTGCATTAGTTTACTACTGTTGTTGATTCGATAACTCCTATTTTGATGCATAGCCTGTCATTGTTGCTACCACTGTTGATACCTTTACCTGTTATCCTAATGCTTAGTATAGGATGCTAGTATTCCATCAGTGGCCCAACATCCTTGTCCGTCTGCCATGCTATACTATTGGGCCGTGATCACCTCGGGTGGTGATCACGGGTATATACTATATACATACTTTACCTGATACATGATGTGACTAAAGTCGGGTCGGCTCATTGAGTACCCGCAAGTGATTCCGATGTAGGGGCTGAAAGGACAGGTGGCTCCATCCAGGTAGTGGTGGGCCTGAGTTCCCGACGACCCCCGAGTGGATCTTTGTGGCGGAGCGACAGGGGCAGGTTGAGACACCCAGTCGAGAGGTGGCCTGGCCCTGGTCGTTGTCCGCGGTGATTTTCATAATAACACGCTTAACGAGTTTGGATATTTGATTTGAGTTTGGCCATTTGGTCTATACGTACTAACCAGCTACGTGGGAATAGTTATGGGCACTCGAAGTCGTGGTATCAGCCGAAGCCTTCTTGACGTCAGCGACTTAGCAGCGCGCGCCGGGTTGGACCACGTAACACAACTTCCTTAGTAATGGAGGTTGCTAGGTCTGCTTACCGGCCGCGTACGCAACGTGCAGGTGTGCGTTGGGCGATGGGCCCGGACCCCTGCGCGCCTAGGACTTAGACCGGCGTGCTGACCTCTCTGCTGTGCTTAGGTAGGGCTGCGACGTGTTGATCTTCCGAGGCCGGGCATGACCCTGGAAAGTGTGTCCGGCCAAATGGGATCAAGCGTGCTGGGTTATGTGGTGCACCCTGCAGGGAAGTTAATCTATTCGAATAGCCGTGTCCCTCGGTAAAAGGACGACCCGGAGTTGTACTCCGACCTCATGACAACTAGAACCGGATTCTTAATAAAACACACCCTTACCAGTGCCAGATACAACTCGGTGGTTGCTCTCTCACAGGGTGATGTGCGGGAGGATTGCCGGGTAGGATTATGCTATACGTTGTTACTTGGTGAACCTACCATCTTTTCTATTCTACTGCTGCAAGACGGAGGCTGCCAGAAGCGAGGATACTTGTTACTTCCAGCTACTCTCTTCTACTGCTGCAAGATGGAGGTGGCCAGAAGCGTAGTCTTCGATTGGATTAGCTATCCCCCTCTTATTCTGGCATTCTGCAGTTTACCCCACATATACTACCCCTTTACACAGATATCATTGCATATGTAGTGTAGATCCTTGGTTGCGAGTACTTTGGATGAGTACTCACGGTTGCTTTTCTCCCCCTTTTCCCCTTTTGTCCCTTCTTCTCGGATGACGCAACCAGATTGGCGGAGTCCAGAAGCCAGATGATCCCGAGGAGGTTTCTACGTGAAGTTCGGCTTCGAGGAGTAGTTAGGAGGTCCCAGGCAGGAGGCCTTGCCTTTTCGATCGTTGCTATTTTTGTGCTAGCCTTCTTAAGGCAAACTTGTTTAACTTATGTCTGTACTCAGATATTATTGCTTCCGCTGACTCTTGTGTTTTCGAGCTTATGTATTCGAGCCCTCGAGGCCCCTGGCTTGTAATATAAAGCTTGTATTATTTTAATTTGTGTCTAGAGTTGTGTTGTGATATCTTCCAGTGAGTCCCTGATCTTGGTCGTACACATTTGCGTGCATGATTAGTGTACGGACAAATCGGGGGCGTCACAGACTGCATGACCATGGCTTGGTTGTGGCATGGATTGTGTCCGTTAGGGTGTAATATTGGATGCCTTTGTTGAACTTAATTAACCTTCTACTTCATCCATTCTCCCCTCTTTAATTAACATAATACTTACAAATCGAAAAATAACAGAAACAAAGAAATTAACCGGTGGACTGTTCCTTGAAGTATAGATCAAAACTTCTCTAGAACCCAATGCACATATCTGAATGAAAATGCAGCAGGACTGATCATTCAATCCTAATAGAAGATAGTTAATTGGTTACTAAAGGTCAAGTGGAGTATAAATCAATAGGAGTAAAATGCACATAACCACCACTTTTGTGTCATAGCTCTTAGAAAACCACCACTTTACAAAAGTAACGGTGACCTTCAGATTTGATGTTGTGAGCGGAATTAGGGAAAGAGTCATGGATTATTGAATCCCATTTACTTTTTTGATAGGAACATTAACGTCAATGATAGAGAGGATTTCAGCTTACGCATTGCAATGAAATTTCATAAGTTTCCAGCTGCGCTAGTGAAGTTGAGAGAGCAGAAGAGACATGAGTTTGGAAGAGGCAAACAGAGCCTAACTGAATCATGGATTATTGAATCTCATTTACCTTGCTGATAGGACGGTTTACCTCAATGATCTAATCCTCATGCATTTTCTGGCCATGCTAGTGATGCTGAGAAAAAAAGAGACACGAGTTTGGTAGAGGAAAGCAGAACCTAATGCGTTAAGGCATGCTTTTATTTTATTTTTGAGAAGAATGCGCTAAGACGACTGGAGTCCTGTGGAAATTACATGGGCTAGCACCAATAATCAAGCCCATATAGATTGGTCTAGAAACACTAGGTGCAAGCCTAGGCTACTTGGCTAAATACGGACGGAAAATCTAAGGTGCGTGCAACAGTGGAGGCTTAGCGATGACTCAATGAATAAACATGGAGTCAGAGGATTATTGCATCATGAAATGGACATTCTGGATGATGTGGCATGCAAGATGCTGTGGACATTCTCTATGTAGCCTATAGTCAGAGTTGGAGTGATAAGTTCTCTCGGATTGATTTTGGGAATCAGAGCTGGAAACCCATCCACCAACATGAGTTTCATGTCTTCTTCTAGAGTAGGTCTTGGTTGACTCGTCTTTCCTTTTCGAATCCTTGGTTCTCTGAGAAGGTATTCGTTCATAATGATCATCTCTGCTCCTTCTCTCTCTGTGAGGTGATTTATCTCTTCTACTATTTCTTCTAGGTGATTTGTCTCTTTTCTTGTGAGGTGCCATACACTCATTGGAGTACTGTCCGGGTCTACCAGAATTGTAGCAATTACGGTCACAACTTTATGATCTTTTCTCATAGTGTCTTTAGTTGGAGCTTCTATCTTTGCTTCTATTCTTGTAGAACTTGTTGAAGTTTTTCACATTAGGCTTATCTTCTCATTGGATACTAGCTTGTCACTTGATGTTGTGGGAGCATCACTCGACGCTTTGTAAGCCCCACTTGAATTGTTGTGGAGCTCTTTTTGTCCTTGAGTGTCATCTCATGAGCAAAAATCCCTCCAATGACTTCCGTTGGCTTGATATCTTTGTAGTTTGGCATCATTTGGATCAATGTGCACACGGTATCATATTCTCGATCCAAGGCTCTAAGGATCTTTTAGATGATGAATTTGTCCATCATCTCTTCACTTCCTAAGCAGGCAACCTCATTTCCGATGAGAGCGAGCCTAGAGTACATTTCCGCAACTCCTTCAGCATCCTTCATCTTGAACTTGTCAAGTTGACTTTGAAGCACATCCAACTTGGATTCCTTGACGGACTCGGTACCTTCGTGCATATCAACCAAAGTATCCCAAATTTCCTGTGCATTATCGAGGTAGCTAATCTTTTTGAACTCCTCGGGGCACAAACTGTTGAAGAGAATGTCACATGCTTGAGCTTTGTATTGCAACATCTTCAATTCTTCCGCGGTTGCTTCATGATCTAGTTCTTTTCCATCCCCAAAGAATTCACCTTGCAAGCAAATACAAACAACATTTCAAACAACGGGTTATGACCAAGAATATGCATTTTCATCTTATGCTTCCAACTAGCAAAGTTTGTACCATCAAAATTGGACCTCTACCGTGATAATTACCCTCACTAAAGGCCATACTCTTATAGGTTGGGGAACTAATGCAATGGAGACCAAAGCTCTATACCACTTATAGGAGTTGTAGGAAAGTTTTGGCAATTCTAATAAGTCAAGCTACACCCTACACATGCAAGTCTAAGAGTAATGCAACAGAAAGTAAAGACTTTGCATATGTAAAGGAGGGATCGAAGAATCAAACACAATGAACACATGGTGATTTTTGGCGTGGTTCTGATAGGTGGTCCTATCGTATGTCCATGTTGATGGAGACTTCAACCCGCAAAGGGTAACGGTTGTGCGAGCCCACAGAGGGCCCCATCTACGAAGGGTCCACGAGGAAGCAACTTTTTCTATTCCACCATGGCTTACACCGATGATGGACACGCCTCACTTGGGGTTGATCTTCACGAAGTAGGCAATCTCCTTGCCCTTGCAAACTCTTTCGTTCAACTCCACATGATCTTGGAGGCTCCCAAGTGACAGTTCACCAATCTAGCAGACACAACTCTCCAAAAGGTAATATATGGTGTGATGATGATGAATTCCTTTCTCTTGTGATTCAAAAGATAGTATCCTCAACACTCAATCACTCTGTCACAAATTTGTCTTGGGTAGGAGAAGGATTGTAGTGGAAAACAACTTGAAGATGCTAGAAATCAAGGTTTAAATGGTTGGATTGGAATCTCTTGATCTCAACACATGAGTAGATGGTTCTCTCTCAGAAAATGAATGGTGGAAGTGTAGTTTCGTTCTGATAGCTCTCCTTGAGAGTGAGTGGGGGTGAACGGTATAAAAAGCCTTCACCAAAGATCCAATCGTTACAACGTTTTGACTCAACTCAGTGACACCAAAACAAAATATCGGTGAGACCGACCTGTGTAAAAGATTCGAATGTTGGGCTTTTTGATGAGATCGAATAGATCCACTCGGTGAGACTGATTTGTGATGACCTAAGTAGAACCTCGTTTCGGTAATTCCCATCGGTTCATCTCGATGATTCCGAAACAAAGGTTGTGGGTTACAGAAAGTTGGTTACTGTACTTAGATGGGACTGAATGCCATCTTGGTCAAAACTGAGTTTCTAGGGTTTGGCCGGTGGCTCTATCTGAAGTAACTCGGTGGGTCAGGGTGTATAGGATTCGGTGGGACCAAGTTGGACTTTTAGGGTTTTGGACACATGGGATTTGGAGAAAGTGGGCGTGGGTTTTGGAGCAATATCTGCAAGCACTTGAGCAACTAACTTATCAACAAAACCTCATGCCCTTCTAATAGTATTGGCTTTCCTATGGACTCAATGTGATCTTGGTTCACTTAATTAAAATTGTAGAGTCTTAAAGCTTTTGCCAATCCATGTCATTAGCATTTTGAGGGGGCCACAATCACCTATCCTTGCCAATCCAACATTGAACTGTCCTGAAATCTATCTTTGAATAGGCATTAGTTCAATGACATATATGTTGTTATTAATTACCAAACCCACCCGGGGATTAGTTGCACTTCCAATCTCCCCCTTTTTGGCAATTGATGACGACATATAGATCAAAGCTTTGACTTGGGTATAATCAATGAATAATATTGTTGCTTCGAGGAGTATTTAATAAGCAAGAGCTCCCCTAAATTTGTGCATTATTTAAGATTTTGTTTGAATGCAAATGCACAATCGATTAGGAGAATGGGGGTGCATCTGCAACTGGCTCCTCCTCTCTCTCTTCTTCAGCTGTTGGTTGTTCTTCTTCTCTTCTCATGGATGTGGGCTTGAACACCACATGTGGAGTCTGCTTCCTCTCTCTTTTATTGCTTGCCAATTTGGGCATAAACTTGCCATGACCTTGCTTGGAGCCACTTGGATTCTCAGGTGAAGTAGACATGCCTCTCTTGGCAGCAGTGGGCTCAGAAATTTTCCTTGCAATAGATCTCTCCCTTTGAGTATTGCCATACTCCTTGGAAACATCAACTTTTTTCTTGGAGGTGACCTCCTCTGGCTAGAAGTCCTCATCCTCGTAAGAATTTCTCTTCTTCCTGACCCTTTGTTGCAGCCTTTGGAAGAATGGAAGAACTGCGCTCACCTTCATCAAAACTTTCTTCATGACTTGTACCTACTTCCAAGTCAACAATTGGCTCAACTTACATATTCTGACTATCCTCAAATCCTGACATGATGAACACTGACCCTACGAAATAGAGTAGGTAGAATAGAGTGGATGAGCATAAAATGTTTAGTTTTTTTAAATTGAGGTAAAAATTTAGTTTTAGGTTTTCACAGTAGTCACTTCAGAATACCGAGTTGAAAATTTTGGTAGTACCGAGGCTGCAATAGAGACTAGGTCACACTGTTTTGGTTAAACCAAAGTGTGACTCGGTCTCTCCGAAGAGCTCATGGTACTAGATAAATATTCATTCGATCTCACTGATTAGTAAGTTTTGGTTGCACCGAAAAGTACTAAAGTGCTATGGCCAAGGCCAAATCAGTGAATCCGATTATAACAATTTGGTCAGTCCGAGGATCAATATTGGGGAAACCTAACCCTAATTTTTTTGCTCAAACCTAACTCTACGAATGTATCTTGTGGACATTAAAGTGCAAATAGTGGAACAATCATAGGCACACTCTTTTGTGCATAGAGTCGGATTGGGAAGCGCAAAAGACATCAGATCTTATCCTAACTCGATGGAGATCCTCTATGGCGGCAACGGCGGAGACGAATGACATTGACGGCGGCAAAATCTTGCGGCGAGGGCACAGGGGAGCCAAAGAGACAATCCATAGACCAAGGTGACAGAAATAATGGGGTGCAGGACTTGTGAAATTTGAAGAAATTTTCAATGCATGGTTTGCAAGATTATATACCCATTTGCTGTCGGTTGGACTGAGCAAGATGAATCGGTGACACCGAAGTGTATAACTGTCATATGCGGTGGAGCCGGGAAAGAAAGATGGAAGCAACTAATGAAGCTAGGAGCCTCGGCGATCGCTGGAGCCACCACCACCCGAAGCTTGCCACCACGAAGAAGCTCGTCGCCATCAACACAGTGCACCATCAGAGGTATGGCATTTACAAGGAGATGCATCTAAAAGAGAGGAGTCCAGTGATAGCAAGATCTCGGGCAGCCATCGCCAGAGTAGGCCGGAGTCTACGCCGGAGTGCGGCAGCAAAAGGAAGAAGAAGGAAAGGAGAGAGAAACGACCCGACAGGTGGGCTAGATCCCACTTGTCAGTGAGAGGAGGAGAGAGGGTGAGAGAGAGAGAGAGCGCGACCAGCTGGATTAAGTGAATGCGCATTGTTCGTTTATGCTTTCGCCACTGGAAAACGTATTCTCCCCGGAGGCGCCACCAGCCACGCAGTCGAGGGACCCCGTTGGAAATATTCTTTTTATAGATTTGTCCTTGGCAGTCAAACTATTATATCTTTCTACCCATAACTCTGAGTGAGGTGATTCCAATGCCTAGAGTTTCATCTTCGTGAACCCCTTGTTTTGGTACTATTTGTGTTCCTTTTTGTGCTCATAGCATAGCATTGTTTGTGTGTAACTTAAGTAGGCCCCCTCTGAGATCCCGGCTACCGACGCGCTTCATCCGGAGGACCACCGCACCACTTCTCAAAGACTCATCAACTGGAGCCAAGCCAGATCCTTATCATGAGCAACCAAGGACTTGTGACATTGCTTGAACTTGCTTGAGTATTTCTACATGTTTACTTACTTTCTATTTATTTCCGTCAATATTACTTTTTGTACTAGTTCTACTTTATTGTCTTACTTTGAGTAGAAGTATCACTCTAGTGTTTTACTGTCTTTAGTAGGCACTAGTAGTTTACTTTACTGTTGGAGGGAAAACATATGTGTTTTATTCACTAATAGAGTGGAATGCCACTGTTACCGATGGAGGGACCAATAGTAAAGTATTACACACCCTTCTCCGTGGACGATCACATGAAAAATCATGGTTCCACTAAACCAAACAATACTGCATGACCATATATTCCTAAATGGGAAGGCCTTATTTTGTTTACAATTATGTCTTTTACGTGCGTCTCTATAAAGGGAGGCTCGGAGTGTAGTACCTCCTTTGGCTGGGAAATTTGCATCGGAACTAGAGGTCCTGTGATGTGAGAGGATATATCTGAAAGAATCCCTAAGTGGATTAAGTTATGGTGCCATGAGGTGGCAAGGTCCCAGATCCTCTCGACCAAGGATTGGCCCATGGGAAGATAGGGGGCACGGTAGTAGTGCCATGGTGTAGAGAGGGTTCACCGAACTGAAAGTCTGGAGTATGGGTAAAGTGTACAACCTCTATAGAGTGTGTGTTAAATATTTTAGAAAAGCCACTAACTTGTCATTCACTAAGTATAGGAGTATATTCAAGGTCACGAATGCAAGGGTAACTTTTGAATAGATAATGGTAGAAAACATTTACAGTAGTAGTTTATGTTCAAGTGTTTGTCCAGCTGGAGCCTGGACTTAGTCAACTATAGTTTAAAAGGACACGTAAAGTAGGTTGAGATGTTAAGTCACCATTTGGATTATGTCAAATTTAGCCTAGTCTAGTCAAGTTGAGTGATGAAAGGTAATAGTACTCGTATTGTGTAGTCACATCATCGACACAGTCGTAGATAGTAGAAGCCTTTAAAGGCTGCATTCTTGTTGGACCTGCTCTCACGTGGTCTTGGTGAGTCAGGGATAGAGAGGTGACAGATGGAACCGCTTAACCATTCCACCTGTCTTGAGAGGTAACACTAGTTTTACTCCTTAGTTTTGTGGTAAGTTTAGTTAGGTAGTCATGTAGATAATAGTGTTGTTGTTATTACTTAAGCTTTGCTCTTGCTTTGTTATATGTTGCTTGATTGCTATGTAATTTGTTGTCTTGGGAGTACTTTCAAAGTACTCACATGGGCTTTCACATAGCCACATTTTGAAGAAGCTAGATCATCACCCCAACCATTGATGTGAGTTGTGAAGCCCAACCAAGATGTCAACCTAGTCTTCCGTTGTCACTTATTTCTTCCGCTGCGGAATAACTCTGCTATGGAGTTATATGGGATAGTCCCCATTGTAATTCGGACTTGATACCCCCCATTATTAATAAAGCTATGTTTGGAGCAGTGCACCATGTTACTGGCACGTGCCGATGAATTATACTGGGCCGACACATGTAGGCATCCCATCTATGCTAGACGGGGGTGTCGGCGTTCTGGGAACGGGGGTACCCAAACTTGCCTGCCTGCGGCCCAGAGCATGGCTCATCCAGCGGCCTGGTACGACCCATCTTCATCAGCAAACCACTCAATACCCTCGCGAGGTGCCATGCCTCGTGAGGCGTACAGCACAAGACCTCCCCTGGGGCGGCCTCACTAGGCTGGCTCCCGAGGAGCGGAGATATCAAGGCAAGGGGCACCTCGCGAGGTTCTCGTGACGTGAGCCATGACGACCAAGGCCAGGCGGGCGCCAGCGGGCGCAGGGAGCCAGTTTCCTCTTTGGTGCTAAAGGGGTAAGTGCAGGCGAGGAGTCCCGAGGCGTCACGCAAAGGTTTCCATATCGGTGCAATGAGACCAAGACCAGAAGGACGAGGGCGAAGGTCAACAAGGATCCCACGACGACGTCACCGCCAGAGCCTTTGGCAGGCGAAGACCACCTTTTGTCAGGATAGCTTGTACTAGTTGTCCCCTTCAAACTTGGCCGTTGTGGGATCCCTTCCCGCTCAATATTTGGGAAGAGGACCCGAGCCACTATAAATAGGACTAGCCACCACCATAGAAGAGGATCTCATCTTGAGTTGACCCAAGCTTGGACGGGGGAGGATCATCCAGACCACCCTCACACCCACTAGCTCACCGAGCACAAGAACACCTCTCCTTAGGAGGCTGTTCTTCCAGTGTACTTGTTCATCCTCAGACTACAAGGCAATCCACCACACAACACTGGAGTAGGGTAGTACACCACAACGGTGACCCGAACTAGTATAAATCCTTGTGTCTCTTATTCTTTCAGTACGACGAGCTAGGCTTAGGAATCGATGCGAGAGCGAACTAGAGCGGAAAGGAGGGATCTTCGTGCGCACCCCAGTGTTCGAACCTCAAGGGTTTGCCAGAACCCACGAATCCGACATTTGGCGCACCAGGTAGGGGTTCGCCGAAGTTTGGCCTCTCCGTCCACCCCGCTCTCCATGTGCCAGGTAGGGGCGCCTCTTCTCCGACCGGCTTGGTGGGCACGCGCGGCGGCGTAGCGGGCCACTAAGCCTTCACCCCTGCCTTGCGACAGGTGCAGTGGCCGCTCAGGTTTAGGCCGGAGCTACCCCCCATTATGATGGGGCGACGGATCCGGCCGTCTTCCTTCAGGCCTACCAGGAGGCCGTTTGGGAGGCCGACAACGACAACAAGGTCATGGCCAGCTGGCTCCCCATGGCACTCGCCGACATTCTGCGTGCCTGGTTTCTCAGCTTGCAAGAGTCATCTGCGGCATCCTGGGAGGAGCTGCGCGACCTCTTGACTGCACGCTTCGCGGCGCCGGCACCCGACGCCGTCGCGCCCTCCTCGGTGGCTCTCAAGCGCCGCCCTCGAACCGCCATGTCAAGCAGTTCTTTCGCTTGATTGGCGCCGCCTCCGTACGCCGAGGAGCTCCTCCCGGATGGGTGGCGCCCAAGACCGACCTCACCTTCGACTCAGGGGACCATCCCGCTTCCGCTGCGGGCTCATGCGCTCTCCTGATGCTTTGCACACCCACCATCTGCAACGTGGCAGTCACCAACACCCTCATCGACGGTGGGGCTGGCCTCAACATGCTCTCAGTAGAAGCTTTTAGCTTACTCCATGTGCCGCTTGAGCGGCTACGCCCCACCAAGCCCCTTTCCGGAGTCGGCAGCGGTTCCGCCAGCCCTCTAGGGTAGATCCGCCTCCCAGTCACCTTCGGCACCTGCGACAACTACCGCACCGAGCTGATTGACTTCAACATCACTCGTATCGGCCTCCCGTACAACGCCATCCTCGGGTATCCTGCCCTGGCTCAGTTCATGGCCGCAACCCATCCGGCCTACAACCTCATGAAGATGCCGGGGAGCAGCGGTGTCCTCACCGTGGCTGGAGACACCAAGGATGCTCTGGCGGCCCTCAAGCTTGTCTTCCGGACCACTGCAGCGGCACGCCCGGCCGATGAGGCCGCCCCGGAAGCCAAGGGGGCTGCACCAGCGAAAAAGAAGTGTTTTTTCTCTCAAGACCGGGCCGAGACGAAGCAGGTGCTGGTGGATGAAGATGGGGCGTTAGGAGCCACCTTCACCATAGGTGCCGGCCTTCCCCCAGCTCAAGAAAAGGCGCTGGTCAGATTCCTGTGCGCTAACAAGGAGGTGTTCGCATGGGAGCCCAAGGACCTGGCAGGAGTCCCAAGGGGGGTGATTGAGCATCAGCTGAATGTATGCCCCAACGTGCGCCCCGTGAAGTAGAAGGCCAGGTGCTAGTCTACACAGAAGCAGTCCTTCATCGTGCAAGAAACTCGCAAGCTAGAAGCAGCGGGTGTCATCCGCGAGGTCCGGTACTCGGAATGGCTGGCGAACCCTGTCGTTGTGCCCAAGAAAGGTGGTAAGGAGTGCATGTGCATCGACTTCACTAACCTCAACAAGGCCTGCCCACAAGACCCGTTCTCGCTGCTACTTCTCGAGCTTGCATTGTTTTCCGTCGAAGAGGAAAGGGTGATGCAACACAGTAGCGTAAGTATTTCCCTCAGTTTTTGAGAACCAAGGTATCAATCCAGTAGGAGACCACGCACGAGTCCCTTGTACCTACAGAAACAAATAAGAACCTTGCAACCAACGCGATAAAGGGGTTGTCAATCCCTTCTTGGCCACTTGCAAAAGTGAGATCTGATAGAGATGATAAGATAATATTTTTGGTATTTTTGATATGTAAACTGAAAGTAAAGATTGCAAAACAAAAGTAAAGTAAAAATAAATAGTTGATGGAAGATTAATATGATGAAGATAGACCCGGGGGCCATAGGTTTCACTAGTGGCTTCTCTCATGATAGCAGATTTCTACGATGGGTGAACGAATTACTGTCGAGCAATTGATAAAAAAACGCATAGTTTTGAGAATATCTAGGCATGATCATTGTATACATGCATCACGTCCGTGACAAGTAGACCGAAACGATTCTGCATCTACTACTATTACTCCACACATCGACCGCTATCCAGCATGCATATAATGTATTAAGTTCATAAGAACAGAGTAATGCCTTAAGCAAGATGACATGATGTAGAGGGATAAACTCAAGCAATATGATATAAACCCCATCTTTTATCCTCAATGGCAACAATACAATACGTGCCTTGCTGCCCCCGCTGTCACTGGGAAAGGACACTGCAAGATTGAACCCAAAGCTAAGCACTTCTCCCATTGCAAGAACTACCGATCTAGTAGGCCAAACTAAACCGATAATTCTAAGAGAATTGCAAAGATATTTAAATCATGCATAACAAATTTCAGAAAAGAATCCAATATTGTTCATAGATAATCTTGATCATAAACCCACAATTCATTGGATCTCGACAAACACACCGCAAAAGGAATTACATCGAATAGATCTCCATGAAGATCGAGGAGAACTTTGTATTGAGATCCAAAGAGAGAGAGAAGAAGCCATCTAGCTAATAACTATGGACCCTAAGGTCTATGGTAAACTACTCACAACTCATCGGAGAGGCTATGGTGTTGATGTAGAAGCCCTCCGTGATCGATGCCCCTCCTGTGGAGCTCCGGAACAGGCCCCAAGATGGGATCTCATGGGAACAAAAGGTTGCGGCGGTGGAATTAGGGTTTCGTGGTGCTCCCCGATGGTTTCAGGGTACATAGGTATATATAGGAGGACGAGGCATGCCAAGGGAGCCACGAGGGGCCCATGAGGGTGGGGGTGCGCCCCTGCCCTCGTGTGTTGTAGGGTGGAACCCTAGGTGGAGATCTTTCACGAATTGGAGGGGAATCCCCAAGAACAAGAGGAACACAAGAGAGGGAAAACACTCAAATTGACTAGATCCCAATCACACATATGCTAGATCCAAGAACATGCAAGAGTTCACCATGATTCAAGAACAACAAAAGGAAAGATACAAGGTAAGGTTCTTCCCACTCCTAGAGGATGTGAGGTCTTGCAATCCACAAGGATTCTTCTCCCTTGGGAGGTCTTGATCGCCTAGAGGAGGGGATACAAGGAGCAAAGCTCTCAAGGTCTCTCAATATATTTGCTAAACCTTAGAAAGAAGGTGGGGGGTGGTCTATTTATAGTCTAAGCCATGAAGGGGTAAGTGGAGAGGGATACAAGGCCAAAGGCCCGCGGCTGCGCACAGGCAGGGCGGTAGTACCGGACCTTGGGCGGTAGTACCGCTTGGGAGCGGTAGTACCGCCTGTAGGCAGTAGTGCCGCATGGGAGCGGTAGTACCGCTTGTAGGCGGTAGTACCGCTCATTCCGGACTGAACATGCCCTTCTTCGTTTGTGTCGCTCCTTTCCTCCTTCTTCTCGTACGTCTCCATGTGGACTTGGTGGTGCTCCCCGGCTTCATGTAGGTGGTCGTCCTTGTACCTAAAGATGCACGATGTTCCGTGGTGAGGTAGTGACCAAGTCCAAATGATATTCATGTAAACCTCGAAGAGGAGCGAGTTCACCTTAAGTCCGGTAGGTTCACTTGGGGCTTGAGGAGCTATGACGGTGTACATGGAGATAGCCGTAGGATGCTCCGCATCATCTCCTCCCCCTTGGAAAAGATCCGTCCTCGGATCGTGAACCATATCGTCATTTACACGGTAGGCATGGATGAACTTGGAGTTGGACGACTCCAAGATGTCGTTGGAATGGTAGACATGCAAAAAGAGCAAACACAAGGGACACTTGGAAATACAATGGTTAGCGGATGCAAGGTGTCCATCATTTAAGCATGAGTCCGTCCAAAGAAAATGGTAGTGGCAATGAGCATGAATTGTAGCAAAATGAAAGAGCATGGCATACAATGCATTCATGTGATCAAGCTCATTGTGCAAGAAGTTTCAAATGCTACCATTGTGCAATATGATGTCGTAATGGGATTATGCATCAAAAGCATGAACATGGTAAATGATGCTCAATGTGAGTATGTGATCATGCAATTGATGCTTGGCAATGTGATCAATATGTATGAAGAGTCCATCAAGAAAGATCACAACAAATTTGCTAAGAAAATTCACAAGCTCATATATCATGGATGACATGCGAATACAAGATGCAACAAGGCAATCATAATGGGAGTCAATCCATGCGCAAGATGCAAATTTGTTATGGGAATGATATGTCCATGGAGCATGGCATGTGAGCGCACAATCAATAAATATGAAGGTTTGGGTGCAATGTGCCAAAGGAGTGTTGATATACTCATGCTCAAAGTCATGGCAATAGTGGTAGACCGGTGGTGCATCCATGAAATCCAATCGTATGTGAGGATGGTTCACTAGGAAGGAATGCACCTTGATGAGAATGTCGAAAACGATGTTGTCGTCGCGCAACGTGTATGCCTTCACATGCCCAAGATGCCTCGTGATGGTACCACCTTGTGAATCCTTCAAAATGAAAGAACATGAAAAACACTCAGAAAAACAAATGAGGTTAGCGAAGATGCAAAACCTATTCGTGTGGTGAGTCACCCAACAAGTATGTTCGTAATTCTTATCATAAGAAAGGACAAGGGGACATGGCAATGTATGGAAGCATATGATGCGATAACAACCAAAGGCATTAAGATCAAACAAGCGAGCATGCATCACAAGTAAGGTGTCCGAGTCTCCGAGATCAACAAGTATAGCATGGTTGCACTCACAACAAGTGAATATGAGAGATGCAACTATTGGAGACAAGTGACAATGATCAAGATATATCATGTGAAAAGCATGAACATAGATGTCATCAACCCACGAAAGCAAGTAAGAGTGGAACATGGGTGATGCAACATAGCAAGAAATCATGGCAATCAAGTATTGTAAGCTAGTAGTGCGAAGATGCAATCTACTAGAGGTAATCATGGCAATCATGGCATGTGTGCAAATAGTGGGCATGAATAATGCACATGGCATAACACAATCATGAAAGAAAGATGTGAGCAAAGTCTCATCAATAGCATGGGGCACAATGAAAACATGGCAATAGCAACAAGTATCTCCACCAAGCATGCAAATACACATAGAAGTAGCATAATGGTGAATCATGTGTAAAGGCAAGCAAGGGTCACAATTGCATGGCAAATTCATAGCAAGAGGCATAACATGCAAAGTGAACACGATAGAATGGGCATAAGATGACAAGTGGTAAATAGCCCATAGTCGTGTGAGAGCTAAGTAAAAGAGATGCGCGTAGAGGTTGCGCGAAGAGAATGGCGGAAAGGATAGTCCATGGGATCCCAAGTAGTCATTGCTCTCTAGAGCTCGTTTCGTCAACTCATGAGATTGTGAGGTTGACAAGTATTTGTGGGTACCTACACAAAAGAGACACAAACCAAAGAAAGTGTGTGCGTGGTAAATATACACATCATCCATCATGATGTGTATGTGTATGTGTGAGTTAGCACAAGATAAGCATCGCTTAAACAAATTTGATGCATGGTATAAGAACATGTCATCCATCATGAATGAATAGTTATTGTGTATAACACGAGGATGACACAAATGGAGAATGCAAGTATATGGCACATCAATGTCATTTTCATTCATGGGGGGCATATTGTGCACACAAGTATGGGGATCATGCAATGGATGGGACGGATCAAAATCTCCTAATATGTATGAGGAAACTATGGGGGTCTCCTCGTGAGAAATAGTGGGACCATAATATGGAGAAGTGGAACAACATCCGAAACAATGCATGTCCAAAGCTAGGTTGTCATGGCATGGCATATGATGGATATGATGCAAAGGAAGCATCTCAATATCATCACAAGAAAAACAAATGCCAATAACCATAGGCTTGTCATCTATGCCACAAGTACAAATAGGATTTACTTTAATGGCATATGCATAGTTACTACGAAGAGATTGCAAATATGACATACGAGTGATCTCATGCATAACATATGACAAGTCAAGCGGATTATCAAACATGATGTGACCTAAAGAATGATCACAAGAGATCCTATGCAACATGGCATCACAACTAATAGACTCCACATGGCAATCATCAAACTCATCATAAATGGGTAAATCATTGCATGGGGAAATCATACTAGCACGAAGCATGGTAATAGGTGGATCAACATCATGCAAGCAATCAATGTCGACATAGTCCACTAGTGGGACGAGAGCATCACCTTCACCTTTGTTACCTTTCTCATTCCACTCATGTGGTGTAGGTGAGGTGGGAAAGACCAAATGGTGGTCATCATCATCAACTTGATGGAACCATGTGGGGGGCGCATCATATTCCACCATGGCCATCGTCTTGTCCAAAGGGAGGACGAAGTCATCGTGAATCGGTGCATCATCATATATGGGACCTAGCACCAAATGAGAAGACACAATAGAGGTAGAGGTCAAGTTGTTAGAAATGCGAATGACCTCACATGCCCTATCAACTTCCTCACTCTCTCTATGTGGTGGTGGCTCACTCACTCCCTCAAGGTAGGTGCACGCAATGTCACATATGGTAGAGGCACTCATCTAACTCAAGTGGTGGGGTTTGTGGCTCTCCTCACATGGGAATTGTGGCAACTCATCATATATGGGGCTAGTGGTGAAATCACTCTCACTCTCAATATGGTGGAAAAAGTCACTCAAGTCATCATACGTCGCCGTGGTCGAAGGGAAAATCCCATGCTCAACCATCTCGTAGTCGTCGTCGTGGATGAAGGCCGAAGATGTCACATCATCAATCTCGCCTCCAAAGATGGAAGCATCATCCTCGCTCGCCACCTTGTCGCTCGCCTCCAAAGCTTGGTCCTCGAATGGCTCCATAGTCGTAGTTGTCGCCGCACCGTCTTGAAAAAGAGTCGAAGTAGACTCGGCATCATCAATGCCAAAAAGAGGTATGGCGGCGGAGTCGAAGTTGGGAGCGTCATCTTGGAGCTTGTTGGGCTTGGACATCGCGGTGGTACTAGACTCATGCTCGCCATCTTGGGGTTTGGTCTTCGAGAAGTGTGCTTGCGGTGGAGAAGTCTTGGCCATCATGAGTTCTTGTTCCGCCTTGAGAGCACCAATGTAATTGTCGTCGAGGGACTGGTAGTTCTCGAGGAAGATAGTCTTGGAGATGTCGTTGTCCAATCCCATCATGAAGTAAAACTTCATCCAAATGGGGTCGTCCACGCCGGCTCGTCGCAAGGCATTCTTCATCTCGTTGAAGTACTTGTCGATGGACTTGGATCCTTGTATGGTGTTTTCCAATTGACGTAGAAGATGTTCCGTGTAAGTAGGAGGCACGAACTCTCACTGCATAGCTCTCTTTGTCTTGGGCCAATTCATGTTGTAGCTCTCTGAAGGTGTGTGAAGCCACCATGTCGACGCGCGGTCGTGGAAGTTCCTTGTGGCGCATTTCACTTGATCTTCGGGAGGAACTTGAAGTAGCGTGAGGTAGTCGTCCATCAAGCGCTCCCACTCGAGATACTCCTCCGGGTCTTGAGTCCCATAGAAAGGAATCTCGTGGTCGTTGTCGAGGTCGTAGTAGCTCGTGGAAGTCGCGGACTTGAGCTTGGGAAGCTTCTCTTGAGGTGCGGGTCGGCGAAGATGCCGCAAGTCCAAAGGCGAAGATGCCTTGAAGTCACTTGGCGAAGATGCCAAGGTAGATGGTGAAGTACTTGAGCGGTTGTTGATGTTGAGCTCGTGACCTTCACGTTCTAGTCGTTGATGGTGTCGATGCCGATGTGATCTTGCCGGAGATGAAATGCCTTGCCTATCCATCACAAGACTCGAGCAAATGTGAGTTGGAGAAAGGAAAGAACTAGACCAAATGTACCTTCCAAATGTTGAAGATGGATCAATGATCACTCAATAATGTATCAAGGAAATAGCACAATTGGTATCGGATCTTGTCAATTCTCACACCTATACAAGTAAGGCTTATTGTCGTGGAATTAACACGGCAGATGTCCGGTTTAACGGACTTGATAATGGAACCATCGCACAGGTTAGCTTGAGGGGGTTAAAAGCACACAAAGGACAGGGTTAAAAGCACACAAAGGACACAGAGGGTTTATACTAGTTCGGCCCCTTCGATGAAGGTAAAAGCCTACGTCTAGTTTGGTTTGGTATTGCTTGGGCGTCGATGAACAGGGAGCGGATTGCTTGCCTGTGTCTCGACGGGTTGTTTCTTGCTTCCCCTGATCCGTCGCCGGGTCGTCCCTTTATATAGAGGCAACGCCCGGTCCGGTTTACAGAGTCCCGAGGCCGGCTCATACTTGTGTCCGCCTCGGTCTCTGCTCTTTCTTCATTATCTCTCAAGTTACATGATCAGGCGGTTTACAAACCGTAACTCTATTCATGGGCCCTAAGATCTCATGGGCCGTAGCATTTACTAAATATTACAATGATTATAATAATCCGGTTTACACTAGCCGGTTCATACCTGCTAGTAATATCCCTGACATTAGGCCCCAGAATGATTTGAACTTGTTCACATCAATCTTCCCAGTCTTGCATAATATTCCTTCTTGTGTCTTCTCATTTTTGTAAACCGGCCCTGACGTCATCCTCGAGAATCGCTTAATCTGACCGTGACATCACTTCCGCATTTAACGCACCCAACTGTCCATCGGCTTTGTTGAAGGGCCGTCCCGAGAATCGAGGTGACAGAGGATCTTTATCCAATCTTTTGTCTCCTCAAATCTCGCGCCTGTCGTTTCAACTCTGCTCTTCTATAAATACTGCTGCCCCATTCTTTATCTCCCTCCGTTCGTTCTTATTCCTCCGTCGCCCGAGCTCAAGACTCCATTGTCGCCCGAGCTCAAGCCGCCACCGTCGACCGTCGAATCCAAGTCTTTGCCGGCCGCTGCATCAACCTGAGTGCGACCAAAGAACCTCCGCCGCCGCTTCTTGCTGTTCCAGGTATATCTCCTTCCTCACTGTAGATCCGTAACCTCTAGGGTTCTTTCTCGCATCTCCGCCATTAAACTTCAGCGGTAGTTTCGTCTGTTCATCGTAGATGCCAAGTTTCGTCAAAATTTCAACCTTTAATTCTTGCTCTTTAAACTTGCTTTGGTTCCGCCGCTATATGCTTTAGATCTCGTCATTTATATTCAACCTGTAGATTTATCCGCTCTGTATAGAACCCTTGTAATTCTTCCTGTAATATCTTTGCATTTGCGTATCTTTTTCCTGAGTGCTCAGATCTGTTTCACTTTAGCTGTCTGAAAATACTTGTTTCTTCACTTTGATAGATATGTAGAATATTCTCCGGTTTAAACAGTCACATGCTGCTTCTATAATGTATTGACAATAAACACGACGGTTTAGCTCCTCTATTTGCATATCATGAACCGATAGTAATGCGTTCCCTGCTTACTTCCGGGTTAGCAATATCATTAGCCCCTGTTTAAAACGTTAGTGTAACCTTGTATACGTGCTCCGGTTTACATATCTGCACTTGAATAATCCGGATTGTATGCTTTTCCTTTTCAGCACTTTCATTCTGCTACAATGACTGCCAAACAATTTGTTTCCTGCGACTGGGTTCCTTCCGTTATTATGGAGGAAGATTTAGTTAACGCTTTTAAAGTTGGCACTCTGGGTCCTCGGTCCGTTTTGAAATGGCGAGCCCCAGGAAACGAATGTCCCCCAACCCCTAAAGAAGGGGAAGTCATTGTTTTCTTTGACCACATTGCTCGCGGTTTCACCCCTCCCGGTTCAAAGTTCTTCCGGGACGTACTTGCCGCTATTCAAATTCATCCTCAGGACATAGGTCCCAACTCTATTTCAAATATTTGCGATTTTCAAGTGTTCTCAGAGGTATATCTGCAAGAAGAGCCATCAGTTGACCTGTTCCGGGATTTCTTTCACTTGAACTGGCGAACGGAGTTTACTGGCGGCCCTCATCAGGAATTGGGCGGGGTCAGTATTCAAAAGAGAAGAGACGCAGTTTTTCCTCATGCTGCTCTCCATACGCACCCAAAAGAGTGGAACAAGTCTTGGTTTTACTGCATTGATACTTCACCTGAGGGGGAAAACCCACTGCCGGGTTATCGCGAGCACCGTCTTCCGGAGGATCACCCTTTGCCGCAGCGCCTCAGCTCTTCAGAACGGCCTCGGTTTGCCTCCCAACTTGCCAGGCTGAAAGCCTTTATGGCCAACGGTTTAACCAGAATTGATTTCATGCACTGCTGGCTTTCTTGGAGTATCCTTCCTTTGAGTCCACGCCCAAGTCTGATGTGTAAATATTCGGGTAAACCGGATGATCCTCAACGTTTCTCCAAGGACAAACTTTCTGAATCGGAAGTCGTTGAGTCTGCTAAGAAGATGCTCAATATCTCCTTAGAGGAATGTGGCCAAACCGGATTGGCCCCATATTACATGAAAAACAAGCTGCCTGCGGTATGTCTTACTTTCTTTCATATGCTTGTAATCCGTTTCTTTAAATTATTCTTTCAATTATCTGTCACCTTTCGAACAGGCCGATGATCCCTTTTGGAAGAGGAAATCTCAGGAAAAGGCCGGAAAACAGCCACGCCGGAAAACTCTCGTTAGCAAGAAAAGGAAGGCGGCTGCTGGCTCCGGTTCTCATGCCGAAGATGATGATCTGGATTCTAAGGTATGAGTTAATCCGGCTGTGACTTATTTACTTTTCATCCGTATTTGTGTTTAACAGTAACTTTTTCGCAGGAGTTGGCTGAAGGTGATAAACCGGCGGAAATTGAGGTAACTATCCTTTCTTCCGATTCAGAACCACTTCCACAAAAAAGTCGTCGGACAGTCTGGAAATATCAGTTTTCTCACCCTTATGCTCAATTGGATCCCAATTTTCTTTTGAAGAAACAGCAACATGAAGCCCTTCGCAAGACTACCCGCCATAGCGGCCTTGTAGTTGAATCATCTGGAATCTCTCTTACTCCAGCCCGGAGGCGCCGCTCTGAGGTTATACTCTCTCCAACCCTTCTTCATCCCAAAGCCGGGCTTATACGCAAACCGCTTAAACCGTCTGACCCTGATTATCAGGATACTCCCTTATCTTCTTCCGGCGAATCAACTGCCACACAACTTCCACCCCTGAAAACTGTCCCAGGGTAAGTCTTTTAATTTATCTGGTTTATGGTTGCACTTTGCTTTACAATTCTGACTTCTTTTTCCAATTCCTTTCAGCAAGCCTAAACCCAGTAAAAAGGCAAAAGCCAACAAACCAACTGCTGAGGCTGCTATCGATGATCCGGCGGTTGATCCGGATACAACCGTCCCTCCAGAAGGCGAGCCTGCAATGCCGTTTGAAGATTCCGCTCCTGTGGATCATACCACTGTGCCTGAGAATCCCAATACTGAGGATGCTCGTGAACTGGCAAGTCCTGCCCGGGCCAATTCTCCTCGGACCAATCCGGCTCCTGCCAGTCCGGTTCACACTGCGACCCCACCACCAACAACTGCTTCTCCGGAGGTTGAAATAACTCACACAGCTTACACCGCTCCTACTGAGCCCACTGTCTTAGCCAAACACACAGCTAAAGCGGAGAAGCTGCATCAAGAAAAGGGTAAATGGAGTACCGAGCTGTCTAGCTTTGCTGACATGAGTGCCCAGGAGCTCTATTCCGGGTACTTGAACCGGCTCCACACTGGTCGAGACTATGAAGCAGGCTTAATTAACTTGATGAAGGACAAGTATGAGGTAATCCTTTGCTTTTGATTTTTTCTTTTGATGTGCTTCTATCCATATCATAGTAGCCCCAAGTTCCAGTTTAGCTATGTTAAGAAGGTGAACCGGTACTTCCTGATTAATCAAATGATCTTACATTAGCCCCCAAGTGCCAGGGGCATAACTTGGTTTATGTGCCTGGGACTTGCCTGACTTTTCCTTTGATACTTCAATTATCCATTAGCCCCCAAGTGTCAAGTAGACAACTTGCTTGTGTGCTTGAGACTTTATTTTTGAATTGCTACTGCTTACTGCTTCAACTGCCCATTAGCCCCCAAGTTTCAAGTAGACAACTTGTTTGTGTGCTTGAGACTTGTCTGACTTTTTCTTCTTCCCACTTTGATCTTCCTTGCAGGCTGATTTGAACCGGAGGGCAGAAGAAATTACTGAACTCCGGAACAGACTTGCTGAAATGGAGTCTGCTGCTTCTAAGGCCAAAAAAGACTTGGCGCTGAGCTTAAAGACTGCTGAATAGCTGAAGAAATTCTTTGAAGAGGAACGGACCTCCTTTGAAGTTCAAAAGAAGGATTTAGAAAAAAGGGCTAAGGATGCTGAAGAAGCCCTTAATCCGGTGACTGAAGAGTTAACCGGTTTAAAACGGCAAATAGAATTGATGACTTCTGTTGTCTTTGGTAAGCACTTAATCTATATTCCTGCTTCCATTCTTACGGTCTTCAATCCATTCCGGTTTAATTGTGATAATCATATGTAGGGCGCCGTGTCACCCATCTTGGGGATGATTTATGGAAAAAACTCAAAGCGTCTTATACTCTGGTCGAGCAGCTGTATTCCGGCGCTCAAAGGATCATAATCGCAATGTCCTTCAATAAACCGGCTCCCACTACTATCCAAGGTACCTTAGAAAAGCTTTCTGTCTTGCCAGTCCGCTTGGAGGAAGTCAAAAAGTCTGCAGCTCGAGGCGGTTCTCTCATGGCGCTTACTAGAGCCAAAGCATGGGTCCCGGATTTTGATCCGGAAGAAGCTTTAAATGGGTATCCCAACACTAAGGAGGACGGATCAGCTTTTACTGCAAAGGATCTTCATGCTTTAACTAAGGAGATGCGTCCTCTCGCAAGCAAGCTGGCTGCCGAAGCAGATTTGTCCAGGTATCATCCGGGATATGATTTTCAGAACGAGCGGGTGGATCGGCCGGTTTATGACACCGTCAATCTAATCCCACCAGTACGCCCTCATACTTTCGCCCCAGATAGTACTTTCGTGCTTTAACGAAAATCGATTGGTGTGTCCCCGACTTCCAGCCGCTTCAAGAAGATGAAGAGACTCCGGAACAAGTTGATCCCCAGCCGTCGCATCAGGAGGGAGCGTAGTTCATAACATGTCTTTGTAGTTGTAGTCTTATTTTACCGAACAATTTTTGATCCGTCAGGCTTGCTATGCCTTCTAATAGGATAGCTGAAAACATTGTCCGCTTTAATCCGGATACTCCGACTTCTTGCTTCAACATTACCAATTTCAATTTGGTCTAACATGGCGTACCCTGCATATCATCTGTTCCTGCATAGACAATACTGAAAATATGTCCTAATGGTTTTACCGCTGGACCCATTAAATTGTTCTTATAGTATATCAAACAAGTGTATACTTATATCAGAAATAACTTTATACCTGAGATCAAGTATGCTCAATACTCTTTATCCGGTAGAACTTAAAATTTCCTGATGGAAACTTTGATAGACCCAATAATAATCCCGTGTTTGATAAAAAACACCGGTTTATATCACGCTGAAACTTTGTCCAGAAGCTTGTAGCTTATACTTGGCTTTTGCTTGATGGATGATCCGGGTTATAATGAGCACCGGTTTATCTCATGCTGGTATTCATGACCCAGACTTTTAACTTTATAGATATGTGGTCAACTTTTGGAGCTGTTCCACTCCGGTTTAAAGAATCATAAAACATAAACACCAGAAATGCAAGTTTTGCAAATAAGACCATGTAGTCGAGGCTTTTTACGAGCTGCCAGGCTCAAAGCAAGGTTCAGCCAATCAATGGAATGGGCTTACCATCCAGAGGGCCGGTCGATGAATGCGGGTACCATCCATAGGAACCAGAGAAAAAAACTTTAGCCAATCACTGGAATGGGCTTACCATCCAGAGGGCCTCTATGGTTCCATAGAACCATAGGAAAAACTTTAGCCAATCACTGGAATGGGCTTACCATCCAGAGGGCCTCTATGGTTCCATAGAACCATAGGAAATACTTTTAGCCAATCACTGGAATGGGCTTACCATCCAGAGGGCCTCTATGGTTCCATAGAACCATAGGAAATACTTTAGCCAATC
>LR738710.1:622619301-622635392 GCA_902687465.1 Secale cereale | reverse complement strand
CTCTATGGTTCCATAGAACCATAGGAAATACTTTAGCCAATCACTGGAATGAGCTTACCATCCAGAGGGCCTCTATGGTTCCATAGAACCATAGGAAAAACTTTAGCCAATCACTGGAATGGGCTTACCATCCAGAGGGCCTCTATGGCTCCATAGAACCATAGGAAAAACTTTAGCCAATCACTGGAATGGGCTTACCATCCAGAGGGCCTCCATGGTTCCTTAGAACCATAGGAAGAAACTTTAGCCAATCACTGGAATGGGCTTACCATCCAGAGGGCCTCCATGGTTCCTTAGAACCATAGGAAAAAACTTGAGCCAATCACTAGATGGTTGTCACCATCCAGAGGGCCTCCATGAAGTGTCCTCTTTGGTCCTGACATGACCTTATGCTTGAAAAAAGCTCTTCAGGGAGTTATTGCTTCTGAGTGCATATGCTCTGCAAAATCAGTTTAAACCGATCGATTTGTTTGAAATATGACATATGATAATACATGTATGGTTGTCCCCATAAGATATTTGTATTGGAAAAAAGGCTGAGCCCCCGGTTTACCGAGGGTGCCGGTTTATTCATTAATCATAATATATACATAGGATACAGTGGAGCTCATGGCTCAGGTATAGTAGGGCCGCAAGAGGGCGATGTTCCACGCCCTCTTTGTCTCCTCTTCCGATGTCCGTGAGTCCTTGTGTTATCGAACGTCCACCAGGTAATATGAACCGTTGTGCAGATTCTTGCTGACCACAAAGGGCCCTTCCCAAGGCGGGGGATAGCTTGTGCATATCTATTTGATCTTGGATGAGCCGGAGTACTAAGTCTCCCTCCTGGAACGTCCTTGTCTTGATCCGGCGGCTATGATATCTGCGCAAGTCTTGTTGATAGATCACAGACCGTGCTGCTGCTATATCACGCTCTTCATCCAACCGGTCCAAGCTGTCTTGTCTCGCCTGCTCGTTGGCCGCTTCAACATAGGCCATCACCCTCGGTGAATCATGATGGATATCACTTGGAAGAACCGCTTCAACACCATATACCATGAAGAAAGGTGTATAACCCGTGGACCGGTTTGGCGTAGTATTGATACTCCAAAGGACAGAAGGTAACTCCTCAACCCAGCACCCTGGTGTTCTTTGTAAGGGAGTCATAAGCCGGGGCTTGATACCTCGTAAAATCTCCTGATTTGCTCTTTCAGCTTGACCATTGGATTGAGGGTGCGCTACGGAAGATACATCCAGGCGAATATGCTCTTGTTGACAAAACTCTTCCATCTCTCCTTTAGATAAATTGGTGCCGTTATCTGTAATGATGCTGTGTGGAAAGCCAAACCGGAAAATTACCTTTTTGATTAATTTGACCGCTGTTGCCGCACCACACTTGCTCATAGGCTCTGCCTCAATCCATTTTGTAAACTTGTCCAGAGCCACCAGTAGATGAGTTTTCTGATCTTGGGATCGTTTGAAGGGCCCGACCGTATCCAGCCCCCAAGTCGCAAACGGCCAGGTTATTGGTATCATCCGGAGCTCCTGTGCCGGAACAAGAGCACGCCGTGAAAACTTCTGACAGGCATCACACTTCTGGACTAGATCCGCTGCATCAGCATGGGCTGTTAACCAATAGAATCCATGTCGAAAAGATTTAGCCAGCAAGGATTTTGAACCGGCATGATGACCACAATCCCCTTCATGGATCTCATGGAGAATACCACAACCTTCCTCAGTTGATACACACCGCTGAAATGCTCCAGAAACACTGCGATGATGAAGTTCTCCGTTCACAATTGTCATGGACTTGGAACGCCGGACTATCTGTCATGCTTCGATCTCGTCGTCCGGTAGCTCTCCCCGGCTTAAATACGCCAGATAAGGCAGCGTCCAATCCGGAATAGCATGAAGTGCCGCAACTAGTTGCGCCTCCGGATCAGGAACGGCCAATTCTTCCTCCGTCGGTACTTGAACTGACGGACTGTGCAGCTCATCCAAGAAAGTATTCGGTGGTACCGGCTTACGCTGTGAACCTAGCTGGCTTAAAGCATCGGCCGCTTCATTCTTTCGCCGGTCTATGTGATCCACCTGATACCCTTTGAAATATCCTGCCACTGCTTCCACTTCTCGTCTGTAAGCTGCCATGAGAGGATCTCTCGAATCCCACTTGCCTGATACTTGTTGTGCCACCAAATCTGAATCGCCGAAACACTTAACCCGGCTTAAGTTCATCTCCTTGGCCATCCGCAAGCCGTGAAGTAATGCGTCATACTCTGCTGCATTATTAGTACAAGGAAACAATAAACGGAGGACGTAACAAAACTTATCCCCTCGCGGGGAAGTTAAAACAACTCCAGCCCTCGAGCCTTCTAACTGTCTTGAACCGTCAAAGTGAATCGTCCTGTATGTAAGATCCGGTTTCTCCTCCGATGTTTGCAGTTCTGTCCAATCATTGATGAAATCCACCAATGCCTAAGATTTGATAGCGGTGCGTGGTACATATTTCAATTCATGTGGGCTGAGCTCAATAGCCCACTTCGCTACTCTACCTGTAGCTTCCCTGTTCTGGATTATGTCCCCCAATGGTGCTGAACTAACAACAGTTATTGGATGGCCTTGAAAATAGTGCTTCAACTTCCGGTTTGCCATGAACACACCATACACCAGCTTCTGCCAATGTGGGTACCTCTGCTTAGACTCAATGAGTACTTCACTCACATAATAAACTGGACGCTGAACCGGATATTCCTTCCCTGCTTCCTTGCGTTCAACCACGATTGCCACACTAACTGCCCGTGCGTTGGCGGTGACATATAACAGCAAAGGCTCATTATCAACAGGGGCAGCCAGGACTGGTGGCCTCGCTAGCTGCCGCTTCAAATCCTCAAACGCAATATTTGCCTCATCACTCCATATAAACGGATCCGTCTTTCTCAGCATCTGATAAAGCGGAATCGCCTTCTGCCCCAAACGGCTAATGAACCGGCTCAATGCTGTGATCTGGCCAGCGATGCGTTGAACATCATTAATGCAAGACGGTTTAGTCAAAGATGTGATCGCCTTGATTTTCTCTGGATTAGCTTCTATTCCTCTGTTTGATACCAAAAACCCAAGGAGCTTGCCTGCCGGAACACCAAAAGCGCACTTCTCCGGATTAAGCATCATCTTATATGTCCGAAGATTGTCAATGGTCTCCTTGAGGTCCTCTATCAGCGTCTCCTCCTTTCTTGACTTCACCACGATATCATCCACATAAGCATGAACATTTCTCCCTATCTGCCCCTTAAGGCAGTTCTGTACGCAACGCTGATAAGTTGCTTGGGCACTCTTGAGCCCAAAAGGCATAGATACATAGCAAAAAACACCAAAAGGAGTTATGAAAGCTGTCTTCTCCTGGTCTTTAACTGCCATCTTGATCTGGTGATATCCTGAGTATGCATCCAAAAAACTTAGCCGCTCACATCCCGCTGTAGCATCGATGATCTGATCAATGCGAGGGAGAGCAAAAGGATCGGTTGGACAAGCTTTGTTGAGGTCTATGTAATCCACGCACATTCTCCACTTTCCATTCTTCTTTAACACCAGTACCGGATTAGCCAACCTTTCCGGATGAAAAACTTCAACTATGAACCCTGCAGCCAAAAGCCTGGCCACCTCCTCTCCTATAGCCTTGCGCCTCTCTTCGTTGAAGCGGCGCAGATACTGCTTGACCGGTTTAAACTTTGGATCGATATTAAGACTGTGCTCAGCGAGTTCCCTCGGTATACCTGGCATGTCAGAAGGTTTCCATGCAAAGATATCCCGGTTCTCACGGATGAACTCGATGAGCGCGCTTTCCTATTTGGGCTCAAGGTTAGCGCTGATCGTGAACTGCTTGGATGAATCGCCCGGCACAAAATCAACTTGCTTGGTCGCCTCATCCGATTTAAATTTCAACGCCGGATCATGCTCTATAGTTGGCTTCTTCAACGGGGTCATATCTGCCGGATCAACATTATCCTTATAAAATTTTAACTCCTCTGTAGCACATACTGCCTCCGCGTAAGCAGCGTCTCCCTCTTCACACTCCAACGCAATCTTGCGACTTCCATGAACCGTGATTGCGCCCTTGTGACCCGGCATCTTGAGCTGCAGGTAAACATAACACGGTCTGGCCATAAACTTGGCATAAACCGTCCTCCCGAACAGAGCGTGATAAGGGCTCCGGATCTTGACGACTTCGAAAGCTATCATCTCTGACCTGGAATCATGCTCATCTCCAAAGGTAACTTCTAAGTCAATTTTACCAACTGGATAAGCTGACTTACCTGGAACCACCCCATGGAACACCGTGTTTGACTGCCTTAGCTTCTTATCCGTCAAGCCCATTCGACGGAAGGTATCATAATACAAGATATTGATGCTGCTGGCGCCGTCCATAAGAACTTTAGTGAACTTATAACCTCCCACCCGTGGTGCTACCACCAAGGCCAAGTGGCCCGGATTATCCACCCGCATCGGGTGATCCTCCCTGCTCCATACAATGGGCTGCTCTGACCAGCGCAGAAATTGCGGCGTCGCCGGTTCAACCGCGTGGACTTCCCGCTTTAAAACCTTTTGGTCTCGTTTACACAAACTCGTGGTGAATACATGATATTGCCCACTACTCAACTCCTTCGGATTACTCTGGTATCCGGATTGCTGCTGCTGTTGCTGACGCTGCTGATTACCCTGGTTGTTGTGATTACCTTGGCCCTACTGTTGGCTGCTTTGGTTATTGTAACCACCCTGACCATGCGGCTGATTACCCTGGTTATTATAACCACCTTGACCATATTGATTATTGCCCCGATTATGATAACCACTGCTGTTACCGCGATATCCTAATCCGGAGCTGTTCCCCTGGTGACCCGGACCGTAGAACCCCGGGCTTGAACCGCCGTTTGGAGGCCTGTTATTAGAGCGGCCCATTATGGCTTCCATCAAGGGCCTACATTCCCCTATGGTGTGCTTTGCTGGTCGCTCCCTTGTGCTATGCTTCGGACAAGGCTGATTCAACTCCTGGTCCCAACTAACACCCCCTCCGCCGGTTTGTGGAGGTGGTTTGCTCCTATTGCGCTGAAAACCCCCTTGAACTTGGGTATTGGCCACGAAATCAGAGCCACCCTCTGCCTTTCGCTTGCCTAGGAAACTGGTACCAGCCGGACTAACCTGCGCCGGTTTACCAGGCTTGTTGACCTTTCCTGCTTTGTCTCCCTCTGCTTCTGGATACTTAGTGTTGTCAGAATCCCCATATTTTACTAGAGCGCTCATAAGAGTTCCCATATCATTACAATCCCGTTTAAGCCGCCCCAGTTTTAACTTGAGAGACTCAAACCGGCAATTGTTTTCTAATGTCACTATTGCCGTACTGGGATTGATACCATTCGAAGAGTGCAAGATCTCTGACACTCGCCGTACCCATGCACTTGTAGCCTCCTGTTCTCCTTGCACACATGCTGCTAGATCTACTATCGACATCGGCTGCTTGCACGTATCCTTGAAGTTTTTGATAAACTGGCGACATAGCTCTCCCCATGACCCGATGGAATTTGGGAGTAAACCCTTTAGCCAGGTCCGGGCTGTACCTTCAAGCATCATAGTAAAGTACTTTGCACAAGCCGCTTCATCTACATCCAGCATCTCCATGGCCATCTCATAACTCTCAACCCAAGCTTCTGGAGCCAGATCTGCTGTGTAATTAGGCACCTTACGTGGACCTTTGAAATCCTTGGGCAGCTTCACGCTCCGTAAAGCGGGGATAAGACACTGCACACCAAAGGAACTCGTTGTGACTCCTGTCTCTGCTGTGGTTGTGTGAACCGGCGTCGTTTGACGGATCTCCTCCCGGTCCACTGTTCTAACCCGATTGGCATCCTGAGCTTGTGCATCCGCGCCTGCCAGATTATTTTGTCTGTGACGATGTCGCCTGCGTTCACTGCTAGACACTTCTGGTTCCTCCCAATGCCTAGTGTAACTCCGGCTGGGGCGTGGTGTTGAATGGAGCCTCTCCCGGCTATGGGAATATGCTTGCTGTTGTATCAACGCCGTATTAAGTAGATCCTTGACCCTGCGTGCCTCCAACGCCACCGGAGACGTCCCCTCAATGGGTAAAGCGGCCAAGCGCGAAGCAACAGCAACGATATTATCCAAAGGATTCGAATAATGACCCGGAGGGGTAGGAACGTGAGGTGTAGATGTGATCCGTCGATCTTGCTCCGCAGTTGGCTGCTGAACCGGCTCATCCCTCACTGGGGGTGCCCTCCGGTTTAAAGCCGGATCATTGCTGCTTCCTGCTCCTGGTGTCCTGAAAAGATTCGCTGCCTCATAAACTGGCGGTAGACGAGACTGGTACTTCCGACTCCTTACTCCCTGCACAGAGGCCTGCTCCATCCTCAACTGAAAAGTCTGAGCCTCCAGCTCTGCCTGCCTCATTGCTATCATAGCTTTTTCTGTTTTCAGATCTTCTCTTGCTTGCTCGATCCGGTTTTTCAGCTGAAGTAGTTCTGCATCGTGTTGCGCCTTGTCTGCTGGAGCCACCTCTGCCATGGCCCGGTTTGTAAACTCCTCGACTAAGGTGGATAGAGCGTCAGAGGGAGAGAGGGCCGGGCCGCTCCCCCCTACGCCAGCTTCTGCTGTCGCCCCGTTCACCGTGGACTGCTGCGCCGGTTGTGAACCGGCCATAAAGACAGCCACTCGGTTTGGCGGATCAAAGGGGTCCGGAATACTGTCTCCGTCGGACTCACCCTCGGACCGGCCGTCCCGCAACTGATACAAAGGCTCAGTCTCTCCGGATGAAGATTCATCGTCGGAATAGATAACTGTCTCGCCACCGGACTCCGATCTGTCCTCGGTTCGAACCCCGTGAACTGCTCCAACGAAAACGTGCTTCATAGCGGGCTGAATCCAGGCTGATCTCGCACGCTGAGCCGGCTCGACGATGTTGGGGAAGACGTCCGGCTCAGGTCCTGGTTCGCCGATATTGCCGATGAAGTCGTGGATACCGCCAAAGGGAACCCGGTACCCGTATTCGATTGAATCGGCCTCCGGTCCCCAACCTGCGTCGTCGATGTAGATCCGGCCGCGGCGACTCTTGGTCATCCGGCCGACCGCGTAGCCCTTGAGTCCTTCGAAGCTGCCCTTCAAGAACTCGAAACCATCGTGCGGAGGCCCCACGGTGGGCGCCAACTGTCGTGGAATTAACACGTCATATGTTCGGTTTAACAGACTTGATAATGGAACCATCGCACGGGTTAGCTTGAGGGGGTTAAAAGCACACAAAGGACACAGAGGGTTTATACTAGTTCGGCCCCTTCGATGAAGGTAAAAGCCTACGTCTAGTTTGGTTTGGTATTGCTTGGGCGTCGATGAACAGGGAGCGGATTGCTTGCCTGTGTCTCGACGGGTTGTTTCTTGCTTCCCCTGAACCGTCGCCGGGTCGTCCCTTTATATAGAGGCAACGCCCGGTCCGGTTTACAGAGTCCCGAGGCCGGCTCATACTTGTGTCCGCCTCGGTCTTTGCTCTTTCTTCCTTATCTCTCAAGTTACATGATCAGGCGGTTTACAAACCGTAACTCTATTCATGGGCCCTAAGATCTCATGGGCCGTAGCCTTTACTAAATATTACAATGATTATAATAATCCGGTTTACACTAGCCGGTTTAACGGACTTGATAATGGAACCATCGCACGGGTTAGCTTGAGGGGGTTAAAAGCACACAAAGGACACAGAGGGTTTATACTAGTTCGGCCCCTTCGATGAAGGTAAAAGCCTACGTCTAGTTTGGTTTGGTATTGCTTGGGCGTCGATGAACAGGGAGCGGATTGTTGCCTGTGTCTCGACGGGTTGTTTCTTGCTTCCCCTGAATCGTCGCCGGGTCGTCCCTTTATATAGAGGCAACGCCCGGTCCGGTTTACAGAGTCCCGAGGTCGGCTCATACTTGTGTCCGCCTTGGTCTCTGATTTTTCTTCCTTATCTCTCAAGTTACATGATCAGGCGGTTTACAAACCGTAACTCTATTCATGGGCCCTAAGATCTCATGGGCCGTAGCCTTTACTAAATATTACAATGATTATAATAATCCGGTTTACACTAGCCGGTTCATACCTGCTAGTAATATCCCTGACACTTATGGTGGAGCTCGGTGAGGATAGTGGCACAAAAATTTGATGCAAAATGTTAGAAAGAGTCAATAATGTTGAAAGAGATTCACAAATTCGCAAGTGAAACAAGTAGACCAATAGCAAAATGTGGCACACGGAAACACACACACGGATAGATAAATGGGGTCGTGCAACCAAGGAATGAGCACAAAATGTGGAGTCCACAGAAAACGCTCGTGTTGCACAACTCAAGAGAGACGCTAGCATGATTGCTCAATAGGCGGATATGACACTTGTGCACAACCTATAAGATGCAAAATGTATGAACTTTCTATCCCAAGTATGCTATGTGTATGATGTTCCGGTGCTTTTAGCACAAGATGATCCAAGATGATCAAGTATGATATGATATGATGCGATGCTATGGCTCTTTCTTACAAGCTTCTTTGTCTTTCTCTTTTTGCTTAAAAGCTTATTCTTCTTTTCTTTTCTTTTTTTTGTATATGGCCACGATGCACAAACCAAGATAACAATTGTGTATATGCGGGAACAATCTTGTGACACAAGGGATGATATGATGATACCAAGATGATATGGTTGTTGGGGAACGTAGTATTTTAAAATTTTCCTACGATCACGCAAGATCTATCTACCAGATGCATAGCAACGAGAGGGAAGAGTGTGACTACGTACCCTCGTAGACCGGAAGCGGAAGCGTCAAGTGACGCGGTTGATGTAGTCGAACTTCTACGCGATTCAACCGATCAAACACCGAACGTACGGCACCTCCGCGTTCAGCACACTTTCAGCTTGATGACGTCCCACGAGCTCTTGATCCAGTTGAGCTTCACGGGAGAGTTTCGTCAGCACGGCGGCGTGGTGACGGATATGATGTATTCACCGGCGTAGAGCTTCGCCTAAGCACCGCGACGGTATGACCGAGGTGTGTTTCTGTGGAGAGGGGCACCGCACACGGCTGGAACAATTCAACTTGTGTGTCTTTGGGTGCCCCCTGCCCCCGTATATAAAGGAGCAAGGGGGGAGGCCGGCCGGCCCTTGTTTGGTGCGGCTAGGGGTGCAATCCTACTAGGAATAGGATTGCAATCCTATTCCTAGTAGGAACCACCAAAGAAGGAAGAGAGGGAATAGGAAAAGAAGAAGAGGTGGCGCCCCCAACTCCTAGGAACCCTAGGTGGGGCGCCGGCCAGCCCTATGGGCTGCTCTCTCTTTTCCATAAGGCCCACTATGGACCATCCCCCTTCGTAGGGGGTTCCGGTAACCCCCTCCGGCAATCCCGTTAAATCCGAAACTTTTCCGGTATACTTCCGGTGTCCGAATATAGTCGTCCAATATATCAATCTTTATGTCTCGGACATTCCGAGAATCCTCGTCATGTCCGTGATCTCATCCGGGACTCCGAACTACCTTCGGTACATCAATACTCATAAACTCATAATATCGATCGTCATCAAACGTTAAGCGTGCGGACCCTACGGGTTCGAGAACTATGTAGACATGACCGAGACTCATCTCCGGTCAATAACCAATAGCGGAACCTAGATGTTCATATTGGCTCCTACATATTCTACGAAGATCTTTTATTGGTCAGAACCGCATAACAACATACGTTGTTCCTTTTGTCAACGGTATGTTACTTGCCCGAGATTCGATCGTCGGTATCTCTATACCTAGTTCAATCTCGTTACCGGCAAGTCTCTTTACTCGTTCCGTAACACATCATCTCGTGACTAACTCATTAGTCTTTTGCTTGCAAGGCTTATTGTGATGTGTGTTACCGAGAGGGCCCAGAGATACCTCTCCGACATTCGGAGTGACAAATCCTAATCTTGATCTATGCCAACAACACGAATACTTTCGGAGACACCTGTAGAGCATCTTTATGATCACCCAGTTACGTTGTGACGTTTGATAGCACACAAGGTGTTCCTACGGTATTCGGGAGTTGCATAATCGCATAGTCATAGGAACATGTATAAGTCATGAAGAAAGCAATAGCAGTAAAACTAAACGATCATAGTGCTATGCTAACGAATGGGTCTAGTCCATCACATCATTCTCCTAATGATGTGATCCCGTTGATCAAATGACAACTCATGTCTATGGCTAGGAAACATAGCCATCTTTGATCAATGAGCTAGTCTAGTAGAGGCATACTAGGGACACTCTGTTTTGTCTATGTATTCACACATGTACTAAGTTTCCGGTTTAATACAATTCTAGCATGAATAATAAACATTTATCATGATATAAGGAAATATAAATAACAACTTTATTATTGCCTCTAGGGCATATTTCCTTCAGTCTCCCACTTGCACTAGAGTCAATAATCTAGCTCACATCGCCATGTGATTTAATACCGATAGTTCACATCGTTATGTGAATAACACCCATAGTTTACATCGCCATGTGACCAACACCCAAAGGGTATACTAGAGTCAATAATCTAGTTCATATCGCTATGTGATTAATACCCAAGAGTAATAAGGTGTGATCATGTTTTGCTTGTGAGAGAAGTTTAGTCAACGGGTCTGTCACATTCAGATCTGTATGTATTTCGCAAATTTCTATGTCTACAATGCTCTGCATAGAGCTACTCTAGCTAATTGTTCCCACTTTCAATACGCATCCAGATTGATACTTAGAGTCATCTGGATTTAGTGTCAAAGCTTGCATCGGCGTAACCCTTTACGACGAACTCTTTATACCTCCATAATCGAGAAACATTTCCTTAGTCATCTAGTTACTAAGGATAATTTTGACCGCTGTACAGTGATCTACTCCTGTATCACTATTGTACCCCCTTGACAAACTCATGGCAAGGTACACAACATGTTTGGTACACAGCATGGCATACTTTATAGAACCTATGGCTGAGGCATAGGGAATGACTTTCATTCTCTCTATATTTTTCTGCCGTGGTCTGGCTTTGAGTCTTACTCAACTCCACACCTTACAAGTCAGGCAAGAACTCCTTCTTTGACTGATCCATTTTGAACTACTTCAAAATCTTATCAAGGTATGTACTCATCGAAAGTCTTATCAAGCGTCTCGATCTATCTCTATAGATCTTGATGCCCAATATGTAAGCAGCTTCACCAAGGTCTTTCTTTGAAAAACTCCTTTCAAACACTCCTTTATGCTTTCCAGAAAATTCTACATTATTTCCGATCGTCAATATGTCATTCACATATACTTATCAGAAAGGTTGTAGTGCTCCCACTCACTTCTTGTAAATACAGGCTTCACCGTAAGTCTGTATAAATCTATATGCTTTGATCAACTTATCAGAGCGTATATTCCAACTCCGAGATGCTTGCACCAGTCCATAGATGGATCGCTGGAGCTTGCACATTTTGTTAGCACCTTTAGGATTGACAAAACCTTCGGGTTGCATCATATACAATTTTTCTTTAATAAATCCATTAAAGAATGCAGTTTTGTTATCCATTTGCCAGATTTCATAAAATGTGGCAATTGCTAACATGATTCGGACAGACTTAAGCATCGCTACGGGTGAGAAAGTCTCATCGTAGTCAACTCCTTGAAATTGTCGAAAACCTTTCGCAACAAGTCGAGCTTTGTAAACAGTAATATTACCGTTAACGTCGGTCTTCCTCTTGAAGATCCATTTATTTTCGATGGCTTGCCGATCATCGGGCAAGTCAACCAAAGTCCACACTTTGTTCTCATACATGGATCCCATCTCAGATTTCATGGCCTCAAGCCATTTTGCGGAATCTGGGCTCATCATCGCTTCCTCATAGTTCGCAGGTTCATCATGGTCTAGTAACATGACTTCCAGAACTGGGTTGCCGTACCACTCTGGTGCGGAACGTACTCTGGTTGATCTACGAAGTTCAGCAGAAACTTGATCTGAAGTTTTATGATCATCATCATTAGCTTCCTCACTAATTGGTGTAGGAATCACTGGAACTAGTTTCTGTGATGTTCCACTTTCCAATTCGGGAGAAGGTACAATTACCTCATCAAGTTCTACTTTCCTCCCACTCACTTCTTTCGAGAGAAACTCCTTCTCTAGAAAACATCCACTCTTAGCAACAAAGACCTTGCCTTCGGATCTGTGATAGAAGGTGTACCCAACAGTTTCTTTTGGGTATCCTATGAAGATTTACTTCTCCGATTTGGGTTCGAGCTTATCATGTTGAAACTTTTTCACATAAGCATCGCAATCCCAAACTTTAAAAAAATGACAGCTTAGGTTTCTCGTCAAACCACAATTCATACGGTGTCATCTCCACGGATTTATATGGTGCCCTATTTAACGTGAATGTAGCTGTCTCTAATGCATAACCCCAAAAGCAATAGTGGTAGATCGGTAAGAGACATCATCGATCGCACCATATCTAATAAAGTACGGTTATGACGTTCGGACACACCATTACACTGTGGTGTTCCAGGTGGCGTGAGTAGTGAAACTATTTCACATTGTTTTTACTGAAGGCCAAACTCGCTAACTCAAATATTTTACCTCTACGATCATATCGTAGAAACTCTTATTTTCTTGTTACGATGATTCTCCAATTCACTCTGAAATTCATTGAACTTTTCAAATGTTTCAGACTTGTGCTTCGTTAAGTAGATATACCCATATCTGCTCAAATCATCAGTGAAGGTCAGAAAATAACAATTCCCGCCGTGAGCTTCAACACTCATTGGTCTGCATACATCAGTATGTATGATTTCCAACAACTCTGTTGCTTGCTCCACAGTTCCGGAGAACGGAGTTTTAGTCATCTTGCCCATGAGGCATGGTTCGCAAGCACCAAGTGATTCATAATCAAGTGATCCCAAAAAGTCCAACACTATGGAGTTTCTTCATGCACTTTACACCAATATGACCTAAACGGCAGTGCCACAAATAAGTTGCACTATCATTATTAACCTTGCATCTTTTGGCTTCAATATTATGAATATGTGTATCACATGATCGAGATCCAACAAACTATTTTCATTGGGTGTATGACCATAGAAGGTTTTATTCATGTAAACAGAATAACAATTATTCTATGACTTTAAATGAATAACTGTATTGCAACAAATATGATCAAATCATATTCATGCTCAACGCAAATGCCAAATAACATTTATTTAGGTTCAACACTAATCCCGAAAGTATAGGGAGTGTGCGATGATGATCATATCAATCTTGGAACTGCTTCCAATACACATCGTCACGTCATCCTTTAACTAGTTTCTGTTCATTATGCAACTCCCATTTCGAGTTACTACTCTTTAGCAACTGAACCAGTATCAAATACCGAGGGGTTGCTATGAACACTAGTAAAATACACATCAATAATCTGTATATCAAGTATACCTTTGTTCACTTTGCCATCCTTCTTATCCGCCAAGTATCTAGGGCAGTTCCACTTCTGGTGACCATTTCCTTTGCAGTAGAAGCACTTAGTTTCAGGCTTGAGTTTAGCTTTGGGTTTCTTCATGGGAGTGACAACTTGCTTGTCATTCTTCTTGAAGTTCCCGTTCTATCCCTTTGCCCTTTACTTGAAACAAGTGGTCTTATTAACCATCAACACTTGATGTTCTTTCTTGATTTCTACCTTCGCAGCCTTGAGCATAGCGAAGAGCTCGGAAATTGTCTTTTGCATCCCTTGCATATTATAGTTCACCACGAAGTTCTACTAACTTGGTGATAGTGACTAGAGAACTTTGTCAATTACTATCTTATCTGGAAGATTAACTCCCACTTGATTCAAGTAATTGTAGTACCCAGACAATCTAAGCACATGCTCACTGGTTGAGCTATTCTCCTCCATCTTGTAGGCAAAGTACTGTCAGAAGTCTTATACTTCTCGACATGGGCATGAGTATGAAATACTAATTTCAACTCTTGGAACATCTTATATGCTCCGTGGTGTTCAAAACGTTTTTGAAGTCCCGGTTCTAAGCCGTAAAGCATGGTGCACTTAAACTATCAAGTAGTCATCATACCGAGCTTTTGTCAAAACGTTCATAACGTCTACATCTGCTCCTGCAATAGGTCTGTCACCTAGCGGTGCATCAAGGACATATTTCTCTGTGCAGCAATGAGGATAATCCTCAGATCACGGAACAATTCCGCATCATTGCTACTAACATCTTTCAACTTAGTTTTCTCTAGGAACATAAAAAATAAACGGGGAGCAACATCGTGAGCTATTGATCTACAACATAGATATGCTAATACTACCAGGACTAAGTTCATGATAAATTAAAGTTCAATTTAATCATATTAATTTAAAGAACTCCCACTTAGATAGACATCCCTCTGGTCATCTAAATGATCACGTGATCCAAATCAACTAAACCATGTCCGATCATCACGTGAGATGGAGTAGTTGTCGGGGCCGGATTTCGGGAACACGATATTCCAGAAATTAACCCCTAGTGTCATCACCAGCCCAGGATTACTGTTACTGGTGGACACATCCTTGTCACAGATTACCAAGCATTTACAAGAATTTGATACAAGACCATATAGGTCTACTGATACAATAATGACCCCGGTGGTGGATGAAGGAATTGGCTTGTGGATCTCCACATCGATGGGGCTCCATTCCAACAAGAACAGCTGACCCGGATAACTCCTATCCTGCGTGGCTGCACTCCTAGGCTTCGCACGGACGTCGCTGTGTTCTTCCCGTAGAACTTCTAACCTGGCCAAGTAAATAGCCAGGGACAAGCCTGTGAGTACGTTTGAATGTACTCGCAAACATCATGGACAAAAGATATAACAAATGCAGCAAACAATTATATGGTCATGGTGGATTAAACTATATGCACATGCTCATGATATACTTATATTAAATGCATGCTGACAGGAATTAAAACATGGCATGGTGAATAATATTTAGTGCAGAAAATAAATATTAGCATCAATAAAATATAAAAGGAATGCCGATCGGGTATCAAGTGACACCACGGTCGGTCATGAAAAGAAATGCCAGTCGGGTGTCTAAAAGAGAAATCGGACGATACCATCCGAGAACTCAGGCGACGCCACGAAAGGACTTGAAAAGGAATGCCAGTCGGGTGTCCACAAGAGTAGTGGCGTGATAAACCGCCTGACACTCGAGGGACGCCACCGAAAGGACTTGAAAATAAAGGCGAGTGTCCGGGGTAGTCTAGCCAGCCCCTGAGACACTCTGGAAAGTAAAAATAAGAGGGACGGGTTAGTCCACAATAATAATCATATCATCCATAATATTCATAACAGCACCAGTAGCAGTAAGAATTAATCTGCATAATACTCCATGCTCAAAATTAAATTATTTCCTCCGGAGACCGACTCTAAGACCGACACTTGACCAACCCAGACTGTAGTCCTTAACCGCGGACACGGCTATTCGAATAGTTATGACTCTGCAGAGGGTGTACTCTTTACCCACAAGTATAGGATTTCTTTAGTCAGTATCGTGACACTGACTAATTCCCATCACGGTCTTTGGGATGAAAACACACCTAACCAGCACACACCAGCTTAACTTTTCTGCTGCCGGGAATCACCCAAAACAACAGTTAAGTAAAACTCTAAGTCGGAGAGGCTACAACCTCCATGAGCATGGGATCACTATTCATACGCGCGGATTACAAGGGTACACTCCCTCTCGGCATCACAACAGCCGGAAACACCCATGCCCCCTGACCTGATGACAGGATTTAGTCCACCGTCGTGGAAAACCCTCACCGTGGCCCTCTGTACGGTGTGTGCACGGAAAGGGGTTAACAACTTACTAAACCATACCCTACCCGTGGCAGGGACAAGTGGCAGCACGATTCAAGTATGGGGGTTACCGGAACAAGACTCGATCTACGGTCGACTCAGGAGGCTTATGTTTCCTGCAGGGGTTAGCACAACAAAGTATTCTTTCAGTCATATCACCAGGACAGGGCCACAACCCTTGCCTGCTTTCACATATATCTCGTGACACCACCGTGTCAAAAAAAAA
>LR738710.1:622524119-622619291 GCA_902687465.1 Secale cereale | reverse complement strand
TCAAAAACAACACTAAAAAGTATTTCAAATATTTTTGAAATAAATACTGAAATAAACTAGGGAATGTTTAAGAAATAACAGAAAGAGAAATAGTTTGTTTAGAGCATATTTGAATTACTTATGGAATTACTAAGTTGGAATATATGATTAAAAGAAAAGTTTAAATGATTAAACAGAAACTATATATAGAAAAATGTTCACCTAATTTAAATACACAGAGCATGATTTTAGAAACCTACAGAAATTTGAATCATAAAATTTGGTTTTGAAATAAATTCGGTAGAGTTATTTGAAAATTGCTGGAAAAGGAAAATAGGAAAAAGGCAGAAGTGCGCCTGAGCGCTGTATAGCCGGACGGCGTCACTGGGCCGAGCCCAGCTGCTTCGGCAGTGTGGGAGACGACGTGGCGAGGATGTGGGTCACTGACAGTGGGCCCGCCTGGCCCACTGGTCAGGTTTGACCACGGTCCACCCCGCTCTTCTCCCTGGCGACAGAACGGGGCGGAACTCCAGCGACGATTGCCGGCGAACGGCAGCACCGTTCGGCGATCTGAGACCACCGGTGTGACCAGGGAGTCACGGCGGTCCTTCCGGTACCCGCCATGATCGGAGAGAGGAACGGTGTCGCCGGTGATGTTGCTCCCGGCGGACGGCGGCGTCGGACGAGATGGGGGCTTGGTTCACGGTGGCTCCCGAGCAGAATTGGGAGGGGGAATCGATCAGCGGGGACTCCAGTAGGTTATTGGTGGAAGAGTGGAGAGGGGGAGGCACTGGAATGGTGGGGAGCTTCGTGAAAAGGGCGGCAGAAGAGTATGCCGGAGACGGGGAAGACGACCTCTCCCGGTCGCTCTACTGCTCGGGGAAGATCATTGAGGGAGGGGGACGATGTTTTTCTTTTGATCGAGGGGAGCCGGGGCGGCTTTATATAGCACGGGAACGTCGGTTCCCGTGGCTTCCAGAGAGCGGACACGGCGGATGGCCATTAAAGGAAAACGCGGACGGTGGCGAGTAGGTGTGGCCGGCGCGGTTAGGTGAGGGCGGGGTCCGTGCGAATTAGAGGCGGGGTCGTGCTGGCGGCCTCGGAAGGGAGCCAGGTGCCCCGGGCGGCGCCGTCCACGGACGGACAGAGGTGGCGGCCATTGATGGCGCTGCTGAGGCCGGTGGCGAGGTGGTTGGGGGCGGCGAGGTTCTGTGGGGACGGCGGCCGTCCATATTAATGCCAGGGGGGGCCGGTTGACTCAGGGTGAGCCGCGTGTCTCGGAGGTGGCGTGGCGGAGAAGGTTTCGTCGGGCGGCGAGGAACGGTGGCGGTGTGCGGCGGTGGCCGGCGCAAGCGGCCAAGGGAGGGTGTCGGCGGGGGTGGTGGCTTGCCAGTGAAGCGCCACGTAGCGTTTGGCGTGCGGGAGGAGTAGCAGGGAGGCCACGCGGTGCGGTGCCGATGCCTGCAATAGAGGTGCTCCGGGGCGCTCTGGGCGTGCACGAAATGTGTTCTACGGAATGCCAGGAGTATCTAGATGGATCTTCTGCAAGGAAGACTTGGCAGGGTGGGGCTACTCTACAAGGCAAGGTTGGTGGACATGTTGATTTGGTCAGATGGTCAAGCGTGCAGTGTAGTTTGGAGATAGGCAAAAATTGTTGTTATGTACACAAGGTGCTCGATGAAATGCTAAGGCTATTTAGAATATTCCTATGAAAGTGGTATTTGGCAGAATGGTGTCTCATTAGATGCAAGATATGATAGTGGAGTTGTTTTGGCAAAAAGAGATACTTGCTAGTGCAAGTTTTGGAGAAATTCAGTTCTGGACAGAAACTAAAGGGGTATATTTGGTGGACTAAAAATATATAATATGAGCTGATCTTATGGACTTAAGGGTTTGGTAGGAAGAACTAGAAGATGGCCAAGTGTCAAAAGTTTTAGAGCAAGGAAAATTGGGGTTGCAGTAGAAACCTAGAAAATGGGCAGAAATAGAAAAGAGGATGATTCACTCAAAAATTTCAAAGGGAAGGAAAGGATTTTTGCAGAAAGGTGATCCATAGGCATCACATGACTCCTCAAAATTTTGGTGGAATTTTTAGATAATTATTTAAAATAGCTGTAGTGCAAAAAGAAGCATATGAAGAAAAGAAAAAGCTATTAAAAGAATTTTCTATGGCAAAATTTTATTATGAAATAATTCTTATTATTATTAAACAAGTAATGAAATTTTTTTCAGATGATTATCAGAGCCCACAAAAGTACTAAAAAAATTTTCTATATGGAGGGAAGAAACAGAAACAAAAGGTTCTAAAAACACTAAAGATCTTTTTGTAAATCAAAATTTTTGTTTCTAGAAAAATTTTTATTAATGAAAAAGTAATTAAATTTTTGGGGTGTTACAAACTCTAACCCCCTTAAGAAAAATCTCGTCCTCGAGATTTGTTAGGGTAGCTATTAAAAATTTAGCCCACCCTTTCCGAGGAGATTCTGCTGAGCACAAACAAACAATACTAAAACCTAGCTCGGCACTGTTGACGTAAGGCTACTGATAATTGGTGCAACCACAGTGTGTTCTACTGTTATGACAAATTTGGAATAAGTATAATTTCAAATTCCAAATTTGCTCGTCGCACTCCAGCGCACAGTGCTCTCTTTGGCTGACAGGTGGGTCTAGGACCCACTGTCAGTCTCTTCGCCTTCCCCTTCCTCCGGCTCTTCTTCTCTTTCCCTCTCCCGCGCGTGCTCACCGCACTATCTGCTGCTATGGCATCTAGCGCGTAGGGTATCTAGGGTCGTACCGTGGTAGTGTGCGGCGTGCTGTCACTGGCAGCGTGCACTCACTTCGCGGGCCAGTGTCCTGTCGGCACTGCTCGTGGATACGCCTCCGAACACCGGCGATCGAGCGACGAGCGTCGCTGGTGGACTTCGCTCACCGTGCACCGGGCTCGAGCTATAAAACGGCCACGGTTCTCTTCTTCCTCCTGCCTCGCGTTTTACCTCACCTCTCTCCCTTCTTCTCCTTCTCCTTCTGGCTGAAAGAGCTCGAGACGAGGCATCAATGGAGGACGTGGGATCGGAACTGGTCACGATCCTTCTGGCCGGTATGCTGGCAGCATTGATCGGCTCCTCGCTTCTACTGTGTGCGATGATCTTCGACGATCGCCGTGATGCTGCTGCTCGGGTGGTGGCTCTCCGAGGTGGTGGTGATCATCGGAACTAGGTAGTAGTGTCTGGTGCGAGAGAGAGTGTATGTGTGCTCGGCAGTGGGTTCTGTAAAAACCCACGAGTTTTTCTTCGGAAAAACTCTGGTGTGATGGGAGTGATCGAGTCGGTGTATTGGGTGCTGTCTGTGTGTGTGTGGGAGTTGCACTTAGTGCAGCTAGCAGAGCAGGTGTGGTCTTTGTGCGGGATGCCGTGATGGCACGCGACTTGAATCTATGTTGGAAAAAGTCTTGTGAAGAAGGTCCTTAAGAAATTTTTCCTCTAAGTGTGGGTAAATCATCCTGATACATAAAATATCAGATGGGTAGATCCTGGTGAAAACAAGAAGTGTGATAGTAATGGACACGGTGCTCAGGGGGTGTTAGGAGCTGGGTTGGAGCAGGGCTTTCTTTAAAGGTAGTAGAGTCCTCCGTCACATGCTTGTGGATGGGACGACTCAGATATCGGCCGCAGGCACATGCCTTATAAGTCGACTGCTAGGTTTGGCACCAACTATCAAAAGCTGTCGGCTGGCCAGTGTGTAGGCTTATCGGATGAGATAGGCTTGTCTGTGGACAAGAAAAGTTTTGGATGGTGTGGAAACCTAGAGATAGCGACCAGGCTAAGATAGGATTAGCCAATGGTCAGCCTGGCTCTGATACCAAGGCTGTCGGGGCCGGATTTCGGGAACACGATATTCCAGAAATTAACCCCTAGTGTCATCACCAGCCCAGGATTACTGTTACTGGTGGACACATCCTTGTCACAGATTACCAATCATTTACAAGAATTTGATACAAGACCATATAGGTCTACTGATACAATAATGACCCCGGTGGTGGATGAAGGAATTGGCTTGTGGATCTCCACATCGATGGGGCTCCATTCCAACAAGAACAGCTGACCCGGATAACTCCTATCCTGCGTGGCTGCACTCCTAGGCTTCGCACGGACGTCGCTGTGTTCTTCCCGTAGAACTTCTAACCTGGCCAAGTAAATAGCCAGGGACAAGCCTGTGAGTACGTTTGAATGTACTCGCAAACATCATGGACAAAAGATATAACAAATGCAGCAAACAATTATATGGTCATGGTGAATTAAACTATATGCACATGCTCATGATATACTTATATTAAATGCATGCTGACAGGAATTAAAACATGGCATGGTGAATAATATTTAGTGCAGAAAATAAATATTAGCATCAATAAAATATAAAAGGAATGCCGATCGGGTATCAAGTGACACCACGGTCGGTCTTGAAAAGAAATGCCAGTCGGGTGTCTAAAAGAGAAATCGGACGATACCATCCGAGAACTCAGGCGACGCCACGAAAGGACTTGAAAAGGAATGCCAGTCGGGTGTCCACAAGAGTAGTGGCGTGATAAACCGCCTGACACTCGAGGGACGCCACAGAAAGGACTTGAAAATAAAGGCGAGTGTCCGGGGTAGTCTAGCCAGCCCCTGAGACACTCTGGAAAGTAAAAATAAGAGGGACGGGTTAGTCCACAATAATAATCATATCATCCATAATATTCATAACAGCACCAGTAGCAATAAGAATTAATCTGCATAATACTCCATGCTCAAAATTAAATTATTTCCTCCGGAGACCGACTCTAAGACCGACACTTGACCAACCCAGACTGTAGTCCTTAACCGCGGACACGACTATTCGAATAGTTATGACTCTGCAGAGGGTGTACTCTTTACCCACAAGTATAGGATTTCTTTAGTCAGTATCGTGACACTGACTAATTCCCATCACGGTCTTTGGGATGAAAACACACCTAACCAGCACACACCAGCTTAACTTTTCTGCTGCCGGGAATCACCCAAAACAACAGTTAAGTAAAACTCTAAGTCGGAGAGGCTACAACCTCCATGAGCATGGGATCACTATTCATACGCGCGGATTACAAGGGTACACTCCCTCTCGGCATCACAACAGCCGGAAACACCCATGCCCCCTGACCTGATGACAGGATTTAGTCCACCGTCGTGGAAAACCCTCACCGTGGCCCTCTGTACGGTGTGTGCACGGAAAGGGGTTAACAACTTACTAAACCATACCCTACCCGTGGCAGGGACAAGTGGCAGCACGATTCAAGTATGGGGGTTACCGGAACAAGACTCGATCTACGGTCGACTCAGGAGGCTTATGTTTCCTGCAGGGGTTAGCACAACAAAGTATTCTTTCAGTCATATCACCAGGACAGGGCCACAACCCTTGCCTGCTTTCACATATATCTCGTGACACCACCGTGTCAAAAAAAAATGGCCCGTGCCCACCGGCACGTCCAAAATAGGAGCACCCTTCTGGATGCTCACAACTTATGTATGTTGCAAATTTGAAGGGAATGCATGCGAGAGAAAATATAATCATGACCATGCATGCATGCAATATTTCTATCCATAAGCCAAACCTATTAAAAGTATCAAACATGCCCTAAATATTCTAGCATGCAAACATTCACCATATCAAGTGTTCAAAATGCTTGCCTTGAGTATGCAAAAATATGGGGTGCACTCCAAGGTTTTTGGAGTAAACATCTTCCCTTCATTTCCTATTTTCAAAAATATCTAAATCACCACATAATTCAAAAACAACACTAAAAAGTATTTCAAATATTTTTGAAATAAATACTGAAATAAACTAGGGAATGTTTAAGAAATAACAGAAAGAGAAATAGTTTGTTTAGAGCATATTTGAATTACTTATGGAATTACTAAGTTGGAATATATGATTAAAAGAAAAGTTTAAATGATTAAACAGAAACTATATATAGAAAAATGTTCACCTAATTTAAATACACAGAGCATGATTTTAGAAACCTACAGAAATTTGAATCATAAAATTTGGTTTTGAAATAAATTCGGTAGAGTTATTTGAAAATTGCTGGAAAAGGAAAATAGGAAAAAGGCAGAAGTGCGCCTGAGCGCTGTATAGCCGGACGGCGTCACTGGGCCGAGCCCAGCTGCTTCGGCAGTGTGGGAGACGACGTGGCGAGGATGTGGGTCACTGACAGTGGGCCCGCCTGGCCCACTGGTCAGGTTTGACCACGGTCCACCCCGCTCTTCTCCCTGGCGACAGAACGGGGCGGAACTCCGGCGACGATTGCCGGCGAACGGCGGCACCGTTCGGCGATCTGAGACCACCGGTGTGACCAGGGAGTCACGGCGGTCCTTCCGGTACCCGCCATGATCGGAGAGAGGAACGGTGTCGCCGGTGATGTTGCTCCCGGCGGACGGCGGCGTCGGACGAGATGGGGGCTTGGTTCACGGTGGCTCCCGAGCAGAATTGGGAGGGGGAATCGATCAGCGGGGACTCCAGTAGGTTATTGGTGGAAGAGTGGAGAGGGGGAGGCACTGGAATGGTGGGGAGCTTCGTGAAAAGGGCGGCAGCAGAGTATGCCGGAGACGGGGAAGACGACCTCTCCCGGTCGCTCTACTGCTCGGGGAAGATCATTGAGGGAGGGGGACGATGTTTTTCTTTTGATCGAGGGGAGCCGGGGCGGCTTTATATAGCACGGGAACGTCGGTTCCCGTGGCTTCCAGAGAGCGGACACGGCGGATGGCCATTAAAGGAAAACGCGGACGGTGGCGAGTAGGTGTGGCCGGCGCGGTTAGGTGAGGGCGGGGTCCGTGCGAATTAGAGGCGGGGTCGTGCTGGCGGCCTCGGAAGGGAGCCAGGTGCCCCGGGCGGCGCCGTCCACAGACGGACAGAGGTGGCGGCCATTGATGGCGCTGCTGAGGCCGGTGGCGAGGTGGTTGGGGGCGGCGAGGTTCTGTGGGGACGGCGGCCGTCCATATTAATGCCAGGGGGGCCGGTTGACTCAGGGTGAGCCGCGTGTCTCGGAGGTGGCGTGGCGGAGAAGGTTTCGTCGGGCGGCGAGGAACGGTGGCGGTGTGCGGCGGTGGCCGGCGCAAGCGGCCAAGGGAGGGTGTCGGCGGGGGTGGTGGCTTGCCAGTGAAGCGCCACGTAGCGTTTGGCGTGCGGGAGGAGTAGCAGGGAGGCCACGCGGTGCGGTGCCGATGCCTGCAATAGAGGTGCTCCGGGGCGCTCTGGGCGTGCACGAAATGTGTTCTACGGAATGCCAGGAGTATCTAGATGGATCTTCTGCAAGGAAGACTTGGCAGGGTGGGGCTACTCTACAAGGCAAGGTTGGTGGACATGTTGATTTGGTCAGATGGTCAAGCGTGCAGTGTAGTTTGGAGATAGGCAAAAATTGTTGTTATGTACACAAGGTGCTCGATGAAATGCTAAGGCTATTTAGAATATTCCTATGAAAGTGGTATTTGGCAGAATGGTGTCTCATTAGATGCAAGATATGATAGTGGAGTTGTTTTGGCAAAAAGAGATACTTGCTAGTGCAAGTTTTGGAGAAATTCAGTTCTGGACAGAAACTAAAGGGGTATATTTGGTGGACTAAAAATATATAATATGAGCTGATCTTATGGACTTAAGGGTTTGGTAAGAAGAACTAGAAGATGGCCAAGTGTCAACAGTTTTAGAGCAAGGAAAATTGGGGTTGCAGTAGAAACCTAGAAAATGGGCAGAAATAGAAAAGAGGATGATTCACTCAAAAATTTCAAAGGGAAGGAAAGGATTTTTGCAGAAAGGTGATCCATAGGCATCACATGACTCCTCAAAATTTTGGTGGAATTTTTAGAGAATTATTTAAAATAGCTGTAGTGCAAAAAGAAGCATATGAAGAAAAGAAAAAGCTATTAAAAGAATTTTCTATGGCAAAATTTTATTATGAAATAATTCTTATTATTATTAAACAAGTAATGAAATTTTTTTCAGATGATTATCAGAGCCCACAAAAGTACTAAAATTTTTTTCTATATGGAGGGAAGAAACAGAAACAAAAGGTTCTAAAAACACTAAAGATCTTTTTGTAAATCAAAATTTTTGTTTCTAGAAAAATTTTTATTAATGAAAAAGTAATTAAATTTTTGGGGTGTTACAGTAGTTTCAATGGTGAACATCTTATGTTGATCATATCTACTATATGATTCACGCTCGACCTTTAGGTCTCCAGTGTTCCGAGGCCATATCTGCATATGCTAGGCTCGTCAAGTTTAACCCAAGTATTCTGCGTGTGCAAAACTGGCTTACACCCGTTGTGTTTGAACGTAGAGCTTATCACACCCGATCATCACGTGGTGTCTCGGCACGACGAACTATCGCAACAGTGCATACTCAGGGAGAACACTTATACATTGAAATTTAGTAAGGGATCATCTTATAATGCTACCGTCGTTCTAAGCAAAATAAGAAGCATAATAAGATAAACATCACATGCAATCAAAATATGTGACATGATATGGCCATCATCATCTTGTGTTTTTGATCTCCATCTCCAAAGCACCTCCATGATCACCTTCGTCACCGGCGTGACACCTTGATCTCCATCATAGCATCGTTGTCGTCTCACCAACTATTGCTTCTACGACTATCGCTACCGCTTAGTGATAAAGTAAAGCAATTACATGGCGATTGCATTTCATACAATAAAGCGACAACCATATGGCTCCTGCCAGTTGCCGATAACATTACAAAACATGATCATCTCATACAAAACCGTATAACTCATCCTGTCTTGACCATATCACATCACAACATGCCCTGCAAAAACAAGTTAGACGTCCTCTACTTTGTTGTTGCAAGTTTTACGTGGCTGCTACGGGCTTAGCAAGAACCGTTCTTACCTACGCATATAAAACCACAACGATGTTTCGTCAAGTATGTGCTGTTTTAACCTTCACAAGGACCGGGCGTAGCCACACTTGATTCGACTAAAGTAAGAGAGACAGACACCCGCCAGTCACCTTTAAGCAACGAGTGCTCGTAACGGTGAAACCAGTCTCGCGTAAGCGTACGCGTAATGTCGGTCCGGGCCGCTTCATCTCACAATACCGCCAAAGCAAAGTATGACATGCTGGTAAGCAGTATGACTAGTATCGCCCACAACTCATTGTGTTCTACTCGTGCATATCATCTACGCATAGACCTGGCTCATGATGCCACTGTTGGGGAACGTAGTATTTTAAAATTTTCCTACGATCACGCAAGATCTATCTACCAGATGCATAGCAACGAGAGGGAAGAGTGTGTCTACGTACCCTCGTAGACCGGAAGCGGAAGCGTCAAGTGACGCGGTTGATGTAGTCGAACTTCTTCGCGATTCAACTGATCAAGCACCGAACGTACGACACCTCCGCGTTCAGCACACGTTCAGCTTGATGACGTCCCACGAGCTCTTGATTCAGTTGAGCTTCATGGGAGAGTTTCGTCAGCACGACGGCGTGGTGACGGATATGATGTATTCACCGGCGCAGGGCTTCGCCTAAGCACCGCGACGGTATGACCGAGGTGTGTTTCTGTGGAGAGGGGCACCGCACACGGCTGGAACAATTCATCTTGTGTGTCTTTGGGTGCCCCCCTGCCCCCGTATATAAAGGAGCAAGGGGGGAGGCCGGCCGGCCCTTGTTTGGTGCGGCTAGGGGTGCAATCCTACTAGGAATAGGATTGCAATCCTATTCCTAGTAGGAACCACCAAAGAAGGAAGAGAGGGAATAGGAAAAGAAGAAGAGGTGGCGCCCCCCAACTCCTAGGAACCCTAGGTGGGGCGCCGGCCAGCCCTATGGGCTGCCTCTCTCTTTTCCATAAGGCCCACTATGGATCATCCCCCTTCGTAGGGGGTTCCGGTAAACCCCTCCGGCAATCCCGTTAAATCCGAAACTTTTCCGGTATACTTCCGTTGTCCGAATATAGTTGTCCAATATATCAATCTTTATGTCTCGGACATTCCGAGACTCCTCGTCATGTCCGTGATCTCATCCGGGACTCCGAACTACCTTCGGTACATCAATACTCATAAACTCATAATACCGATCGTCATCAAACGTTAAGCGTGCGGACCCTACGGGTTCGAGAACTATGTAGACATGACCGAGACTCATCTCCGGTCAATAACCAATAGCGGAACCTGGATGTTCATATTGGCTCCTACATATTCTACGAAGATCTTTTATCGGTCAGAACCGCATAACAACATACGTTGTTCCTTTTGTCAACGGTATGTTACTTGCCCGAGATTCGATCGTCGGTATCTCTATACCTAGTTCAATCTCGTTACCAGCAAGTCTCTTTACTCGTTCCTTAACACATCATCTTGTGACTAACTCATTAGTCTTTTGCTTGCAAGGCTTATTGTGATGTGTGTAACCGAGAGGGCCCAGAGATACCTCTCCGACATTCGGAGTGACAAATCCTAATCTTGATCTATGCCAACACCACGAATACTTTCGGAGACACCTGTAGAGCATCTTTATGATCACCCAGTTACGTTGTGACGTTTGATAGCACACAAGGTGTTCCTACGGTATTCGGGAGTTGCATAATCTCATAGTCATAGGAACATGTATAAGTCATGAAGAAAGCAATAGCAGTAAAACTAAACGATCATAGTGCTATGCTAACGGATGGGTCTAGTCCATCACATCATTCTCCTAATGATGTGATCCCGTTGATCAAATGACAACTCATGTCTATGGCTAGGAAACATAGCCATCTTTGATCAATGAGCTAGTCTAGTAGAGGCATACCAGGGACACTCTGTTTTGTCTATGTATTCACACATGTACTAAGTTTCCGGTTTAATACAATTCTAGCATGAATAATAAACATTTATCATGATATAAGGAAATATAAATAACAACTTTATTATTGCCTCTAGGGCATATTTCCTTCAATGGTATGTATACAATGGAAGGGCAGATCGATGATTACTAATGTGCACAAGTAACGTTGCCGGCAATACTCAAAGGCTAGTTTCGATAGGCAAGTGACGGAAAATGGGCTAGGGGGTTAACAATGCAATTGCAAGGGGGATATACAAAGATGTCGTCGAAGTTACCGTCCGATGATGATGATGAGATGCGGTGCTCTTGATGTAGACCCGTTCCTATTTAGCCGAAACACCTTAGGAAACGGAAAAAACCACAACTCAAAATCTCAAGGACAAATGTCAAATGGTGGTAGCGGACAAGCGGTGGTGGTTGTGTATGATGGGCTATACACGTTGTCGGAGTTGAAGTCACGGTCCCTAAGTAGCCGAAACACCTTAGGAGACACAAGCCACAACTCAAACAAGCTCAACAAAAATGGGTTAAGTTGGGTTGGCGGAAATGTATAGTGGGCAATGGGTATGCGGAAGTGGTGGTGGTGGTTGATGAACAAGCAATTGTCCCTAAGTAGCCTAAACACCTTAGGAGACTCAAATCACTACTAAAGCAACCACAAATGCTATGGGGATCCACAAGGGTAGGTTGCGGAAGTCGGTGGTGGTATAGCGGATGATGTGGTGGATGGCCTAGGCAAACTTGCCAAATTTGACAAAATTTGATGGAGTCAAAAGATGATGGTAGTATTTTTGTGGTATGGGGGATGTCAAGAGCTTCAAAACGAGCTCAAGAACGTCAAAATCGGACTCCGGATGAATTAGTTATGGTTAAAACGGTGAAACTCGGAAGGCTGAAAATGTGCGGGGCGGTAGTACCGCTTGTAGGGCGGTAGTACCGCTTGTGGTTATAGGCGGTAGTACCGCTTGGAGGGGCGGTAGTACCGCTGGTGTCGGGAAAACTTCGCAGATTGGGATTGGGGCGAATTTGGGGCGGAAATGGATGATTTCGGGGGCAAAATTGGATGGATTTCGTGGATGGAAAGTGGTGAAACTTGGGGAGATGCTAGATCCACTCGAAACCAAGCAAATCCATGGATCAAATCCAACAAAACCTCATCAAACCAACAAATCACAAAAAAATTTGGGGCTATTTTTGGTGGGCATTTTCGAAATTGGGCAAGAACACAACAAAATTAGGCTAGAAAACAAGAAGGGGGGCTCCAATTTCGTGAGAAACCATAGCTCTAGATACCATGATGTTGTAGGGTGGAACCCTAGGTGGAGATCTTTCACGAATTGGAGGGGAATCCCCAATAACAAGAGGAACACAAGAGAGGGAAAACACTCAAATTGACTAGATCCCAATCACACATATGCTAGATCCAAGAACATGCAAGAGTTCACCATGATTCAAGAACAACAAAAGGAAAGATACAAGGTAAGGTTCTTCCCACTCCTAGAGGATGTGAGGTCTTGCAATCCACAAGGATTCTTCTCCCTTGGGAGGTCTTGCAATCCACAAGGATTCTTCTCCCTTGGGAGGTCTTGATCTCCTAGAGGAGGGGATACAAGGAGCAAAGCTCTCAAGGTCTCTCAATATCTTTGATAAACCTTAGAAAGAAGGTGGGGGTGGTCTATTTATAGTCTAAGCCATGAAGGGGTAAGTGGAGAGGGATACAAGGCCAAAGGCCCACGGCTGCGCACAGGTAGGGCGGTAGTACCGGACCTCGGGCGGTAGTACCGCTTGGGAGCGATAGTACCGCCTGTAGGCGGTAGTGCCGCATGGGAGTGGTAGTACCGCTTGTAGGCGGTAGTACCGCTCGTTCCGGACTGGACATGCCCTTCTTCGTTTTTATCGCTCCTTTCCTCCTTCTTCTCGTACGTCTCCATGTGGACTTGGTGGTGCTCCCCGGCTTCATGTAGGTGGTCATCCTTGTACCTAAAGATGCACGATGTTCTATGGTAAGGTAGTGACCAAGTCCAAATGATATTCATGTAACCCTCGAAGAGGAGCGAGTTCACCTTAAGTCCGGTAGGTTCACTTGGGGTTTGAGGAGCTATGACGGTGTACATGGAGATAGCCGTAGGATGCTCCGCATCATCGTGGCCGCCTCGTTCGCTTCCTGGCGTGTACTCCAAGTCTTCTGTGTTGATATTATTCCAAAAATAACTCTCCCAAAGGTTTCTTTCCATTTGAACTCCGTTTGATATTCCTTTTCCGCGAAACACTGAAATAGGCAAAAAAACAGCAATTTGCACTGGTCCTTGGGTTAGTAGGTTACTCCCAAAAATAATATAAAAGTGTATAATAAAGGCCATTAAACATCCAAAACAGATAATATAATAGCATGGAACAATAAAAAATTATAGATACATTGGAGACGTATCACCCACTGCCTCGCATCGACCAGATTGTCGACTCCACCGCCGAGTGCGACCTACTATTCTTCCTGGATGCCTTTTAGGGCTACCATCAAATCAAGATGGCGGTGCAAGATGTCAAGAAGACTGCCTTCCTCACCCCGTGCGGGGTATACTACTACACTTGTATGCCGTTCGGGTTGCGGAATGGAGGAGCAACTTTCTAGCGACTGATGCATATCGCCCTAGGAGAGCAGCTCGGGAGGAACGCTGAGGCCTATGTTGATGACATTGTGGTAAAATCTCGGGAGGCCAAGACCCTCATCAAAGATTTGGAAGAGACCTTCACCAGCCTGCGCAAGGTAGCCTACGGCTCAAGCCGGAAACATGTGTGTTCGGCGTCCCGTCAGGCAAGCTACTGGGATTCCTGGTGTCACACAGAGGGATCGAGGCTAACCCCGAGAAGGTCAAGGCCATAGAAAAGATCAGTCCATCGAAGACCCTCAAAGAGATGCAGAAGCTGGCCGGTTGCGTGACGTCGCTCGGGCGTTTCATCTCCAAGCTGGGGGAGCGTGCCCTTCCCTTCTTCAAACTGATGAAAAGGAAAGGCTTGTTTGAGTGGACCCCTGAGGCTGATGCAGCATTCGAAGACCTCAAGAAATACCTCACCAGCCTGCCGGTAATGGTGGCACCCAAACCACAAGAGCCCTTGGTGCTTTACCTGGCTGCTACAGCACATTCCGCCAGTGCAGCGTTAGTGGCAGTCCGGGAGTAGCGCCAAGACAAGACCCGACAGCCCGGGGGTGATGCTCCCGAGGCTCTGGCAGGACCAGCCGACGATCGGGCTCCGCGAGATGATGTTCCTGAAGCTATAGCTGCCCCGTCCAATGACCAAGCTCCCTAGGTCCCCTTTCCCAATAAGGAGCCACGGCCCCAGGGGATCTTGGGCTCCACCCTCGTAGCACCTGGTGTCTTCGTCAGCACGGTGCTTCACGATGCTCGGGCTTGCTACCCCATGCCGCAGAAGCTTCTGCTCGTGCTCCTCGTCGCTTCGCGCAACCTCCACCACTACTTCCAAGGCCACCCCATCAAGGTCGTCTCGGCTTACCCGCTAGAGAGAGGTATTCTGGAGCCCCAACACTTCGGGAAGAGTCGCCGAATGGAATATCGAGCTACATGCATTCCAGTTGGAGTTCAGCACAACGAGGTGTTGGGGAACGTAGCAGAAATCAAAAAAATTCTACGCTTCACCAAGATCAATCTATGGAGTCATCTAGCAACGAGGGAGAGGGGAGTGCATCTACATACCCTTGTAGATCATGAGCGGAAGCATTCTAGAGAACGTGGATGATGGAGTCGTACTCGTCGTGATCCAAATCACCGATGATCCCAGCGCCGAACAGATGGCACCTCTGCGTTCAACACACGTACGATGCAGCGACGTCTCCTCCTTCTTGATCCAGCAAGGGGGGAGGAGAGGTTGATGGAGATCCAGCAGCACGACGGCGTGGTGGTGGATGCAGTGGTATTCCAGCAGGGCTTCGCCAAGCAGTACTGGAGGAGGGAGAGGTGTCACGGGAGGGAGAGGGAGGCGCCAGGGGCTTGGGTGCGGCTGCCCTCCCTCCCCCCACTTTATATAGGGGGCCTAGGGGGTGCGCCGGCCCTAGAGATGGGATCTCTAGGGGGGCGGCCTAGGGGGGCTTGCCCCCAAGTCACGTGGGGCGCCCCCAGCCCTAGGGTTCTCAACCCTAGGCGCAAGGGGAAGGCCCAAGGGGGGTGCACCAGCCCACTTTGGGCTGGTTCCCATCCCCTTTCAGCCCATGGGGCCCTGCGGGATAGGTGGCCCCACCCGATGGACCCCTGGGACCCTTCCGGTGGTCCCGGTACAATACCGGTGACCCCCGAATCTCTCCCGGTGGCTGAAACTGGACTTCATATATATAATTCTTTACCTACGGACCATTCCGGAACTCCTCGTGACGTCCGGGATCTCATCCGGGACTCCAAACAACATTCGGGTTACCGCGTGCATATATCTCTACAACCCTAGCGTCACCGAACCTTAAGTGTGTAGACCCTACGGGTTCGGGAGACACATAGACATGACCGAGACGACTCTCCGATCAATAACCAACAGCGGGATCTGGATACCCATATTGGTTCCTACATGCTCCTCGATGATCTCATCGGATGAACCACGATGTCAAGGATTCAATCAATCCCGTATACAATTCCCTTTGTCTATCGGTATAGTACTTGCTCGAGATTCGATCGTCGGTATACCGATACCTTGTTCAATCTCGTCATGGCAAGTCTCTTTACTCATTCCGTAATACATCATCCCATGACCAACACCTTAGTCACATTGAGCACATTATGATGATGTCTTCCCGAGTGGGCCCAGAGATACCTCTCCGTCATACAGAGTGACAAATCCCAGTCTCGGTTCGTGCCAACCCAACAGATACTTTCGGAGATACCCGTTGTGTACCTTTATAGCCACCCAGTTACGTTGTGACGTTTGGCACACCCAAAGTATCCCTACGGTATCCGGGAGGTGCACAACCTCATGGTCTAAGGAAAAGATACTTGACATTGGAAAAGCTTTAGCATTACGAACTACACGATCTTGTGCTAGGCTTAGGATTGGGTCTTGTCCATCACATCATTCTCCTAATGATGTGATCTCATTATCAATGACATCCAATGTCCATGGTCAGGAAACCGTAACCATCTATTGATCAACGAGCTAGTAACTAGAGGTTTACCAGGGACACGTTGTGGCCTATGTATTCACACATGTATCACTATTTCCGGATAATACAATTCAAGCATGAATAACAGACAATTATCATGAACAAGGAAATATAATAATAACCATTTTATTATTGCCTCTAGGGCATATTTCCAACAGTCTCCCAGTTGCACTAGAGTCAATAATCTAGTTATATTGTGATGAATCGAATACCCATAGAGTTCTGGTGTTGATCATGTTTTGCTCGTGGAAGAGGTTTAGTCAACGGATCTGCGACATTCAGATCTGTATGCACTTTACAAATATCTATGTCTCCATCTTGAATATAATTCCGGATGAAGTTGAAACAGTGCTTGATATGCTTGGTCTTCTTGTGAAACCTGGGCTCCTTGGCAATGGCAATAGCTCCAGTGTTGTCACAGAAGAGAGTCATCGGGCCCGACGCGCTTGGAATAACTCCTAGGTCGGTGATGAACTCCTTCATCCAGAATCCTTCCTGCGCTGCTTCGCAAGCAGCTATGTACTCTGCTTCACATGTAGAATGCGCCACGATGCTTTGCTTGCAACTGCACCAGCTGACTGCCCCACCATTCAAAATATACACGTATCCGTTTTGTGACTTGGAGTCATCCAGATCTGTGTCAAAGCTAGCATCGACGTAACCCTTTACGACGAGCTCTTCGTCACCTCCATAAACGAGAAACATATCCTTAGTCCTTTTCAGGTACTTCATGATGTTCTTGACCGCTGTCCAGTGTTCCATACCGGGATCACTTTGGTACCTCCCCACCAAACTTATGGCAAGGTTCACATTAGGTCTGGTACACATGAAAGTGCAACTAATCCCCGGGTGGTTTTGGCAATTAATAACAACATATATATCATTGAACTAATAGCTATTTGAGAATCATTTCAGAGAAGTTCAGTGATATGGGTATGGCAATGACTGAAGAAGTGGACCCCTCAAAATGCTAAGGCAAGCATTGGCAAAAGCTCAAGACTCCATTTTTGGTTTAGTGATCCAAGATCACATTGAGTCCATAGGAAAAGCCAATACTATTAAAAGGGGATGAGGTTGTGTTGATGATCTGGTTGCTCAAGTGCTTAGTGATATATCTCCTTCAACTATCAGCAACTTTCACTACAATACACACTCATAAGTAATCTCGGACCAACCGATTTTCCAAACTCAGTCACACCGAGATGAACCACCTCAGCCATAAGCCAAACCCTAGAAAATCGGTCATTCCGAGTTTGAGATCGGTTTCACCGAAATGTGGGCTGCCAAGCTTCTGTAACCGTTTGTCATCAAGTCGGTGTCACCGAGTTGATAAAATCGGTCTCACCGAAATTGGCATGCTCCTGTCTTTGCTCAAATCGGAACAACCGAGATGGTATTTTCGGTCCCACCAAAAACCCCAACGTCCACATTATTTGAACTTTCGGTCTGACCGAGTTGTCCACTTCGGTCTCACCGAGATTGCTCAATTATGTGTGTAACGGTTGGATTTTTGTGTGGAGGCTATATATACCCCTCCACCCCCTCTTCATTCGTGGAGAGAGCCATCAGAAAGAACTACCACTCCTACCTTACACTTTCCATGAAGAGAACTACCTACCCTTGTGTTGAGATCAAGTTGCTCCACTCCCACCATATGAAACTTGATTTCTAACCTTCCCAAGTTGCTTTCCACTCAATCCTTTCTTCCACCACAGCCAAATCAGTGAGGAGAGTTGAGTGTTGGGGAGATTATCATTTGAAGCACAAGAGCAAGGAGTTCATCATCATCTACAACATCTATTACCTTTTGGAGGGTGGTGCCTCCTAGATTGGTTAGGTGTCGCTTGGGAGCCTCCGTCATCGAGATGTGGAGTTGAACCAAGAAGTTTGTAAGGGCAAGGAGATCGCCTACTTCGTGAAGATCTACCCCGAGTAAGGCTAGCCCTCCGTGGGCGTAGGCCATGATGGAATAGACAAGGTTGCTTCTTCGTGGACCCTTCGTGGGTGGAGCCCTCCGTGGACTCGCGCAGCCGTTACCCTCCGTGGGTTGAAGTCTCCATCAACGTGGATGTACGATAGCACCACCTATCGGAACCACGGGAAAAATCACCGCGTCTCCAAATTGCGTTTGCTCTTCTCCACCTCCCTTTACTACATGTGCAATTTACTTTCCGCTGCTTATACTCTAGAATTGCATGTGTAGGGTGATGCTTGACTTGATCATAATTGAGAATCTACCAAAAACTGTTCATGATCAAAAGGCAGAATTTTTATATTTACAAGTAGTCTAATCACCCCCCCTCTAGACATACTTTCGATCCTACAAGTGATATCAGAGCTTTGGTTTCCATTGTATTGGTTTCCATTGCATTGGACTCCATAAGCTTGGTTTCACAACCTAGGAGAGTATGGCGTCTAGTGAGGGTAATTATCGTAGAGGTCCTTACTTTGATGGTACAAATTTTGCTAGTTGGAAGCATAAAATGAAAATGCATATTCTTGGTCATAACCCAGCCGCATGGGGCATTATTTGTGTTGGTATGCAAGGTGAATTCTTCGAGGAAGGAAACGTTCCGGATCGCGAAGCCACACCTGAAGAATTGCGGATGTTGCAAAACAATGCTCAAGCTTGTGACATTCTCTTCAATGCCTTGTGTCCCGAGGAGTTCAACAAAATCAGCCGTCTTGAGAATGCTAAAGAGATTTGGGATACTTTGGTTGAAATGCACGAAGGTACCGAGTCTGTGAAGGAATCAAAGCTAGATATTCTTCAAGGTCAACTTGACAAGTTCAAGATGAAGGATGGTGAAGGAGTCGCTGAAATGTACTCTAGGCTTGCTCTCATCACAAATGAGATTGCCGGCTTAGGAAGCAAAGAAATGACCGACCGATTCATCATCAAGAAGATTCTCAGAGCTTTGGATGGAAAGTATGACACCGTGTGCACTTTGATCCAAATGATGCCAAACTACAAGACTCTCAAGCCAACTGAAGTCATTGGAAGAATTGTTGCTCATGAGATGACACTTAAGGATAAGGAAGAGCTTCAGAACAAGTCAAGTGGTCCTTACAAAGCTACAAGTGATGCTCCCACAACCTCAAGTGACAAGTTAATTTCCAATGAAGAGATAAGCCTAATGGTTAAGAACTTCAACAAATTCTACAAGAATAGAGGCAAAGAGAGAAGCTCAAAGTCTAGATCATATGATGAAAAGAGATCTTCTAGTCGTGATCGAAACTGCTACAATTGTGGAAGACCCGGACACTTCTCAAATGAGTGTATGGCTCCCCACAAGAGAAGAGAAGAATCTCCAAGAAGAAGATCAAGAGATGAGTCACCTCGGAAAGAGAGAATGAGTAGAGATGATCGTTATGAACGAAGACCCTCTCGGAGAAGCAAGGATTCGGAGAGGAGAGACAAGTCATCAAGGAGCTACACAAGAAGAAGACATCAAGCTCATGTAGGTGAATGGGTCTCCGGCTCCGACTCCGACAATCAATCCGATGGAAGCTATCACTCCGACTCCGACTACAGTCAAGATGAAGGTGTTGCCGGTCTTGCACTCGTATCCTCCAACTCCAACTCCTACGACTTATTTGATTCACCAAATGAGGGAATTGGAAGATGCTTCATGGCTAAAGGCCCCAAGGTAACACACCCTGAATTCATTGACTTTGATAGTGATGAGGATGACTTGCTTGGTGAAGATGAGCTCTTGCATGATAAATCTAGTGAGCTTAGTAACGATGAAAATGCTAGTAGTCTTTATAGTCAAGAAGAGTCGAATGACAATGCTATGAAGGAGATTGAGCGTCTAACTAAAGAACTAAACACTCTTAAGTTAGCTCATGAAACAACTCAAGAAGATCATAGAGAGCTCCTAAGATCTCATGAGAAGCTACGCTTCGAGAAGCTCACTCTAGAGCAAGAACATGAGTTTCTAAAAGTGATCAATGACGATCTTCGAAAGAAGAGTTCTTCATATCTTGCCAAACGACTTCTCTTGTCTACTTTCTTGCCACCTATTAAGACTAAGCATGACAAGCATAAGAAAAATTCTTCCTCTAGTAGTAACAATAACCATGTTAAATCTAATATTGTTGCTTCTAGTAGTTCTCTTGATTCCACTAACAATGTTTCAATCCAAGTTACACTTGAGCAAGAGAATAGCTTATTGAAGGAAATCATAGAGAAAGGTGTCTACAAGAGTCTTGCCGGAAGCAAGAACTTTGAGGAAATTGTTCGCAAGCAAGGAAGGCACCGGAAGAATCAAGGAATTGGTTTTGAGCGAAAGTTCAACGCCGAAGGTGTTGAGTGGGAAGAAGGTCAATACCCTACTCCACAGTTTGTTTCTCAAAAGGAGAGGTATGATCCTACTTCTTCCAATGTGGAACAAGCTCAAGATGACCTTCCACCACAAGACCACAAGCTAAAAGCCAAGGACAAGCTTCAAGAGGAGATTGATGCATTCATTGAAGCACCTCAAGCCATGGTCAAGTGGGTTCCCAAGGACACGTCAAGTTCTACTTCGTCAAGCTCAACTACAACCCCAAGGATTCCCATCAAGATGATGTGGATCCCGAAGAAGAAGAACTAGAAGGTTCTTGAGGGTGACTCCGCCAACATACTTCACTCACATACATTTTGGCAAGAACTTGTGCAATCTACTTCCACATCATGCACTAGTTCATGGAGTCACAAACCCTCTTGTTGGTAAGTCAAGGGACAAGGTAATCATTGCTTTCATGGACATCATCTATTGTGAACTTCAATCTATGTCTATGGATATCCTTGTTTGTTCCTTGTGGGACTAACCCATGTAGGTATTGAAAGTGCCCTAATCCAAAGGATAGCTCCCAACTCTTGATGATCTACATCAACATTGAGCATCCACATCTTCAACATCTTCAATGAAGTCTTCTACGACAACCCAAGGTTAGTTTGAACATTTAAAAGGGGTTCTCACATCTAGGGGGAGCTTTGCTCAACAAAATTGAGCTAAAGCATCTCCAAATGATGTGAACACATCAATGCTTTATGTAAAAGTGGTAACCCCACTTGTGCTTAAACGATGAGTATGACCTATGATCAAATGTTCTCATTTGGCTCCTAAGTCAAAATACTCATATAAAGATGATCTAGTCATCGACAAATTGTGTGCTAGTAGCTAGAGTGTTGGTTGTGCATGTTTGACACATATTTCATTTGCTATCTTATTGTGTGAGCATGTTGAATGCATGATTTTATCCATTCGAGGACATCCATTTGTTGTTTTGGTTGTTTTGATTTTTCTGGCCAAATGGATGGACAAGAATGCCTAAGTACCTCCCCTAGCTATCTATGCTTTATTGTCTCAAATTCTATTCATGCTTATATCACAAACTTTGAACAAGTCATTTTCGGACCCTCCGAGTGAGGAGCACTCGGAGCCACCGATCCGTCAAGGGCTATCTTCCAAAACCTTCTAAGTGATTTTCGGACAGACCAACTTTCTCAAACTCGGTCAAACCGAAAACATTTAGACTGATCTAGGTTTCATCTCGGTGAAACCGAGTTGTAAGTTTCGGCGTGACCGATATGCGTAACTGCATAGCAGTTATCCATCTCGGTGACACCGAGTTTTTCAACTCGGTCCCACCGACAGCAAAGGGGTATATATACTGAGGGCAGCGCGCGTTGATTATTCCTTCAAACGTTTTCGCTCCCACGTCCCCTGCTGCCGTCGCCCTGATCTCCGGATCGTCGCCGTCGTCGCCTGTGCGCCCTCGCCGCAGGTCTCCACCGCCGTCAACGGATTTCTTCTCCGCGCCGTTGCCGCCGTAGAGGGACTCCACCAAGTTAGGGTGAGTCTCGATCCCACTCGTGCTCCCATCCGATTCATTGCACGTTTGGTTTGCCCTATATCTGGCCACGATTGAAAACTTCTTTTCCACCAGATCGGTTCTAGTTTCGAGTAAAATTCTTAGGGTTAGGTTTCCACGGAATACATCTCGGTGAAACCGATTTTGAAATTTCGGTGTGACCGATTCGACCTTTGGCCATTGCACTGCACTTTCCGGTCCAACCGAGTTGTGCAAATCGGTGTGACCGAAATATAGTCTTAGTGAAACCCTAATGTTTCGGCAGGACCGAAACCCACTTCGGTCAAACCGAAAGTGGTGTGTAAAGTTTCTGTTATACACTTCGGATTCACCGAAACTGAAAATCGGTCTGACCGAAATGCCTTCTGTGAAAACTTAAAACTAAAATTTGAACTCATTTTGTTTGCAAAAACCTCTGCAATTTGTGATAAATCTTCTTTTCTGCCTATACCTTATCTATTCACAGGTTATCAGCCATGTCAGATGCCAGTGACAGCCAAAACAGGTCAGAGTCACCTTTTGCGGACATTCCGGAAGCAGACACTAGTCCTGAGGCTAGTAGTCCAGTTGATGATGGTGAGAGGAGTACACCTAGTGGCTTGCCTCCTGCAGCCACCAGAGCTAGAAAAGAGAAGAATTCTGATGATGAGGATTCTGATTTCATTGCTGAGGAAGAAGTGTCCTCCAAGCCTAAGAGAAAGGTTGTTGCCAAAGAGCAACAAGGTCAGCAGTCAAAGAAGGGCACCAGCAAAGTCAAGCAGTCAGCTGTTGCCAAGAAGCTGAACTTGGGAGAGCCAGCCCCATGTAAAGTGAAGAAAACCTCCAAGAGGAAGAGGGTAGTGTATACTGATCCTCATGCAGATGCAGCAGCCGAGGAAGAAGAAGAAGAAGAAGCACCCCAGCCTGCTCCTCAGAAGCAGAAGCTCATGGGTGATGCCATTAGAGCTGGAGCCACTTCAAAGCCCAAGAAATCTGCTCAAGCCAAGGCAGCTCCAGCAAAGCCTGCTGCCAAGCCCAAGAGGACAACCAGGAACATTCCAGCATCTGAGAAGAACAAGGGTGATGTGCCACCAGCTGATTCTGATGAGGAAGAACAAGTGTTGCTGAAACTCCGTCCAAAACTGCCACTTCACAATGATGCTCATCCTCAAGCCGAGGATATGAAGGCAAGGAAAGATAGAGGTCTCAGGCTATGGAGACAAGATGATCCATATGCCGTGAGGAGAAGGACTGCTGTGGATCCCAGATTCCACACCAGAGAGCAGCAGGACTTCTATGAGACTGTGCTGATGGACAAGAAGCCAATAGTCGCGGATACCAGATACGTTGACTGGGAATACATTGATAGCGAAGAGCACAGAGACTTCTTTCCCCATGTGCATGAAAGCTTCACTGCATGTGGAGTTGCTGAGTTTGTGGGTCAGAAACTGACAGATTGGAACGATGAGATGATTATGCAGTTCTATGCCACAGCTCACTTCTATCCTGATGGGAAGATCACCTGGATGACTGAAGGTCAAAGGTTTTCTTCTTCTCTTGAAGAATGGGCAGAACTTCTGAATGCTCCAGTGCAACGAGAGGATGACATTGATGTCTATGGGATTCCAAAGAAGAATCATGATTCCATGAAGAACATGTACAAGGAGATCCCCGCAACAGATTTGGAAGTGTGGAAGCTCGGCTCAGTCTACTATCTCCAGGCAGGTCTACCTACCACTAACACTATTCAGAGGCATACCTTGATGCCCAAGTCTGGAGATCATCGCATGATCAGAGGCTATTCTATCAACACGCTGCATATACTTGATGAGAAGGCACCTTTCAAGGTAATGGACTTAATGGTAGAGACCATTAAGAGGACTGCAGCTGACCAGAAGAGGTCATGTGGATTTGCCCCACAGATTCAGATGCTTATCAATGCCAAGTTTGGCACGGGCAAATTCTTGTTGGATAGGAAACACTTACCCCTGCAGCCAGAGCATGAAGACAATGTTGTTGTGATGGATGAGGAGGATCCAACATCTGTTGAAGGTCAAGCCAAGATTGAAGCTGCTAGGAAAGCCAAAGCTGATAAAGAGGCAGCAGCAGCAGCAGCTAAACCAAAGAGCTTCGGAGAGCAGATTCTTGAAGCTACCCAAAGGATTGAACAACGCCTGGCCAGCATTGAACAATCTCAGGAGAGCCTAGAGAGGATTGTTGACGAGAAGATCCACGCTCTGGACGTGAAGCTGACTGAAATTCAGGTGACCGTCAACAAGCTTGAGGCAGACATGGAGGAAGCTAAGCAGGACAGGGCAGAGCTTGTGCAGGATGACTTAGTCCAGGATTCTCATCGCCAGACTGCTCCGGTTCCCAGAGGATCCCGATCAGCAGCTATTCCAGTGACTGACTCCAGGACTACCACTTCAGCACCTCCTACAGCTCCAGCAGTCACTCCAGCTACAGCTCCAGTATCCACTCCTCCAGCACAGACTTCAGCTGAAGTCTTCGCCGATGCCGTCATATCTACTCCGACATCTACCCAGACGGGAGCCGCTAGCAGAGCCCACAGTGACGTTTAGCTCTATGCTTTTTCGAACTTTTTGGTAACTTGTTGCCAAAGGGGGAGAAATTGTATAGATCATAGGGCTTCGAGAGAGAGAGAGAGAGTGCTCTTTCGTTCTTTTGCGGTTTCTTTGAGATACTTTTGGTTTTTCGATACTTTCAGTGTGCTTGATACTACGTTTGATGCTACCTTAATGAGTGCTTGGTCATACTATGCTTTAATGTGTGCTTAATGCTTATCATATGCTATTCCTATCTTGTATGATTATTTACTCATGTCTTGGTGATTGGGTGCATGTTATTCATTCTTATCATTTTGTGCGCTCCACCAAGATGTATGTGACATGGAAGAGTGACCCATGATCCTAATCGATTGTGCATTTGCATTCAAACACAAATTTTAAATAATGCACAAATTTAGGGGGAGCTCTTGCTTATCACATACTTCTCAAAGCGACGATATTATTCATTGATTATATCTTTTGTCGAAGCTTTGATCTATATGTTGTCATCAATTACCAAAAAGGGGGAGATTGAAAGTGCAACTAATCCCCGGGTGGTTTTGGCAATTAATAACAACATATATATCATTGAACTAATAGCTATTTGAGAATCATTTCAGAGAAGTTCAGTGATATGGGTATGGCAATGACTGAAGAAGTGGACCCCTCAAAATGCTAAGGCAAGCATTGGCAAAAGCTCAAGACTCCATTTTTGGTTTAGTGATCCAAGATCACATTGAGTCCATAGGAAAAGTCAATACTATTAAAAGGGGATGAGGTTGTGTTGATGATCTGGTTGCTCAAGTGCTTAGTGATATATCTCCTTCAACTATCAGCAACTTTCACTACAATACACACTCATAAGTAATCTCGGACCAACCGATTTTCCAAACTCAGTCACACCGAGATGAACCACCTCAGCCATAAGCCAAACCCTAGAAAAATCGGTCATTCCGAGTTTGAGATCGGTTTCACCGAAATGTGGGCTGCCAAGCTTCTGTAACCGTTTGTCATCAAGTCGGTGTCACCGAGTTGATAAAATCGGTCTCACCGAAATTGGCATGCTCCTGTCTTTGCTCAAATCGGAACAACCGAGATGGTATTTTCGGTCCCACCGAAAACCCCAACGTCCACATTATTTGAACTTTCGGTCTGACCGAGTTGTCCACTTCGGTCTCACCGAGATTGCTCAATTATGTGTGTAACGGTTGGATTTTTGTGTGGAGGCTATATATACCCCTCCACCCCCTCTTCATTCGTGGAGAGAGCCATCAGAAAGAACTACCACTCCTACCTTACACTTTCCATGAAGAGAACTACCTACCCTTGTGTTGAGATCAAGTTGCTCCACTCCCACCATATGAAACTTGATTTCTAACCTTCCCAAGTTGCTTTCCACTCAATCCTTTCTTCCACCACAGCCAAATCAGTGAGGAGAGTTGAGTGTTGGGGAGATTATCATTTGAAGCACAAGAGCAAGGAGTTCATCATCATCTACAACATCTATTACCTTTTGGAGGGTGGTGCCTCCTAGATTGGTTAGGTGTCGCTTGGGAGCCTCCGTCATCGAGATGTGGAGTTGAACCAAGAAGTTTGTAAGGGCAAGGAGATCGCCTACTTCGTGAAGATCTACCCCGAGTAAGGCTAGCCCTCCGTGGGCGTAGGCCATGATGGAATAGACAAGGTTGCTTCTTCGTGGACCCTTCGTGGGTGGAGCCCTCCGTGGACTCTCGCAGCCGTTACCCTCCGTGGGTTGAAGTCTCCATCAACGTGGATGTACGATAGCACCACCTATCGGAACCACGGGAAAAATCACCGCGTCTCCAAATTGCGTTTGCTCTTCTCCACCTCCCTTTACTACATGTGCAATTTACTTTCCGCTGCTTATACTCTAGAATTGCATGTGTAGGGTGATGCTTGACTTGATCATAATTGAGAATCTGCCAAAAACTGTTCATGATCAAAAGGCAGAATTTTTATATTTACAAGTAGTCTAATCACCCCCCCTCTAGACATACTTTCGATCCTACAACACAGCATGGCATACATAATAGAACCTATGGCTGAGGCATAGGGGATGACACTCATCTTTTCTCTATCTTCTGTCGTGGTCGGGGATTGAGCCTTGCTCAATCTCATACCTTGCAATACAGGCAAGAACCCTTTCTTGGACTGATCCATATTGAACTTCTTCAATATCTTATCAAGGTATGTGCTTTGTGAAAGACCAATGAGGCGTCTCGATCTATCTCTATAGATCTTGATGCCTAATATGTAAGCAGCTTCTCCAAGGTCCTTCATTGAAAAACTCTTATTCAAGTAGGCCTTTATGCTTTCCAAGAATTCTACATCATTTCCCATCAGCAATATATCATCCACATATAATATGAGAAATGCCACAGAGCTCCCACTCACTTTCTTGTAAATACAGGCTTCTCCCCAAGTCTGTATAAACCCAAACGCTTTGATCACATCATTAAAGCGAATGTTCCAACTCCGAGATGCTTGCACCAGCCCATAGATTGAGCCCTGGAGCTTGCATATCTTGTTAGCATTCTCAGGATCGACAAAACCTTCCGGCTGCATCATATACAGTTCTTCCTTGAGGAAGCCATTAAGGAATGCCATTTTGACGTCCATTTGCCATATCTCATAATCATAGTATGCAGCAATTGCTAACATGATTCGGACGGACTTTAGCATCGCTACGGGAGAGAAAGTCTCATCGTAGTCAATCCGTTGAACTTGTCGATATCCTTTAGCGACAAGCCGAGCCTTATAGATGGTCACATTACCATCCGCGTTAGTCTTCTTCTTAAAGATCCACTTGTTTTCTATGGCGTGCCGATCATCGGGCAAGTCCACCAAAGTCCACACTTTGTTTTCATACATGGATACTATCTCAGATTTCATGGCTTCAAGCCATTTGTTGGAATCCGGGCCCGCCATCGCTTCTTCATAGTTCGAAGGTTCACCGTTGTCTAACAACATGATTTCCATGACAGGGTTGCCGTACCACTCTGGTGCGGAACGTGTCCTTGTGGACCTTCAAATTTTAGTGGTAACTTGATCCGAAGCTTCATGATCATCATCATTGACTTCCTCCCTAGTCGGTGCAGGCACCAGGAGAACATCTTCCTGCGCTGCGCTACTTTCCGGTTCGGAAGGGGTGACTGTCGCCTCATCAAGTTCCACTTTCCTCCCTCTCACTTTTTTCGAGAGAAACTCTTTCTCCAGAAAGGATCCATTCTTGGCAATGAAGACCTTGCCTTCGGATCTGAGGTAGAAGGTGTACCCAATAGTTTCCTTTGGGTATCCTATAAAGACGCATTTTTCCGATTTGGGTTCGAGCTTTTCAGGTTGAAGTTTCTTGACATAAGAATCGCAACCCCAAACTTTCAGAAACGACAGCTTAGGCTTCTTGCCAAACCAAAGTTCATATGGTGTCATCTCAACGGATATAGAGGGAGCCCTATTTAAAGTGAATGCGACAGTCTCTAAAGCATAACCCCAAAAAGATAGCGGTAAGTCTGTAAGAGTCATCATAGATCGCACCATGTCCAATAGAGTACGATTACGACGTTTGGACACACCATTACGCTGAGGTGTTCCGGGCGGTGTCAATTGTGAAACAATTCCACAGTTCCTTAGGGGCGTGCCAAATTCGTGACTTAAATATTCTCCTCTACTATCCGATCGTAAGAACTTTATTTTTCTGTCACGTTGATTCTCAACCTCATTCTGAAATTCCTTGAACTTTTCAAAGGTCTCAGACTTGTGTTTCATTAAGTAGACATACCCATATCTACTTAAGTCATCTATGAGGGTGAGAACATAACGATAGCCTCCGCGAGTTTCAACACTCATTGGACCGCACACATCAGTATGTATGATTTCCAACAAGTTGGTTGCTCGCTCCATTGTTCCAGAGAACGGAGTCTTGGTCATCTTACCCAAAAGGCATGGTTCGCACGTGTCAAATGATTCATAATCAAGAGACTCCAAAAGTCCATCTGCATGGAGCTTCTTCATACGTTTGACACCAATATGACCAAGGCAGCAATGCCACAAGTATGTGGGACTATCATTATCAACTTTACATCTTTTGGCATTCACACTATGAATATGTGTAACATCACGTTCGAGATTCATTAAGAATAAACCATTGACCAGCGGGGCATGACCATAAAACATTTCTCTCATATAAATAGAACAACCATTATTCTCGGATTTAAATGAGTAGCCATCTCGCATTAAATGAGATCCAGATACAATGTTCATGCTCAAAGCTGGTACTAAATAACAATTATTAAGGTTTAAAACTAATCCCGAGGGGAGATGTAGAGGTAGCGTGCCGATGGCGATCACATCGACCTTGGAACCATTCCCCACGCGCATCGTCACCTCGTCCTTCGCCAGTCTCCGCTTATTCCGCAGCTCCTGCTTTGAGTTACAAATGTTAGCAACTGCACCGGTATCAAATACCCAGGAGCTATTATGAGTGTTGGTAAGGTACACATCAATAACATGTATATCATATATACCTTTGACGTTACCGGCCTTCTTATCTGCTAAGTATTTGGGGCAGTTTCGCTTCCAGTGACCCGTTCCCTTGCAATAAAAGCACTTAGTCTCAGGCTTGGGTCCATTCTTTGGCTTCTTCTCGGCAACTGGCTTACCGGATGCGGCAACTCCTTTGTCGTCCTTCTAGAGTTCTTCTTACCCTTGCCTTTCTTGAACTTAGTGGTTTTATTCACCATCAACACTTGATGCTCTTTCTTGATCTCCACCTCTGCTGATTTCAGCATTGAATACACCTCGGGAATGGACTTCTCCATCCCTTGCATATTGAAGTTTATCACGAAGCTCTTGTAGCTAGGTGGGAGTGACTGAAGGATTCTGTCAACGACCGCTTCGTCCGGGAGATTCATTCCCAACTGAAACAAGCGATTATGCAACCCAAACAATTTGAGTATGTGCTCGCTGACAAAACTATTCTCCTCCATCTTACAACTATAGAATGCGTCGGAGACGTCATATCTGTCGACTCGGGCATGAGCATGGAAAACCATTTTCAGCTCTTGGAATATCTCATATGCTCCGTGGTGCTCAAAACGCTTTTGGAGCCCCGATTCTCAGGTGTAAAGCATGCCGCACTGAACCAGGGAGTAATCACCACAACACGACTGCCAAGCGTTCATAACGTCTTGGTTTCCGGGGCGGGAGCGTCACCTAGCGGTGCTTCAAGGACATATGTTTTCTTGGCAGCTATGAGGATGATCCTCAGGTTACGAACCCAATCCGTATAGTTGCTACCATCATCTTTCAGCTTGGATTTCTCTAGGAACGCGTTGAAGTTGAGTGTAACATGAGTGTGGGCCATTGGATCTACAAGACATATTGTAAATATTTTAGACTAAGTTCATGGCAATTAAGTTCATCTAAACAATTTAATGAACTCCCACTCAGATAGACATCTCTCTAGTCATCTAAGTGAAACATGATCTGACTCGACTAGGCCATGTCCAATCATCACGTGAGACAGACTAGTCATCAACGATGAACATCTTCATGTTGATCGCATCTTCTATACGACTCATGTTCGACCTTTCGGTCTTTCGTGTTCCGAGGCCATGTCTGTACATGCTAGGCTCTTCAAGTGAACCCTAAGTGTATTGCGTGTGTAAATCTGGCTTACACCCGTTGTATGCGAACGTTAGGGCCTATCACACCCGATCATCACGTGGTGCTTCGGAACAACGAACCTTTGCAACGGTGCACAGTTAGGGGGAACACAATTCTTGAAATTTTAGTGAGAGATCATCTTATTTACTACCGTCGTTCTAAGCAAATAAGATGTATAAACATGATAAACATCACATGCAATCAAATAGTGACATGATACGGCCAATATCATTTAGCTCCTTTGATCTTCATCTTTGGGGCTCCATGATCATCATCGTCATCGGCATGACACCATGATCTCCATCATCGTGTCTTCATGAAGTCGTCTCGCCAAACATTACTTCTACTACTATGGCTAACGTTTAGCAATAAAGTAAAGTAATTACATGGCGTTATTCAGTGACACGCAGGTCATACAATAAAATAAGACAACTCCTATGGCTCCTGCCGGTTGTCATACTCATCGACATGCAAGTCGTGATTCCTATTACATGAACATGATCAATCTCATACATCACATATATCATTAATCACATCCTTTTGGCCATATCACATCACACGACACATGCTGCAAGAACAAGTTAGACGTCCTCTAATTGTTGTTGCAAGTTTTACGTGGCCGCTATAGGTTTCTAGCAAGAACATTTCTTACCTACGCCAAAACCACAACGTGATATGCCAATTTCTATTTACCATTCATAAGGACCCTTTTCATCGAATCCGATCCGACTAAAGTGGGAGAGCCCGTCACCCGCTAGCCACCTTATGCAACTAGTGCATGTCAGTCGGTGGAACCTGTCTCACGTAAGCGTACATGTAAGGTTGGTCCGGGCCGCTTCATCCCACGATGCCGCCAAATCAAGATAAGACTAGTAGTGGTAAGAGAATTGAACAAATCTACGTCCACAACTGCTTTGTGTTCTACTCGTGCAAGATACTACACATAGACCTAGCTCTGATGCCACTGTTGGGGAACGTAGCAGAAATCAAAAAAATTCTACGCTTCACCAAGATCAATCTATGGAGTCATCTAGCAACGAGGGAGAGGGGAGTGGATCCACATACCCTTGTAGATCACGAGCGGAAGCGTTCAAGAGAACATGGATGATGGAGTCGTACTCGTCGTGATCCAAATCACAAATGATCCCAACGCCGAACAAACGGCACCTCCGCGTTCAACACAGGTACGGTGCAGCGACGTTTCCTCCTTATTGATCCAGCAAGGGGGGAGGAGAGGTTGATGGAGATCCAGCAGCACGACGGCGTGGTGATGGATGCAGCGGTATTCCAACAGGGCTTCGCCAAGCAGTACTGGAGGAGGGAGAGGTGTCACGGGAGGGAGAGGGAGGCGCCAGGGGCTTGGGTGCGGCTGCCCTCCCTCCCCCCACTTTAAATAGGGGGCCTAGGGGGTGCGTCGGCCCTAGAGATGGGATCTCTAGGGGGGGCGGCGGCCTAGGGGGGGGGGGGCTTGCCCACCAAGTCATGTGGGGCGCCCCCACCCCTAGGGTTCCCAACCGTAGGCGCAGGGGGAAGGCCCAAGTGGGGCGCACCAGCCCACTATGGGTTGGTTCCCTTCCCCTTTCAGCCCATGGGGCCCTCCGGGATAGGTGGACCCCCGGGACCCTTTCGGTGGTCCCGGTACAATACCGGTGACCCTCGAAACTCTCCCGGTGGCCGAAACTGAACTTCCTATATATAATTCTTTACCTCCGGACCATTCCGGAACTCCTCGTGACATCCGGGATCTCATCCGGGACTCCAAACAACATTCGGGTTACCGCGTGCATATATCTCTACAACCCTAGTGTCGTGGAAATAGCACGGCAGATGTCCGGTTTAGCGGACTTGAAGATGGAACCATCGCACAGGTTAGCTTGAAGGGGTTCATAGCACACAAAGGACACAGAGGGTTTATACTAGTTCGGCCCCTTCGATGAAGGTAAAGGCCTACGTCTAGTTGGCTTGGTATTGCTTGGGCGTCGGATTACAGGGAGCGGATTCGCTTGCCTGTGTCTCGACGGGTTGATTGTTGCTTGTCCCTGAACCGTCGCCGGGTTGTCTCTTTATATAGAGGCGATGCCCGGTCCGGTTTACAGAGTCCCGAGGCCGGCTCATAATCGTGTCCGCCTCGGTCTCTGTTCTTTCTTCCTTATCTCTCAAGTTACATCGCTTGGCGGTTTACAAACCACACTTCTATACATGGGCCCTAAGATCTCATGGGCCGTAGCCTTTACTAAATATTACAACCAAGTATAATATAGCTAAGCCGGTTTACACTAGCCGGTTTATACCTGCTAGTCATATCCCTGACATTAGGCCCCAGAATGATTTGAACTTGTTCATATCAGTCTTCCTTGTCTTGTATAATTTTCTTCTATCTTCTCATTTTTGTAAACCGGCTCTGACGTCATCTTCGTGGATCATTAAATCTGACCGTGACATCATCTCCGCATTTAACGCCGCGAGCTGTACTGTAGCTTTGTTTTAAGGGTTATCCCGAAAATTGAGGCGTCAGAGGATCTTTATCCGATCCTTTGCCTCCTCGAATCCCGCACCTGTCGCTTTGGATCTGACTTTTCCTTATAAATACCGCTGCCCCCATTCATTATCTTCTTCCTGCTCTTTCTTCTTCCTCCGTCGCCTGACTCCATCGTCGCCCGAGCTCGAACCGCCGCCGTCAACCGCTGAAGCCAAGTCCTCGCCGGCCGCTGCATCACCCTGAGTTTGACCTGAGAACCTCCGTCGCCGATCCTTGCTATTCCAGGTACGTCTTTCTTCTTCATTATAGATCTGTAACTTCTAGGGTTCCTCCTCATGCCTCCGCCATTAGAGCCTCAATGGAAGCTTCACCTTGTTCAACTTTAAGCCTATAGTTTTCAGTAACCTTTAATTTTAGATCTTGCCCTTTAAACTGTACCTCTACCCCGCTGTAAATGCTTCAGATCTTCGTCATTCTTGTTTAACCTGTAGATTTATCCGCTCTGTATAGGGCCCTTGTAGTTCTTCCCGTATACTATTGCATTTGTTTCTCTTTTTCTTGTATGCTCAGATCTGTTCCATCTTAGCTGTCTTTGAAAACCTGTTTTTCTCCTCTGTAGATCTGTTAAGTATGTTCCGGTTTAAACTGTTATGCCCTGTTCTTGCGAAACTTTATAACTTAAACGCGACGGTTTAGCCGTTCCTCTTTTACTGCCGTGAACCGGAAATGGTGTAGCTTGCTGTAATTGCCGGTTTAACCATGCCATTAGTCCTCAGTTCAAACCGTTGCGTAACTTTCATAGATAGTTTCCGGTTTATACTGCTGTACCTTCATAATCCGTTTTCTGCACTTTATCTTTTCCAGTACTTGTCCTTTCGTTGCAATGGCTAATCAGTATGTCTCTTGCGACTGGGTCCCTTCTATCATTACTGAGGAAGACTTGGTCAGAATTTCTGAAATTGGTACCTTAGGTCCTCAATCCGTTTTGAAGTGGTGGGCCCCGGGGAATGAATGTCCTCCTACTCCCAGGTCCGGGGAAGTCATTGTGTTCTTTGATCACATATGTAGAGGCTTCTCTCCCCCCGGTTCAAAATTTTTCCGAGATGTTCTTGCTGCCTTCCAACTCCATCCTCAGGACATTGGACCCAACTCAGTTTCAAATATCTGTGACTTTCAAGTGTTTTCGGAGGTATATCTGCAAGAAGAACCGTCTGTCGATCTGTTTCGAGATTTCTTTCACCTGAACCGGCGCACATAGTTCACGAGTGGTCCGCATCAGGAGCTTGGTGGCGTTAGTACTCAAAAGAGGAGAGACGTTGTTTTCCCTCACGCCGCTTTACACACACATCCAAAAGATTGGAATAAATCATGGTTTTATTGCATTGATACTTCTCCTGAAGGGGAGAACCCTTTGCCGGGTTATCGCGAAACCCGTATACCGGAGGATCATCCTTTACCACAACGGCTCAGCTCCGTCGAGCGGACCCGGTTTTCATCACAGCTCTCCAGGTTGAGAGCCTTCATAGCGAATGGCTTGATTGGAACTGATTTTTTGCGATGCTGGTTATCTTGGAGCATCCTTTCCTTGAGCCGGCGATCACAGCTGATGTGCAAATATTCTGGTAAACCGGACGACCCTCAACGGTTTACTAAGGACAAATTATCTGAATCGGAGGTTATTGAGTCGGCTAAAAAGATGCTCAATGCCTCTATAGCAGACTGCAGCAAAGTCGGGCTAGCTCCGTATTATAAAAAGAACAAGCTGCCTGCGGTAAGTTTCATTCTGCCCTGAATTTGTAACCCGTTACTTTAAACCGTCTTTCCAATCATCTTTCTTTCTCTTGAATAGTCTGATGATCCTTTCTGGAAGAGGAAGCCTCAAGAGAAAATCGGCAAACAAGCACGCCGAAAAACCTTCGCCAATAAGAAAAGGAAAGCAGCTGTTGACGCCAGTTCTCCCACTGAAGATGATGATCCGGATTCCGAGGTATGATTTAATCCGGTTCAGATTTTGCTTTTTTGAACTTGTAATTGTATCTAACGATAACTTTTCCATAGGAGTTGCCTGAAGGTGATAATCCGGCCGAAGTTGAGGTAACCATTCTTTCTTCTGATTCAGAACCTCTTCCACAAAAAAGTCGTCGGACCGTCCGGAAATACCAATTTTCTCACCCTTACGCTCAGTTGGACCCTAACTTTATTTTGAAGAAGCAACAGCACGAAGCTCTTCGCCGGACCACTCGCCATAGCGGCCTGGCGGTAGAATCATCCGGGATTTCTTTAACTCCTGTTCGAAAGCGCCGTGCTGAGGTGATACTTTCTCCGACTCTCCTTCACCCCAAGGCCGGGCTGATCCGAAAACCTCTTAAACCGTCTGACCCTGATTATCAGGAAACTCCATTGTCTTCTTCTGGTGAATCGACTGCCACACAGCTTCCTCCATTGAAAACTGTCCCAGGGTAACTTTTTAACCTTTCCGGTTTATGATTCCTTTTTGTTTTATAATGTTAATACTCATTTTGCACTCTTTCCAGCAAACCAAAACCTAGCAAGAAGTCCAAGGCAAATAAGCCTCCTGCTGAGACCACTGCAGATGATCCGGCTGATGATCCGGCAACAACTGTTCCTTCAGAGGGCGAGTTCATAGCTCCTCTTGAAGACCCTGCGCCTACAGATCATATCTCTGCTCCTGAGAATCCTACTGCTGAAGATGCCCATAATCCGCCAAGTCCGGCCCGGGTTAACTCTCCTCGGATTAATCCGGCGTCTCCCAATCCGGCCCATACTGCCACTCCCCCGAATGTACCTGCTTCTCCGGATGTTGTGGTAAGTGGGACTGCCTTTGTTGCTCCGACTGAGCCCACCGTTTTAGCCAAACATACGGCTAAAACGGAAAAGCTATCTAAAGAGAAGGGGAAATGGAGTACTGAGATATCCAATCATTCCGATATGAGTGCCCAAGAAATTTATTCTGGGTATCTAAACCGGCTTCACAGCAGCCGAGACTATGAAGCAAGCCTGGTTAACTTAATGAGAGAGAAATATGAGGTAAACCTCTTCTTCTGACTTTGTACTTTTGATATGCTTCTATCCCATAACAGCCCCCAAGTTCCGGTTTAGCTGTACGATGAAGGTGAACCGGAACTTTGTAGTTTTGAACAACTGATCTTTACATTAGCCCCCAAGTATCAAGTAGATAACTTGTTTATGTATTTGATACTTGTAAAAAATTTGTGATGATACTTCAACCAACCATTAGCCCCCAAGTGTCAAGTAGACAACTTGTTTGTGTGCTTGAGACTTGTCTGATTTTTACCTCTTGTCTTTTAACTGTGCTTGCAGGCTGAGTTGAACCGGAATGCTGCTGAAATCAATGAACTTCGTAGCCGTCTTACTGAAACAGAATCTGCCGCTTCAAAGGCTAAAAAAGATCTTCAGGTGAGTTTAAAGACTGCTGAAGATCTGAAGAAATACTTTGAAGAAGAGCGGACCACTTTTGAGGTTCAAAAGAAAGATCTGGAGAAAAGGGTTCAGGACGCTGAAGGGGCGCTTAATCCGATTACAGAAGAGTTGACCGGTTTAAAGCAGCAGGTTGAGATGATGACCACTGCAATCTTTGGTGAGTATACTCTAAATTCCTGTTGTATCTCTGTAATGTTTTAACTGTGCCGGTTTAACCTTTATATCTGTGTGCAGGGCGCCGTGTCTCCCATCTTGGGGATGACTTACGGAAGAAACTTAAAGCATGCTACACCTTGGTCGAGCAGCTGTACTCCGGCGCTCAGAGGATCATCAGTGCCACTTCCTTTGGTAAACCGGCCCCTACGACGATCCAAGATACGTTGAACAAGTTATCTGTTTTGCCGGCTCGTCTTGAAGAAGTCAAAAAATCCGCTGCCCGAGGTGGCGCTCTTCTGGCCCTTACCAGGGCTAAGGCTTGGGTCCCGGATCTTGATCCGGAGGAAGCTATGACCGGTTTTCCTGACACAAAAGATGACGGCTCAACTTTTACTGCAAAGGATCTTTATGCCTTGACAAAGGAGATGCGCCCCCTCGCCAGCAAGCTTGCAGTTGAGTCCGATTTATCCAGGTATCATCCTGGATATGACTTGCAAAACGAACGGGTGGAGAGGCCGGTTTATGATACCGTGAATTTAATCCCGCCGGTTCGTCCTCATACCTTCGCTCCAGATATTGAACCTTTTGAACTGATCAACGAAGAGATGTATTTCCGAGCCTTTACGAAGATTGACTGGCGTGTGCCGGATTTCCAACCGCTTCAAGAAGATGAAGAAGTTCCGGATCAAGGTGATGGCCAGCCGTCTCAACAAGGAGGAGCATAACTTTAAAACTTTATTGCTGTAATCGCAGTCTGTGTTTCGCCAAACAAGATTTCCAATCCGTCGGGCTTGCTATGCCTTGTAATAGGATAGCTAAAACTTGATCTGTTTTATTCCGGATATTCTGTCTTTCTCTATGTGAAATATTTGCCGATTGAAATGTTGTCTGATATTGTTTATCTTGCATATCTTCTGTTTCTGCAGAAATAATACTAAAAATATGTCCTAGTGGCTTACCACTGGACGGATTAAATTGTTCTCTTAAAACGACAAATAAATATATCTTTATACCAGTAATAACTTTATACCTGAGATCATATACGCCCAACATTCTTAATCCGGTAGAACTTTAAAGTCGCTTGATCAAGACCTTCATGGATCCAATTAGAAATCCGAAATACTCCGGTTCATCTCGATGATAAATTCCGTTTCATCTTGTTCTTCAAAACTTTGTTCGGAAATTTGTAGCTTTTTGCCTGATATATGATCCGGGTTTTAATGAACACCGGTTTACTCATGCTGGTATTCATGACCCAGACTTTTCACTTTATAGGTACGTGGTCAGCTTCTGTAGCTGCTCCACTCCGGTTTAAAGGGTTATAAAACACAAACACAAAAAAGATGCAAATTTTGCAAATAAGACCATGTAGTCGAGGCTTTTTAAGAGCTGCCAGGCTCAAAGCAAGGTTCAGCCAATCAATGGGACGTGGCATTATCCATCTTTCCCAGGGGGCCTAGCCAATCACTGAACGTGGCATTATCCAACTTTTCAGAGGGCCGAAAGAACCGCAAATAAAAACTGAGCCAATCAATGGGACGTGGTTTATCCAACTCTTCCCAGAGGGCCTAGCCAATCACTGAACGTGGCATTATCCAACTTTTCAGAGGGCCGATAGAACCGTATATAACATTGATCCGATCACTGGGACATGGACGTTGCCATTCCCAGAGGGCCTCCAGGGTTCCTCCTGAACCGGTGGGTCAATTTAAACCAATCACTGAACGTGGATTTATCCAACTTTTCAGAGGGTCTCCAGGGTTCCTCCTGAACCGGTGGGTAAATTCAAACCAATCACTGAACGTGGAATCATCCAACTTTTCAGAGGGTCTCCAGGGTTCCTCCTGAACCGGTGGGTAAATTGTGAAGCCTCCTCTCCTCGAACCGGATATGATCTCATGTTTTTTAGAGAGTTTTATTGCTCCTTTTCATACTCTGCAAAGAATCAATTTCTAAACCGGCCAATATATTGAAATATAATATCTGATAATAAACTTTGTATGGTTGCTCTCACAGGATTTTTGTATATGGAAAAAGGGCTAAGCCCCCGGTTTACCGAGGGTGCCGGTTTATTCATTACTCATAATATATACATAGGATACATTGGAGCACGTAGCTCAAGTATAGTATGACCGTAAATGGGCGATGTTCCATGGCCTCTTCGTATCCTCTTTTGATGTCCGTGAGTCCTTGTGTTCTCGAACGTCCACCAAGTAATATGAACCGTTGTGTAGATTCTTGCTGACCACAAAGGGCCCTTCCCAAGGTGGGGATAGCTTGTGCATATCTGTTTGATCTTGGATGAGCCGGAGTACCAAGTCACCCTCCTGGAACGTCCTTGTTCTAATCCGGCGGCTATGATATCTGCGTAAGTCTTGTTGATAAATCGCAGATCGTGCTGAAGCTATATCACGCTCTTCATCCAGCCGGTCTAAACTGTCCTGTCTTGACCCCTCGTTGATTGCTTCCACATAAGTCGTCACCCTTGGTGAATCATGACGTATATCGCTCGGAAGAACTGCTTCAGCACCATAAACCATGAAGAAAGGTGTGTAACCTGTAGACCGGTTTGGTGTAGTGTTGATACTCCAAAGAACATATGGCAATTCCTCAACCCAACATCCTGGGGTTCTCTGCAAAGGTGTCATAAGCCGGGGTTTGATTCCTCGCAAAATCTCCTGATTTGCCCTTTCAGCCTGACCATTGGATTGGGGGTGGGCCACAGAAGATACGTCCAAACGAATATGCTCTCGTTGACAGAATTCTTCCATCTCACCCTGAGATAAATTGGTGCCATTGTCTGTGATGATGCTGTGTGGAAAGCCAAACCGGAATATTACTTTTTTGATGAATTTGACTGCCGTTGCCGCATCACACTTGCTTATAGGCTCCGCTTCAACCCACTTTGTAAACTTGTCTACTGCTACTAATAGATGAGTTTTCTGATCTTGGGATCGCGTGAAAGGTCCAACCATATCAAGCCCCCAAGTTGCAAACGGCCAAGTTATTGGTATCATCCGGAGTTCTTGTGCTGGAACCAGAGCACGTCTTGAGAATTTCTGACAAGCATCACACTTCCGGACCAGATCTGCTGCATCTGCATGAGCGGTTAACCAATAAAAACCATGCCGGAATGCCTTAGCCACCAATGATTTTGAACCGGCATGATGACCACAATCCCCTTCATGAATCTCGCGAAGAATCTCACAACCTTCCTCAGCCGATACACACCGCTGAAATATTCCAGAAGTACTGCGATGGTGAAGCTCTCCGTTTACAATCGTCATGGACTTAGAGCGCCGGATTATCTGTCGTGTTTCTTCTTCGTCATCTGGTAACTCTCCTCGGCTCAGGTATGCCAAATAGGGCAGCGTCCAATCCAGAATAATATGGAGCGCTGCAACTAATTGTGCCTCTGGGTCCGGAACAGCTAGGTCTTCCTCCGATGGTATCTGAACCGAAGGACTGTGCAATTCATCCAAAAAGGTGTTTGGTGGCACCGGTTTACATTGCGACCCCAACCGGCTTAAAGCGTCAGCCGCTTCGTTCCTCCGCCGGTCTATATGATCCACCTGATATCCTTTAAAGTATCCTGCAACTGCTTCAACCTCTCGTCTATAAGCCGCCATGAGGGGATCTCTTGAATCCCACTTGCCAGAAACTTGCTGTGCCACCAGATCTGAGTCGCCCAAGCACTTAACCCGGCTCAAGTTCATTTCCTTTGCTAGCCGCAAACCATGAAGTAATGCTTCATATTCCGCTGCATTATTAGTACAAGGAAACAATAAGCGGAGGACATAACAAAATTTATCACCTCTGGGGGAAGTTAAGACAACTCCAGCCCCCGCGCCCTCCAACTGTTTTGAACCGTCATAGTGAATCGTCCAGTAAGTAAGATCCGGCTTCTCCTCAGGAGTCTGCAACTCTGTCCAATCATTGATGAAATCTACCAATGCCTGAGATTTTATAGCAGTGCATGGTACATATTTCAACTCATGTGGGCTGAGCTCAATGGCCCACTTTGCTACTCTGCCTGTAGCTTCTCTGTTCTGGATTATATCCCCCAACGGTGCTGAACTAACCACAGTTATTGGATGTCCTTGGAAATAGTGCTTCATCTTCCGGTTTGCCATGAACACACCATATACCAACTTTTGCCAATGAGGGTATCTCTGCTTGGACTCAATGAGTACTTCACTCACGTAATAAACCGGGCGCTGAACCGGGTACTCCTTCCCTGCTTCCTTGCGCTCGACCACAATTGAAACGCTAACTGCCCGTGCATTAGCAGCGACGTATAACAGCAACGACTCTTTGTCAATAGGAGCAGCTAAAACCGGTGGTTTTGCCAATTGCTGTTTCAGATCCTCAAACGCCACGTTCGCTTCATCACTCCATATAAACCGATCTGTTTTCCTCAACATCTGGTAAAGTGGGATCGCCTTCTCTCCCAAATGGCTGATGAACCGGCTTAATGCTGTGATCCGGCCAGCTATGCGCTGAACATCGTTGATGCAGGCCGGTTTAGTCAAAGATGTGATGGCCTTGATCTTCTCTGGGTTGGCTTCTATTCCTCTGTTCGCGACCAAGAATCCCAGTAGTTTACCTGCCGGAACACCAAAGGCACGCTTCTCCGGATTAAGCATCATCTTATAAGCTCGAAGATTATCAAAAGTTTCCTTAAGATCCTCTATCATTGTTCCTTCCTTCCTTGATTTGACTACAATGTCATCCACATAAGCATAAACATTCCTCCCTATCTGCCCTTTTAGACAATTCTGAACGCAACGTTGATAAGTTGCTTGTGCACATTTAAGTCCAAAAGGCATAGACACATAGCAAAAAGCACCAAAAGGAGTTATAAAAGCTGTCTTCTCTTGGTCTTCAACTGCCATCTTGATCTGATGATACCCTGAATATGCATCCAAAAAACTTAGCCGCTCACATCCCGCTGTGGCATCAATGATCTGATCAATGCGAGGGAGAGCAAAAGGATCAGTTGGGCAAGCTTTATTGAGATCTGTGTAGTCCACACACATCCTCCACTTCCCATTCTTCTTCAACACCAGCACCGGATTAGCCAACCACTCCGGATGAAAAACTTCTACTATGAACCCTGCGGCCAAAAGTCTGGCCACCTCTTCTCCTATAGCCTTGCGCCTCTCCTCATTGAAGCGGCGCAGATACTGCTTGACCGGTTTAAATTTCGGATCAATGTTTAAACTGTGCTCAGCGAGTTCCCTCGGTATACCTGGCATGTCAGAAGGTTTCCATGCAAAGATATCCCGGTTCTCACGGATGAACTCGATGAGCACGCTTTCCTATTTGGGATCAAGGTTAGCGCTGATAGTGAACTGCTTAGATGAATCTCCCGGCACAAAATCAACTTGCTTGGTCTCTTCTGCTGATTTAAACTTCAATGCCGGATCATGCTCGGTAGTTGGCCTCCTCAGCGGAGTCATATCTGCCGGATCAACATTATCTTTATAAAATTTCAACTCTTCTGTGGCACATACTGCTTCTGCATATGCTGCATCTCCTTCCTCACATTCCACTGCTATCTTGCGGCTTCCATGAACTGTGATCGTGCCCTTATGACCTGGCATTTTAAGCTGCAAATAAACATAACACGGCCTAGCCATGAACTTAGCATAAACCGTCCTTCCAAACAGAGCGTGATACGGAGTTTTGATTTTGACGACTTCGAAAGTGATCATCTCTGATCTGGAATCATACTCATTCCCAAAGGTAACTTCCAAATCAATCTTTCCAACCGGATAAGCTGACTTACCTGGGACCACTCCATGAAACACTGTATTTGATTGCCTTAGCTTCTCATCCGTCAGACCCATACGACGGAAAGTCTCATAATACAAGATATTGATACTGCAACCACCGTCCATGAGAACTTTAGTGAATTTGTAGCCTCCGACCCGAGGTGCTACCACCAAGGCTAAATGGCCCGGATTATCCACCCGCATTGGGTGGTCTTCCCTGCTCCATACAATGGGCTGCTCTGACCAGCGAAGAAATTGCGGTGTCGCCGGTTCAACTGTATTAACAGACCGCTTCAAAACCTTCTAGTCTCTCTTACACAGACTTGTGGTGAAGACATGATATTGCCCACTGTTCAATTCCTTCGGATTACTCTGATATCCAGATTACGGCTGCTGCTGCTGACGCTGCTGCTGCTGATTTCCCTGACTATTATAATTCCCTTGGCTCTGCTGCTGATTACTCTGATTATTGTAACCACCCTGATGATGCGACTAATTGCCCTGGCCATTATAATTCTCTTGATTATTCTGATTACCTGCCCGGTTTTGATAACCATTGCTATTGCCCCTATATCCTGATCCGGAGCTGTTCCCCTGATGACCCGGACCATAAAATCCAGGACCTGAACCACCATTTGGGGGCCGATTATGAGGATTAAAACGGCCCGCCACTGCCTTCATAAGGGGTATGCACTCCCTCATGGTATGCTTTGCCATTTTCCCTTTTGCGCTATGCTTTGGACAAGGCTGATCTAACTCTTGATCCCAGCTAAGAGTTCCTCCGCCGGTTTGTGAAGATGGATCTCCCAGGCTACGCTGAAAATCCCCTTGAACTTGAGTGTTGGCCACGAAGTCAGAGCCACCCTCTGCTTTCCGTTTGCCCAAAAAACTTGAGGTAGCCGGATTAATCGGCGCCGGTTTACCAGACTTGCTAACCTTCCCAGTCTTGTCTCCTTCCGCTTCTGGATACTTGGTATTATCAGAGTCTCCGTATTTCACCAGGGCACTCATGAGAGTTCCCATATCATTGCAGTCCCTTTTAAGCCGTCCGAGCTTTAACTTTAAAGATTCAAACCGGCAATTGTTCTCCAAAGTCACTATCGCCATACTAGGATTAATACCATTCGAAGAGTGTAAAATATCTGCTACTCTCCGTACCCAAGCTGCTGTAGACTCCTGCTCTCCTTGCACACAAGCTGCTAGATCCACCACTGACATCGGCTGTTTGCATGTATCTTTGAAGTTTTTGATAAACTGGCTGCGTAGTTCCCCCCATGACCCAATAAAGTTCGGGGGTAGAGCTTTCAGCCAGGTCTGGGCCGTGCCTTCGAGCATCATAGTAAAATATTTAGCACAAGCCGGTTCATCCACGTCCAGCATCTCCATGGCCATCTCATAACTTTCAACCCAAGCTTCCGGAGCTAAATCGGCTGTGTAATTAGGTACCTTGCGGGGCCCCTTGAAATCTTTAGGCAGCTTGACACCCCGTAAAGCGGGGACAAGACACTGCACCCCGAAGGAACTCGTCGTAACTCCTGTTTCTGCAGTGGCTGTGTGAACCGGCGTTGTTTGACGAACCTCCTCCCTAGCTCCTGATCTAACACGGTTTATATCCGGAGCTGGTATCACCGCACCTGCCGGATTATCCTGCCTGCGCTGATGCCTCCTGCGTTCACTGCTAGACACTTCTGGCTCCTCCCAATGCCTAGTATAACTTCGGCTGGGACGTGGTGTTGAATGTAACCTTTCCCTGCTATGAGAATATGCTTGCTGCTGTATCAACGCCGTATTAAGCAGCTCCTTGACCCTGCGCGCCTCCAATGCCACCGGAGACATCTCCTCCACGGGTAAAGCGGCCAAACGTGCAGCAGCTGCAGCGATGTTATCCAAAGGGTTTGAATAATGACCTGGGGGGGTGGGAACGTAAGGTGCCGACGTGATCCGACGATCCCGCTCTGCGGTGGGTTGCTGAACCGGCTCCTCCCTGGCTGGGGGTGCCCTCCGGTTTGAAGCCGGATTATTACTAGTCCCAGCCCCAGGTGTCCTGAACAGATTCATTGCTTCATAAACCGGCGGTATACGAGACTGGTACTTTCGTCCCCTTACTCCTTCCATGGAAGCTTGCTCCATCCTTAGGTGAAAAGCTCGATCATCCAGCTCCGCTTGTCTTACCGCTATCATTTCTCTCTCTGCCTTCAGGTCTTCTTTTAACTGATCAATCCGGCCTTTTAACTGAAGGAGCTCTGCATCATGATGCGCCTTGTCTGCTGGAGCTACTGTTTCCACCGCTTTAGCCGTGAATTCATCCATCAAGGTGGATAGAACATCAGTAAGTGAGAGGGTCGTGCCGCTCCCTCCTACGCCAGCTTCAGCTGTCGTCCCGTTCACCGGAGGCTGTGAACCGGCCATAAAGACCGCCACCCGGTTTGGCGGGTCGAAGGGGTCCGGAATACTGTTTCCATCGGACTCGCCCTCAGACCGGCCGTCCTGCAACTGATACAGAGATTCAGTTTCTCCGGATGAAGATTCGTCGTTGGAGTAGACAATTGTTGCACCATCGGAATCCGATCCGTCCTCGGTTCGAACTCTGTGGATTGCTCCAACGAACACGTGCTTCACGGCGGGCTGAATCCGGGCCGATCTCGCACGCTGAGCCGGCTCGACGATGTTGGGGAAGACGTCCGGCTCAGGTCCCGGTTCACCGATTTTGCCAATGAAGACTTGTATGCCACCGAAGGGAACCCGGTACCCGTATTCGATTGAATTGGCCTCCGGTCCCCAACCTGCGTCGTCGATGTAGATCCGGCCGCGGCGACTCTTGGTCATCCGGCCGACCGCGTAACCCTTGAGCCCCTCAAAGCTGCCCTTCAAGAACTCGAAACCATCGTGCGGAGGCCCCACGGTGGGCGCCAACTGTCGTGGAAATGGCACGGCAGATGTCCGGTTTAGCGGACTTGAAGATGGAACCATCGCACAGGTTAGCTTGAAGGGGTTCATAGCACACAAAGGACACAGAGGGTTTATACTAGTTCGGCCCCTTCGATGAAGGTAAAAGCCTACGTCTAGTTGGCTTGGTATTGCTTGGGCGTCGGATTACAGGGAGCGGATTCACTTGCCTGTGTCTCGACGGGTTGATTGTTGCTTGTCCCTGAACCGTCGTCGGGTTGTCTCTTTATATAGAGGCGATGCCCAGTCCGGTTTACAGAGTCCCGAGGCCGGCTCATAATCGTGTCCGCCTCGGTCTCTGTTCTTTCTTCCTTATCTCTCAAGTTACATCGCTTGGCGGTTTACAAACCACACTTCTATACATGGGCCCTAAGATCTCATGGGCCGTAGCCTTTACTAAATATTACAACCAAGTATAATATAACTAAGCCGGTTTACACTAGCCGGTTTATACCTGCTAGTCATATCCCTGACACCTAGCGTCACCAAACCTTAAGTGTGTAGACCCTACGGGTTCGGGAGTCACGTAGACATGACCGAAACGACTCTCCGGTCAATAACCAACAGCGGTATCTGGATACCCATATTGGTTCCTACATGCTCCTCGATGATCTCATCGGATGAACCACGATGTCAAGGATTCAATCAATCCCGTATACAATTCCCTTTGTCTATCGGTATAGTACTTGCCCGAGATTCGATCATCGGTATACCGATACCTTGTTCAATCTCGTCATGGCAAATCTCTTTACTCGTTCCGTAATACATCATCCCGTGACCAACACCTTAGTCACATTGAGCACATTATGACGATGTCTTCCCGAGTGGGCCCAGAGATACCTCTCCGTCATACGGAGTGACAAATCACAGTCTCGGTTCATGCCAACCCAACAGATACTTTCGGAGATACCCGTTGTGTACCTTTATAGCCACCCAGTTACGTTGTGACGTTTGGCACACCCAAAGTATCCCTACGGTATCCGGGAGTTGCACAACCTCATGGTCTATGGAAAAGATACTTGACAATGGAAAAGCTTTAGCATTATGAACTACACGATCTTGTGATAGGCTTAGGATTGGGTCTTGTCCATCACATCATTCTCCTAATGATGTGATCTCGTTATCAATGACATCCAATGTCCATGGTCAGGAAACCATAACCATCTGTTGATCAACGAGCTAGTAACTAGAGGTTTACCAGGGACACGTTGTGGCCTATGTATTCACACATGTATCACTATTTTCGAATAATACAATTCAAGCATGAATAACAAACAATTATCATGAACAAGGTAATATAGTAATAACTATTTTATTATTGCCTCTAGGGCATATTTCCAACACGAGGGTCATCAAAGGAGCCGCGCTCGCTGACTTCATGGCAGAATGGACCGACGCTTTAGAGATCGGGGCGGGCGAGGATCGATCCCTCTCGCCAGGAAGTGAAGCGCCGAATGGCTGGGTCATGTACTTCGACGGCGCGTTCGCACGCCAGGGCGCGGGGGCTGGAGCTGTGCTCATCTTGCCCACTCAGGACAAGCTTTACTAAGCCGTGCAGCTCTGCTTTCAACAGGGCGAGAAGGTCTCCAACAACATCGCAGAATACGAGGGCCTCATCGCTGGCCTCAAGGTAGTGGTGGCCCTGGGAGTGAAGCGCCTCGTCATCAGGGGTGACTCGCAACTCCTCGTCAACTTCTCCAACAAGGTATACAAACCGAAGGACAAGCACACGGAGGCATACCTCACAGGGGTACGCAAAATGGAGAAGTAGTTCCTGGGCCTGGCGCTGTAGCACGTGCCCCGTGGCACCAACAATGAAGCTGACGACATCACCAAAAGGGCATCCAGGCGCCTACCCCAGAAGCCCGGCGTCTTCGAGGAACGACTCGTTGAGCCTTCGGCATCACCTCCGCCCGAGGAGCCGGCGATGCCTTAGGAGGAACTCCCCCAGCCATCGACCTTGGGAGCCTGCGCCTGTGGTCCGACCTCGGGAGCGCACCTTCTCCTCGCGCTCGAGCCTAAGGAGGGGTGCTGCACCGAGGAGCTCAAGACATACCTGGTGCGAGGAGCGCTGCCGGAGAAAGAAGAGGACGCAGAGCATGTAAAGCGACAGGCCACGGCATATTGCATTCAAGACGGCGAGCTTTACAGAAAATGACCAAATGATGTTTCTTTACGGTGCATCTTGATGGCTTCTACCCCCTCGTTGGTTACTCCAAGTGGAAGGTTTGAGATGCAGTGTAGCGGTAGTTTTCCCTTGGCAAAGATACCAAGGATCGAATCCCCTGAGACTCCGAGGTTCAACAAGAAGGTGTCAACTGCTAGCGGCGCAACTAGCGATTGACCGGACCTGCACACAAATACAAATAACTTTGCTCCCAATGAGTACAGAGAGGTTGTCAATCCCTCCGGCCTTGTCGTTTACAAAGGATCAAACGCAAGAGATAATAGTGATAGCTATGACTGCAGCTAGTAAGTAAGAACCGAAAGTAAATAACGAATGTGATTAGTGATGGTAATATGGACCGGGGTCCCATGATGTTCACTAGTGATGTCTCTCTCCCAAAAGACGATAAAACATCTAAGCGAGGTAAACGAATTATAGCTGGGCAATTGACAGGATTATGTGCGCAAACCAATGGTAACTATGCTGCACAGAAAGGTAGAGGCCCAAAAGCATGGGCGGTACACCAAGGTAAGTAGACCGAAATCCATCTGCATCTACTACTAAGCATCCACCTTGAGATATCTATCCAGAACATCTCGCTGGTATTAAGTTGCGAGTCCCACCCATAGTGTAAACTCAAAGCAACAGACAACTGCATTAAAAGAACTTTGCGTAAAGTAAACAATCCTTGCACCAGTGAGTACAAGCACCGTTGTTTTCCCCCTTGTGGCAACAGCACATCCCCTAGACACATGTTTCTGTCACTCAAGCTAGTCATCGAGGGGCATGAACCCACAATCAAGCATAACGTTCCCACTTGGGGTTACCACCTACTACTTGGCTAAAGCAATAAACAACAACGGAGAACATGCAAGAATTACTCAAGAACATAAATATAAAAGAGGTAAATCAAATATATTACTCACACACAATCTGAACATAATCTCATAATCCATCGGATCCCAGCAAACTCATCATAGCAACAACATAAGGATTACATATGTGCCTCGATCATGTAGGGCAGCTCACGAGGTCTAATCGGTGAAGAACAAAGAGGGGAGGAGAACATCACATAGCTACTGGTCATGGACCCATGGTCCAAGGGAGACTACTCAAAACTCATCCGGGAGGCGTCCATGGTGGTGAAGAGGCTCCCGGTGGTGATCCTCCCCTCCGACAGGGTGCCGGGAAGAGTTCTCCTGGTGCTCCCGATCTTGGAAGCGCGGCGGCGGCGGAACAGAGATGAGATTGCGAAAAAGGGTTCCGTCCTCGAGGGTTTCGGGACGCGGTGTAAATATATGCCAAAGGGGGGCGTCAGAGGAGGCCAGGGGGCCCAGGCGCCCTGGCGGCGCGGCCAGGAGGGGGGGGGGGCGCCCTCTGGCCGCCTGGAGCCCTGGTGGCCCCCCTCCGGCCCTACTTTGGCCGCATGGAAGCTTCCAGAACGCTGATATTTTATATATTTTTCCCGGAATTTTTCTGGCAGTTTATGTAATGGGAAAACCTGAAATACAAAAACATCAGAAAACAGAAACTGGCACTGGGGTGCACTGAGTTAATAGGTTAGTCCAAATATGATCAAAAGTGTATGGAAGTGCATAAATATCATAGCAATATCACACAAAAGAGGCATGGAGCAAGCAGAAATTATAGATACGTTTTGGACGTATCAACATCCCCAAGCTTAATTCCTGCTCGTCCTCGAGTAGGTAAATGACAATAAGCATAGTTTTTGTGGTGACATGCTATTAACCATATAAGAACTTTTCACAGTCACATGAAAAATGCTTACTGAGATAATGAATCTGTAGTAGTTAAGTTGCCTCATGAGAATATCACAAAGAACTGAAAGTTTTACAATATGATACTGAAACACTCAATAGATTTGTAATGAGCATGGTGTGCAAACATGACAAAGTGATATCTCGCTTGCCCCCTTTAGTGAAGCAAAACATAAATGCAGGGGCACCTCCAAAGTTTAAGTGACGACTAGATACAATGATTTCAGAATAAACGATATCATAGTCATGCAGAAGACAATGGTACTTTGGGACAATGCACATTACACTCAGAATGACAATCATGCTCTCAATAGTTGGTGCTTTAAAGAAAGAAGGTGGAGACTCTCAAACCGTGGCTTTTGTTGGCAAGGTTGAAAATCCGTGGTCGGAAACAAAAACTAAACATGTACCAGAGCTCTTGGTTTTAAAAACAGAGGTAATAATTATTTTATAGAATATGCATATTTCGTCAACGAATGCTAGCAGATAACTCAATCACTTCTTGAGCTGGACAAGTTTCGTGGAACGGCTCCCGCATGAGGACGATCACATCCTCTTAATCTCCTTTGTTTATCACTGCCAAAGTTTTCTGATTTCTCATGAACAAAGCGTGAAGGAGGGTTTGTTTGTTCTATATTTTTTTAATGAGCCGGGCGCACTCTTTGCCAGTTCCTTCTCGTATTATGGGTTTGCACATTAGACATGCAATCCCGGGGTGAAGCTTGTCCAACTTAAAAAGATCATGAATTAAATACTACTTCCTCATGAGCTAAAACAGATGCACAAAAAGGAAATGCTTTTTTGAATAATTTCGAGATGGTACATGAAAGTCTTCGTTAGGAATGGCAGGTAAATACCATGTATAGGAAGGTATGGTGGACTCATATGGCATAACTGGTTTTAAGGGTTTTGGATGCACAAGCAGTCAGTCCGCTTAGTACGGGCGAAGGTTAGCAAAAGACTGGGAGCGACCAACTAAAAGAGCAATGATGGTCATAATCATGCAGAGCGACAAAGCAACATTGAATCGGGCATGGAAGTTATATCGCTACTCAGAAATTAAAGATCATCAAGGCTTGATAGACTTTCTTTACAGTCTTAAATATGCGTGAGCATACGCCAAGTCAATCAAAATAAATTCTTGGAGGAAGATATCACTAAGCCATACCACATCATAGGCAAACAAATCATGTTGGTACTTCAATAACACATTAAGAACCCCCCAGCTATTTGAGACTAACCATAAGAAAACATGAACTACTAAGCACCATTATGCACATAGCATTTTTATCATAGACATATCAACCAGTGCAACAGAAGCCAACTCTCTTAACAAGATAAGCATGATAACTAAAGAGAGTTCCAGCAACCAACTAAATAAAAGCTCTTTAAAAAGTAAAGCATGAAAACTAAGAGCTGAACATGATAGTAGCTATTGAAAGACAAAGAACACACACAACAAAGATAGACATGAAAATTCTATGTTGTGTTCTAGGTTGAAGTGGAGCGTGTTTCTCTCCCACACAAAGAAAGCCGAGTTCCAACTCGTTATGAACAGCAAGCAAAGCTAAAGAAAACTAAAAAGGAAACTAAAAGCAAGACGCTCCAAGCATAGCACATAACACATGAAGTGATAAAAATATAGTGGAACGAAAGACGTACTGATAATTGTTGATGGAGAAGGGGATGCACGGGGGCATCCCCAAGCTTAGACGCTTGAGTCTTCTTGAATATTTCTCGGGGGTGCACGGGGGCATCCCCAAGCTTGAACGTTTGACACTCCTGAATCTTTTTATCATCTTCCCACGCACACTTGAAAACTCCCTTCATACATAACTCATCATAATCTGATTAGCGAGGTTAGTACCCTTAATAAAATAAGTTTTTCTTGCTGGAAATAAGGATATTCTTGAAGGTCTACTGTTTCTCAAGATTGCCAAAAGGTTTTTGCAAAGAAAAAGCAAGCTCAAGGTTTGCAAAACGAAGAAAAGGCAAAACAGGACATAATCTGTGAAAAACAGACCAGCAGGTAGTAAATAATTTTTTCGGGGCACTTCTGCAACTCACATCAAAAAACTCAGAACAGACGCCCGAAAGCCAATTGTATAGAGCATGCTGTCGAAAAAATTCAGACCAAAAAGATGATCTGGTGATTTTATACGAATTTTTCTGTCCAAGGACAGAATCTGTTTCCTGGACAGCACGTCACAACTTTTGAACTTTCTTGCAATCAGAGGCTACACTTGGCACAAAGCTGAAAAGTAAAGATACAATGATGATGCTACTGTAGTAACAACATCAAGACACAACAAAAGCAAAATAAAATTTTATTCATTGTGGGCTGCCTCCCAAAAGCGATTTCTTTTATGCCTTTAAGCTAGGCATAATGCAAAGAGGAATCAATAATCATCATAATAATCGGAGTTATAAATTGCTTCAAATGGTTCCTCAACAAGCTCACTCTTGTTCCTTCTAGGAAAGGGGTACATACCTTTTGCCTTCCCGCGTAAGCGGATTTGTCCCTTACCTATGTCGATGAAGCCTTTTACGGCTCCGAGGAAGTCCCTTCCAAGCACTATATTTCCTTGGTTTGGCTTCATGATGAAGAAATCAAACATTGCAATCCCTTTAAGGAATGTAACTGGCACGTCTTTTATTCTTCCCTGGATCTCAGAAATATCTCCATTAGTGTGTTCATGATGAGATGATAATCTATCCATGTTAAATTTTAAAGAATCATGAATTTTTTTTGGCATAGTAGAAACCATAGATCCAATATCACAATAAGCAAGGAAGTCTTGATTAGAGATGCTAATCCTAACAAAAGGCTCCCAATCATTGTCTATTTCCAAAATATCTCTCTTATTGGGTTTGGGTTTCTCTACCTTCATCAAGTCTAGAGCATCCATTCTCTTCTCAATAGTAGCAAGTCTATCTATGACAGTATCAAAATTATGATCATAAACAAAGTAACTAGATAGACCATGTATAATTTCAAGAGCTCTAGCTTCATCACACTCTAGGAAATCTCCTTCAGCTATAATATCAAGAGAGTGTTTACAGCATTTAAAAAGGCCATGGTAAAAATTTCTAAGCACAATTTTTATAGGTATCCAAGGCATAATTCTCCTATGTGCATCAGAAATTCTGTCCCATGCCTTCTTCATATTTTCTCCATCCCTTTGATGGAAATCTAGAACTTCTGATTCCCTCAAAGCACCAAATCCTAACATGCTTGACTAAACAGAAAGGACTACTAGCAAATAATTTTTTTTGTGATTTTTGATAAAAGACACTAAAGCAAAAACTGAAAGGTAAACTAACAAGACTAAAAAGCAAAGGTAAAAGATAGCGTGCAACTCCCCTATCTTGAAGAGTGGAGTCCCCGGCAACGGCGCCAGAAAACTATGCTTGATGGCTTCTCGCCCCTTGTTGGTTACCCCAAGTGGAAGGTTTGAGATGCAGTGTAGCGGTAGTTTTCCCTTGGCAAAGATACCAAGGATCGAATCCCCTGAGACTCCGAGGTTCAACAAGAAGGTGTCAACTGCTAGCAGCGCAACCAGCGATTGACCGGACCTGCACACAAATACAAATAACTTTGCTCCCAACGAGTACAGAGAGGTTGTCAATCCTTCCGGCCTTGTCGTTTACAAATGATCAAATGCAAGAGATAATAGTGATAGGTATGACTGCATCTAGTAAGTAAGAACTGAAAGTAAATAACGGATGTGATCAGTGATGGTAATATGGACCGGGGTCCCATGATGTTCACTAGTGATGTCTCTCTCCCAAAAGACGATAAAACAGCTAAGCGAGGTAAATGAATTACAGCTGGGCAATTGACAGGATTATGTGCGCAAACCAATGCTAACTATGCTGCAAAGAAAGGTAGAGGCTCAAAAGCATGGGCGGTACGCCAAGGTAAGTAGACCGAAATCCATCTGCATCTACTACTAATCATCCACCTTGAGATATCTATCCAGAACATCTCGCTGGTATTAAGTTGCGAGTCCCACCCATAGTGTAAACTCAAAGCAACAGACAACTACATTAAAAGAACTTTGCGTAAAGTAAACAATCCTTGCACCCGCGAGTACAAGCACCGTTGTTTTCCCCCTTGTGGCAACAGCACATCCCCTAGACTCATGTTTCTGTCACTCAAGCTAGTCATCGAGGGGCATGAACCCACAATCAAGCATAACGTTCCCTCTTGGAGTTACTACCTACTACTTGGCCAAAGCAATAAACAGCAACGGAGAACATGCAAGAATTACTCAAGAACATAAATATAAAAGAGGTTAATCAAATATATTACTCACACACAATCTGAACATAATCTCATAATCCATCGGATCCCAGCAAACTCATCATAGCAACAGCATAAGGATTACATATGTGCCTCGATCATGTAGGGCAGCTCACGAGGTCTAATCGGTGAAGAACAAAGAGGGGAGGAGAACATCACATAGCTACTGGTCATGGACCCATGGTCCAAGGGAGACTACTCACAACTCATCCGGGAGGCGTCCATGGTGGTGGAGAGGCTCCCGGTGGTGATCCTCCCCTCCGGCAGGGTGCCGGGAAGAGTTCTCCTGGTGCTCCCGATCTTGGAAGCGCGGCGGCGGCGGAACAGAGATGAGATCGCGAGAAAGGGTTCCGTCTTCGAGGGTTTTGGGACGCGGTGTAAATATATGCCAAAGGGGGGCGTCAGAGGAGGCCAGGGGGCCCAGGCGTCCTGGCGGCGCGGCCAGGAGGGGGGGCGCGCCCTTTGGCCGCCTGGAGCCCTGGTGGCCCCCCTCCGGCCCTACTTTGGCCGCACGGAAGCTTCCGGAACACTGATTTTTTATATATTTTTCCCAGAATTTTTCTGGCAGTTTACGTAATGGGAAAACCTGAAATACGAAAACAACAGAAAACAAAAACTGGCACTGGGGTGCACTGAGTTAATAGGTTAGTCCAAATATGATCAAAAGTGTATGGAAGTGCATAAATATCATAGCAATATCACACAAATATGGCATGGAGCAAGCAGAAATTATAGATACGTTTTGGACGTATCACATCTCCAGGAAGCAATGGACCGAGCTGCTAGCTGACATACACGCCAGGGACTGTGGGCATCACTCATCATCGCGCACCCTGGTTGGCAAGGCGTTCCGCAGCGGTTTCTACTGGCCCACGGCGCTCAACGACGCAGCCGAGCTGATGAAGTCCTACGAGGCTTGCCAATTCCATGACAAGCAGATCCACCAGCCGACTCAGGGCCTCCAAACTATCCTGCTCTCCTGGCCATTCACGATCTGGGGGCTGGATATCCTGGGTCCATTCCCTCGAGCGCCCGAGGGCTATCGCTACCTTTAGGTCGCCATCGACAAGTTCATCAAATGGGTGGAGGTAGAAGCCGTCCGCACCATCCTAGCCGGATCCGCGGTCAAATTCATCAAGGGTCTCGTAAGCCGGTTTGGGGTCCCCAACCGCATCATCACTGACAACGGCTCATAGTTCACTAGTAACCTCTTCAAGACATATTGTGCTAACCTTGGAACGCAGATCTGCTATGCTTTGATGGAACACCCCACGAGCAATGGCCAGGCCGAGCGCGCCAACGTGGAGGTCTTAAGAGGCCTCAAGGCCAGGACCTTCAAGAAGAAGCTCGAGGCCTGCGGTAGGGGCTTGCACGACGAGCTCCAGTCCGTGCTGTGGTCCATCCGCACCACTGCCGTCAAGCCAACAGGCGAGACCCCGTTCTTCCTCGTCTACGGATCAGAAGCGGTTCTCCCTCACAAGGTCAAGCACCGCTCCGCGCGGGTCCTGGCGTTTGATGAAATGCAGCAGGATGCCATGCGGGGGATGGACCTCGTGTTGGGGGAGGAGCGCCGCCGGGAAGCCTCGCTCCGAGCGGCAAGGTACCAGCAGGCGTTGCGACGGTACCACTGTCGCAGTGTCCGCTCCAGGATGCTCGAGGTGGGCGACCTCGTCCTGAGGCGGGTGCTCTCCAGTGAAGGGGCTGCACAAGCTCTGACCCATGTGGGAGGGCCCGTTCAGGATTGCCCACGTCTCCAGGCCTGGCGCCGTACACCTGGAGACGGGGGACGGCGTCCCCATCCAGAACACCTGGAACATCCAGCACCTCCGGAAGTTCTACCAATGAAGCAAGGCCTAGTGCCTATGAAGCCAAGGCCCTGTGGGTGTGAAGCAAGGCCCAGTGCCTGTGAAGGTCTCCACCAGTGACACTCTCATGTAATAATGAGTGGGGCTTTGCACGCCCCAGAGTCTCCGGAGTGCCGCCCTCGAGCCTCGGGGGCTCCCTCCCACGTCCTAGTGGTAGCACTTAGCTCCGCGCTGGTGAGAAGGCTAGACTAGGTGTGGCATGCGGCTGTTCATTTGCTTTCTGAAGTTGGCTTGACCCTTCCTTCTTTTAATGGAATTTGAAAGTTCTGGCGTTTCTAGAATGGCTTGGTTGAACCACCTCTCTCTTTGATTCTTCCCTTGATTCTTTGCTTTGCGCTAGGGAGAGCGGCAGTTGCCCGACGCTCTCCCTCGCACGCCTCGCAAGAGGGCTGGACAGGGTGGCGCGCATGTGCCACCCCCTTAGTCTCTGCGAGGCGTCCTCCTTTAAGCTCGTGATTGGCGCATCCCTCTCCTTAAGTCTATGCCCCATGGGTACCGCGACAAAGTGCATTTGACCATGTTTAGCCCATGCATGGGACCTCGTGCAGTGAAGGATAAGAATCTCCTAACGAGTTTTTGCAGCTCCTCTAAGGGCCACACCTCACGAGATGGGGGCTACCCCTAATGCGTCAAGATAAGTCTTCTCCCCCTACGCCCGCGTAATGCACGGATCTCGCAACACTATTCGGAAGCAGTAAACACAACACAAAGTAGTATAGAAATCACGGTCCATTACACGCCCTAGCAGGGCCCCATACCTGTTTTTGGTAATGCAGGAGGAAAGGAAAGGCAAGAACAGGCCAAAGCGGCTCCTACGATGCGGCTGCTAACGAGGATCGCCCCCCCGGGCTCAGCCAAAGCCCTCCTCGCACTTCACTAGGGGCGCGGCGACGAGATGACCCGCCACTGCCCTCAAAGCGGGCACGACGGCGTGGCGGCTGGTCGAGGCCGCCGCTATTGGAGCTGCCGCAGAGGGAGGAGCTGCCGTAGCTGGATGAACCACGACCGTGATGTCTATTATGCAACCTTCTTCTTGTAGACGTTGTTGGTCATCCAAGTGCAGAGGTTTGTAGGACAGTAGCAAATTTCCCTCAAGTGGATGACCTAAAGTTTATCAATCCGTGGGAGGCGTAGGATGAAGATGGTCTCTCTCAAACAACCCTGCAACCAAATAACGAAGAGTCTCTTGTGTCCCCAAGACACCAATACAATGGCAAAAATTTATAGGTGCACTAGTTTGGCGAAGAGATGGTGATACAAGTGCAATATAGATGGTAGATATAGTTTTTTGTAATATGAAAATATAAAAACAGCAAGGTAACTAATGATAAAAGTGAGCACAAATGGTACTGCAATGCTTCAAAACAAGGCCTAGGGTTCATACTTTCACTAGTGCAAGTTCTCTCAACAATAATAACATAATTGGATCATATAACAATCCCTCAACATGCAACAAAGAGTCACTCCAAATTCACTAATAGCGGGGAACAAACGAAGAGATTATTGTAGGGTACAAAACCACCTCAAAGTTATTCTTTCTGATCAATCTATTCAAGAGTCTGTAGTAAAATAACACAAAGCTTTTCTTTCCGTTCGATCTATCCTAGAGTTCATACTAGAATAGCACCCTAAGACACACATCAACCAAAACCCAAATGTCACCTAGATACTTCATTGTCACCTGAAGTATCCGTGGGCATGATTATACGATATGCATCACACAATCTCAGATTCATCTATTCAACCAACACAAAGAACTTCAAAGAGTGCCCCAATGTTTATACCGGAGAGTCAAGACAAAAACGTGTGCCAACCCCTATGCATAGATTCCCAAGGTCACGGAACCCGCAAGTTGATCACCAAAACATACATCAAGTGAATCGATAGAATACCCCATTGTCACCACGGGTATCCCACGCAAGACATACATCAAGTGTTCTCAAATCTTTAAAGACTCAATCCGATAAGATAACTTCGAAGGGAGAACTCAATCCATTACAAGAAGATAGAGGAGGAGAAGCATCATAGGATCCAACTATAATAGCAAAGCTCACGATACATCAAGATCGTGCCGTCTCAAGAACACGAGAGAGAGAGAGAGAGAGAGAGAGAGAGAGATCAAACACATAGCTACTGGTACATACCCTAAGCCCCGAGGGTGAACTACTCCCTCCTCGTCATGGGGAGCGCCTGGATGATGAAGATGGCCACCGGTGAGGGATCCCCTTCGGCAGGGTGCCGGAACGGGTCTAGATTGGTTTTCGGTGGCTATAGAGGCTTGCGGCGGTGGAACTCCCGATCTAGGTTTCTTTTCGGGGGTTTCTGTATTTATAGGAATTTTTGGCATCGGTCTCACGTCAGGGGGGGGGGGTCTCCGAGTCATCCACGAGATAGGGGCACACGCCCAGGAGGTAGGGCGCGCTCTCCACCCTCGTGCACGGCTCGGGACTCTTCTAGCCCAACTCTTTTACTCCCGGGGCTTCTTTTGGTCCATATGAAATCATAAAAAATTGGCACATCAATTGGACTTCGTTTGGTATTCCTTTTCTGTAAAACTCAAAAACAAGGAAAAAACAGAAACTGACACTAGGCTCTAGGTTAATAGGTTAGTCCCAAAAATCATATAAAATAGCATATAAATGCATATAAAACATGCAAGATGGATAAGATAATAGCATGGAACAATAAAAAATTATAGATACGTTGGAGACGTATCAGCCGTCACTGAGGGCGAGTTCATCCTCACTCTCGCCACGGCCGTCGCCAAGGCCGAGCACCTCGCCACCGTCATTATCCTCGGGGCAGCACCCGGCGCGGCGACCGTCTTCCCCGAATACCCTCACGAAGAGGGTCGCGTCGCCATTGTACTTGAAGTGGAGGGTGCATCGCCTGTTCGGGCCACGCGCGTGGGCGAATGTCTGCCAACCACGGGCTAGGGTCACGCTGCCCACAGCGGAGACCTCCATCGCGACCCACGAAGCCCTGCTGCAGCAACCATCTGCCTGCAGCCATAGACCGACGGAATTCGCGGCCGGCAACTCGCCGGCGAAGGAGCACGGGAGCTGAAGCCGGGTGCCAGCCGGGTTCTCCGACCACACGACAAACTTATACAGCACCTCCACCGAGTGGAAGCGCGGCCGTGAAGGTCGGGCGACCCTGGCGTGCCTCCCTTCATCAACAGGGCTGCCATGACCTGGGCGATCCCCACCGCATGAAGAGGCACCTCCGCGGTCGCCAAGGACGGCGCTGAGCCCCGAAGAGGTCCGCCCGCGCCCGCGAGGGGCCGCGGCGGGGGTCGCGATATACTTGCAAGGGCGGCCTCGTCCCCTCTTAGGTGATGGTGAGCCGGGCCCCTCCTGGCGGGTCTTCCCTTTCTCTGCGGACGAGAACCTCCTCGCCGACGCCATGGGTGTCGATGTGAAGCAAGAAGCAAGGAGGGAGAAGAAGAAGCAGGCGGAATGAAGGAAGAGATGGGAAAAGGGGGCTCTGCCCCTCGCCCCATTTATAGCTGAGAGGAGGCCAACCGCCGGCCTCCATAATCACAGGTAATGATGGTCTTTGTGCATGCAGGGACTCGTCAAGTCGTGCAGTTCCCGAGTGATGGCTTCTCGCCCCTCGTTGGTTACCCCAAGTGGAAGGTTTGAGATGCAGTGTAGCGGCAGTTTTCCCTTGGCAAAGATACCAAGGATCGAATCCCGTGAGACTCCGTGGGTCAACAAGAAGGTGTCAACTGCCAGCGGCGCAACTTAGCGATTGACAAGACCTGCACACAGATACAAATAACTTTGCTCCCAACGAGTACAGAGAGGTTGTCAATCCCTCCGGCCTTGTCGTTTACAAAGGATCAAACGCAAGAGATAATAGTGATAGGTATGACTGCAACTAGTAAGTAAGACCAGAAAGTAAATAGCGGGTGTGATCAGTGATGGTAATATGGACCGGGGTCCCATGCCGTTCACTAGTGATGTCTCTCTCCCAAAAGACGATAAAACAGCTAAGCGAGGTAAACGAATTACAGCTGGGCAATTGACAGGATTATGTGCGCAAACTAATGCTAACTATGCTGCAAAGAAAGGTAGAGGCTCAAAAGCATGGGCGGTACGCCAAGGCAAGTAGACCAAAATCCATCTGCATCTACTACTAATCATCCACCTTGAGATATCTATCCAGAACATCTCGCTGGTATTAAGTTGCGAGTCCCACCCATAGTGTAAACTCAAAGCAACAGACAACTGCATTAAAAGAACTTTGCGTAAAGTAAACAATCCTTGCACCCGCAAGTACAAGCACCGTTGTTTTCCCCCTTGTGGCAACATCACATCCCCTAGACTCATGTTTCTGTCACTCAAGCTAGTCATCGAGGGGCATGAACCCACAATCAAGCATAACGTTCCCTCTTGGAGTTACTACCTACTACTTGGCCAAAGCAATAAACAGCAACGGAGAACATGCAAGAATTACTCAAGAACATAAATATAAAAGAGGTGAATCAAATATATTACTCACACACAATCTGAACATAATCTCATAATCCATCGGATCCCAGTAAACTCATCATAGCAATAGCATAAGGATTCCATATGTGCCTCGATCATGTAGGGCAGCTCATGAGGTCTAATCGATGAAGAACAAAGAGGGGAGGAGAACATCACATAACTACTGGTCATGGACCCATGGTCCAAGGGAGACTACTCACAACTCATCCGGGATGCGTCCATGGTGGTGGAGAAGCTCCCGGTGGTGATCCTCCCCTCCGGCAGGGTGCCAGAAGAGTTCTCCTGGTGCTCCCGATCTTGGAAGCGCGGCGGCGGCGGAACAGAGATGAGATCGCGAAAAAGGGTTCCGTCCTCGAGGGTTTCGGGACGCGGTGTAAATATATGCCAAAGGGGGGCGTCAGAAGAGGTAAGGGGGGAACAGGCGCCCTGGCGGCGTGGCCAGGAGGGGAGGTGCCCCCTCTGGTCGCCTGGAGCCCCTGTGGGCCCCCTCTGGCCCTACTTTGGCCGCATGGAAGTTTCCAGAATGCTGATTTTTTATATATTTTTCCCAGGATTTTTCTGGCAATTTACGTAATGGGAAAACCTGAAATACAAAAACAGCAGAAAACATAAACTGGCACTGGGGTGCACCGAGTTAATAGGTTAGTCCAAATATGATCGAAAGTGTATGGAAGTGCATAAATATCATAGCAATATCACACAAAAGAGGCATGGAGCAAGCAGAAATTATAGATACGTTTTGGACGTATCAACATCCCCAAGCTTAATTCCTGCTCGTCCTCGAGTAGGTAAATGATAACAAGCATAATTTTTGTGGTGACATGCTACCAACCATATAAGGACTTTTCACAGTCACATGACGAATGCTTGCTGAGATAATGAATCTGTAGTAATTATGTTGCCTCATGAGAATATCACAAAGAACTGAAAGTTTTACAATATGATACTGAAACACTCAATAGATTTGTAGTGAGCATGGTGTGCAAACATGACAAAGTGGTATCTCGCTTGCCCCCTTTACTGAAGCAAAACATAAATGCAGGGGCACCTCCAAAGTTTAAGTGACGACTAGATACAATGGTTTCAGAATAAATGATATCGTAGTCATGCAAAAGACAATGGTACTTTGGGACAATGCACATTACACTCAGAATGACAATCATGCTCTCAATAGTTGGTGCTATAAAGAAAGAAGGTGGAGACTCTCGAACCGTGGCTTTTGATGGCAAGGTTGGAAACCCGTGGTCGGAAACAAAAACTAAACATGTACCAGAGCTCTTGGTTTCTAAAAACAAAGGTAAAAATTATTTTTTTGGAATATGCATATTTCGTCAACGAATGCTAGTAGATAACTCAATTACTTCTCGAGCTGGACAAGTTTCGAGGAACGGCTCCCGTACGAGGACGATCACATCCCCTTAATCTCCTTTGTTTATCACTGCCAAAGTTTTCTGATTTCTCATGAACGAAGCGTGAAGGAGGGTTTGTTTGTTGTATATTTTTTTTAATGAGCCGGGCGCACTCTTTGCCAGTTCCTTCTCGTATTAGGGGTTTGCACATTAGACATGCAATCCCGGGGTGAAGCTTGTCCAACTTAAAAAGGTCATGAATTAACTACTACTTCCTCATGAGCTAAAACAGAGGCAGAAAAGAGAAATGCTTTTGATTAATTTCGAGATGGTACACGAAAGTCTTCGTTAGGAATGGCAAGTAAATACCATGTATAGGAAGGTATGGTGGACTCATATGGCATAACTGGTTTAAAGGATTTTGGATGCACAAGCAGTCAGTCCGCTTAGTACAGGCGAAGGTTAGCAAAAGACTGGGAGCGACCAACTAAGAGAGCAATGACGGCCATAATCATGCAGAGCGACAAAGCAACATTGAATCGGGCATGGAAGTTATATCGCTACTCAGAAATTAAAGATTATCAAGGCTTGATAGACTTTCTTTACAGTCTTAAATATGCGTGAGCATATGCCAAGTCAATCAAAATAAATTCTTGGAGGAAGATATCACTAAACCATACCATATCATAGGCAAACAAATCATGTTGGTACTTCAATAACACATTAAGAACCCCCCAGCTATTTGAGACTAACCATATGAAAACATGAACTACTAAGCACCATTATGCACATAGCATTTTTATCATAGACATATCAACCAGTGCAACAGAAGCCAACCCTCTTAACAAGATAAGCATGATAACTCAAGAGAGTTCCAGCGACCAACTAAACAAAAGCTCTTTAAAAAGTAAAGCATGAAAACTAAGAGCTGAACATGACAGTAGCTATTGAAAGACAAAGAACATACACAGCAAAGATAAACATGAAAATCTTATGTTATGTTCTAGGTTGAAGTGGAGCGTGTTTCTCTCCCACACAAAGAAAGATGGGTTCCAACTTGTTATGAACAGCAAGCAAAGCTAAAGAAAACTAAAAAGGAAACTAAAAGCAAGACGCTCCAAGCATATCACATAACACATGAAGTGATTAAAATATAGTGGAACGAAAGACGAACTGATAATTGTTGATGGAGAAGGGGATGCACGGGGGCATCCCCAAGCTTAGACGCTTGAGTCTTCTTGAATATTTCTTGGGGGTGCACGGGGGCATCCTCAAGCTTGAGCGTTTGACACTCCTGAATCTTTTTATCATCTTCCCTCGCACACTTGAAAACTCCCTTCATACATAACTCATCATAATCTGATTAGCGAGGTTAGTACCCATAATAAAATAATTTTTCCTTGCTGGAAGTAAGGATAATATTGAAGGTCTACTGTTTCTCAAGATTGCCAAAAGGTTTTTGCAAAGAAAAAGCAAGCTCATGGTTTGCAAAACGAAGGAAAGGCAAAACAGGACAGAATCTATGAAAAACAGACCAGCAGGTAGTAAATAATTTTTTCGGGGCACTTCTGAAACTCAAATCAAAAAAATCAGAACAGACGCCCGAAAGCCAATTGTATAGAGCACGCTGTAGAAAAAATTCAGACCAAAAAGATGATCTTGTGATTTTATACGAATTTTTCTGTCCAAGGACAGAATCTGTTTCCTGGACAGCACGTCACAACTTTTGAACTTTCTTGCAATCAGAGGCTAAACTTGGCACAAAGCTGAAAAGTAAAGATACAATGATGATGCTACTGTTGTAAAAAACATAAAGACACAACAAAAGCAAAATAAAATTTTATTCATTGTGGGCTGCCTCCCAAAAGCGCTTTCTTTTATGCCTTTAAGCTAGGCATAATGCAAAGAGATCAAGTTTTATCAAGAGTAAAAGAATAGCTAGCCCGTATAACGGACTCAAAAGGTTACTTAATCTTCTTTCTAGGGAAGTGTTCCATCCCTTTATTGAGAGGAAATTGGAATTTTATATTCCCCTCTTTCATGTCAATGATGGCACCAACGGTGCAAAGAAAAGGACGTCCCAAAATAATTGGACAAGAAGGTTCACATTCAATATCCATAATAGTAAAATCAACGGGAACATAATTGTCATTGACAATGATAAGATCATCGTCGATCCTCCCCAAGGGTTTCTTTATGGAAGAATCAACAAGGCGAACACCAAAAGAACAAGAATCAAAAGGTTTCAATTTAAGCATATCATATATTCTTTTGGGCATAACGGAGGTACTAGCTCCAACATCACATAAAGCATAGCAAGAGAAGTTATTCAACTTAATTTTAATCATAGGATCCCAACCATCTTCTAGCTTTCTAGGTATGGAGGCTTCTACCCTAAGCTTCTCCTCCCTAGCTTTGATGAGAGCATTAGTGACATGCTCTGTGAAGGCAAGATTGAGTGTGCTAGTGCGGGGATCTCTAGACATCTTGTGAAGGAAATCAATAACTTCGGTAAGGGTGCAATTATCAAAATCAAGGTCACTAATATCAAGTAAAGTGGTAGTGGTGTCCTTTAGGCTCACTTGTTTGGTAGTTTCTATGGTCATAGCATCACCATTAATAGGTCCAATGGGACCAGGAGTGCATTGGGTGCTAAGAGTTTGGATATCCTCAACAACTTGGATAGTAGCAACAGTGTGGTGGGTAGGAAGGTTCTTAATTCTATCTTCTTCCTCCTTTTCTCTAGCCCATCTCTCTTTAAGTTTAGCCAACATCCTAATGTTTTCATTAATTTGCACTTGAATAGCATTCATAGGAGTGGTCTTCCTCTCCTCAAGAGGGGAAGTTCTAATTTTAAGCAACTCTACCTCATGGGCTAAATTGTCTACCTTCGAAGAGAGATCATCTAGTTTTTCTTCTACACTCTTATTGAAGGCTTTTTGGGTAGTGATGAAATCTTTAAGCATAATCTCTAGTTCAGAAGTGGAGTTCTTGGTGCTAGGATAAGCATGGTTGTTCCCATAGGAATTAGAGGGGAACGGTCTAGGGTTGCTACCAAAATTACTCCTATAAGCATTGTTATTGAAATTGTTTCTAGAGATAAAGTTCACATCTACTTGTTCTTGAGCAATCAAAGAATTTAAAGGGACATCACGAGGATCAATAGAAGATTGCTTGGAAAGTAGAGACATGATCAAGTCAACTTTTTCATTTAGGGAGGAAATCTCCTCGACAGAGTTTACCTTCCTACCTGTTGGAGCGCGTTCGGTGTGCCATTGGGAATAATTGGTCATCATCTCATCGAGAAGCTTCGCGGCAGCACCAAGTGTAGTTGACATAAAGGTTCCTCCCGCGGCTGAATCTAACAGGTTCCGCGAGGTAAAGTTCAAGCCTGCATAAAAAGTTTGGATAACCATCCAAGTAGTCAAACCATGAGTAGGGCAGTTCTTGACAAGAGATTTCATGCGTTCCCAAGCTTGGGCAACGTGTTCATTATCCAATTGTTTAAAATTCATTATGTTACTCCTTAGTTGGATAATTTTAGCAGGTGGATAGTACTTCCCAATAAAGGCATCCTTGCACTTGTCCCAAGAATCTATGCTATTTCTAGGCAAAGATTGAAACCAAATTTTAGCTCCTCCTCTCAAGGAGAAAGGAAAAAGCTTAAGCTTAACAATATTACCATCTATTTCTTGGTACTTTTGCATATCACAGAGTTCAACAAAATTGTTTAAGTGTAAAGCAACATCATCTCCAACACCGGAGAATTGATCTTTCATAACTAGGTTCAGTAAAGCAGGTTTAATTTCATAAGAAGGTGCTGAAGTGGCAGGTGTAGTAATAGGCGTGCAGATAAAGTCATCGTTGTTATGACTAGTGAAGTCACACAACTTGGTGTTCTCGGTGGAACCCATAGCAGCAAGCAAGCAAGATAACTATTTTTGTGATTTTTGATAGAAGACACTAAAGCAAAATCTGAAAGGTAAACTAACAAGACTAAAAAGCAAAGGTAAAAGATAGCGTGCAACTCCCCTATCTTGAAGAGTGGAGTCCCCGGCAACGGCGCCAGAAAACTTTGCTTGATGGCTTCTCGCCCCTCGTTGGTTACCCCAAGTGGAAGGTTTGAGATGTAGTGTAGCGGTAGTTTTCCCTTGGCAAAGATACCAAGGATCGAATCCCGTGAGACTCCGAGGGTCAACAAGAAGGTGTCAACTGCTAGCGGCGCAACTTAGCGATTAACAGGACCTGCACACAGATACAAATAACTTTGCTCCCAACGAGTACATAGAGGTTTTCAATCCGTCCGGCCTTGTCGTTTACAAAGGATCAAACGCAAGAGATAATAGTGATAGGTATGACTGCAACTAGTAAGTAAGAACAGAAAGTAAATAGCGGGTGTGATCAGTGATGGTAATATGGACTGGGGTCCCATGACGTTCACTAGTGATGTCTCTCTCCCAAAAGACAATAAAACAGCTAAGCGAGGTAAACGAATTACAGCTGGGCAATTGACAGGATTATGTGCGCAAACCAATGCTAACTATGCTGCAAAGAAAGGTAGAGGCTCGAAAGCATGGGTGGTACGCCAAGGCAAGTAGACCGAAATCCATCTGCATCTACTACTAATCATCCACCTTGAGATATCTATCCAGAACATCTCGCTGGTATTAAGTTGCGAGTCCCACCCATAGTGTAAACTCAAAGCAACAGACAACTGCATTAAAAGAACTTTGCGTAAAGTAAACAATCCTTGCACCCGCAAGTACAAGCACCATTGTTTTCCCCCTTGTGGCAACAACACATCCCCTAGACTCATGTTTCTGTCACTCAAGCTAGTCATCGAGGGGCATGAACCCACAATCAAGCATAACGTTCCCTCTTGGAGTTACTACCTACTACTTGGCCAAAGCAATAAACAGCAATGGAGAACATGCAAGAATTACTCAAGAACATAAATATAAAAGAGGTGAATCAAATATATTACTCACACACAATCTGAACATAATCTCATAATCCATCGGATCCCAGCAAACTCATCATAACAACAGCATAAGGATTACATATGTGCCTCGATCATGTAGGGTAGCTCACGAGGTCTAATCGATGAAGAACAAAGAGGGGAGGAGAACATCACATAGCTACTGGTCATGGACCCATGGTCCAAGGGGGACTACTCACAACTCATCCGGGAGGTGTCCATGGTGGTGGAGAAGCTCCCGGTGGTGATCCTCCCCTCCGGCAGGGTGCCGGGAAGAGTTCTCCTGGTGCTCCCGATCTTGGAAGCGCGGCGGCGGCGGAACAGAGATGAGATCGCGAAAAAGGGTTCCGTCCTCGAGGGTTTCGGGACGCGGTGTAAATATATGCCAAAGGGGAGCGTTAGAAGAGGTAAGGGGGGCCAAGGCGCCCTAGCGGCGCGGCCAGGAGGGGGGGCGCCCCCTCTGGTCGCCTGGAGCCCCTGTGGGCCCCCTCTGGCCCTACTTTGGCTGCATGGAAGCTTTCGGAACACTCATTTTTTATATATTTTTTCCGGGATTTTTCTGGCAATTTACGTAATGGGAAAACCTGAAATACAAAAACAGCAGAAAACAGAAACTGGCACTGGGGTGCACTGAGTTAATAGGTTAGTGCAAATATGATCAAAAGTGTATGGAAGTGCATAAATATCATAGCAATATCACACAAAAGAGGCATGGAGCAAGCAGAAATTATAGATACGTTTTGGACGTATCACCGAGGCAGCATGGGGAAGTGGACACGCCCACGTCCTGTCAATCGCCACGCGTCAATCAAGGCCGTAGGCTTTTGGGGCCTGCGGCGCTCCGCACTTGACCCTTGGCTTTGCTGCGAAGCCAAGTCCAAGCGCACCTTGGGCCCGGGGGTACTGTCGGCGTTATGGGAACGGGGGTACCCAGACTTACCTGCCCGCGGCCTAGAGCGTGGCTCATCCAGCGGCCTGTTACAGCCCATCTTCATCAGCAAGCCACTCAAGACCATCGCCAGATGCCAAGCCTCATGAGGCGGACGACGCAAGACCTCCCCTTGGGCGACCTCACTAGGCTGGCTCCCGAGGAGCGGAGATATCAAGGCAAGGGGCACCTCGCAAGGTTCGCGTGACGTGACCCATGACGACCAAGGCCAGGCGGGCGCCAGCGAGTGCAGCGAGCTAGTTTCCTCTTTGGTGCTAAAAGGGCAAGCGTAGACGAGGAGTCCCGAGGTGTCAGGCAAAGGTTTCAATATAGGTGCGACGAGACCAAGACCAGAAGGACAACAGGGCGGAGGTCACAACGGAGCCCACGATGACGTCACCGCCAGAGCCTTTGGCAGGAGAAGACCACCTTTTGTCAGGATAGCTTGTACTAGCCATCCCCCTTCAAACTTAGCCGTTGTGGGATCCCGTCCCGCTCAATATTTGGGAAAAGGACCCAGACCACTATAAATAGGACTAGCCACCACCATAGAAGAGGATCTCATCTTGAGCTGACCCAACCTTAGACGGGGGAGGATCATCCAGACCACCCTCACACCCACTAGCTCACCGAGCACAAGAACACCTCTCCTCAGGAGGCTGTTCTTTCAGTGTACTTGTTCATCCTCAGCCTACAAGGCAATCCACAACACCACAGTGGAGTAGGGTATTACACCACAACGGTGGCCCGAACCAGTATAAATCCTTGTGTCTCTTGTTCTTTGGGTACGACGAGCTAGGCCTCGGAACCAGTGCGAGAGAGAACTAGAGCGAAAATGAGAGATCTTTGTGCGCACCCCAGTGTTCGAACCTCAAGGGTTTTCCGGAACCCACGAATCCGACAGGGGGTGCCATAGTTCATGACAAACAGAGTAACGCTTTCTGCAAGATGACATAATGCAGTCAGAATACACTCAAGCAATATGATTAAAGCCCATCATTTCACCCTTAATGGCAACAATACAAAATAAGTGCCTCGCTACCCCTACTGTCACTGGGTGAGGACACCACAAGATTGAACCCATTACAAAGCACCTCTCTCACTAAAGATAAACCAATCTAGTTGGCCAAACCAAACAAGTAGATCAGAGGGAAATACAAAGTTATAATAATCATGCATAATAAAGTTCAGAAAAGACTCAATTACTTTCAATGAATAATCTGATCATAAACCCACAATTCATCAAATCCCAACAAACACACCACAAAACAAGATTAAATGAAATTGATCTCCATGAAGATCAAGCAGAACATTGTATTGAAGAACAAAGAGAGAGAATAATCCATCTAGCTACTGGCTATGGACCCATAGGTCCATGGTAAACTACTCACACATCATCGGAAGGAAGCAATCTTGATGTAGAAGCCCTCCATGATTGACTCCCCCTTTGGCAGAGTACTAGAAAAGGCCTCCAGATAGGATCATAGAAGAACAGAGACTTGCCATGGCGGGGAAATTGTTTTGGGTTGCTCTCTGTTGGTTTTAAGATTTATGGGAATTTATAGGCTTGGAATTAGGTCAAACGGAGCTACGCACGGCCCACAAGCTCAGGTGGTGCCCCAGGTGTCGATGCAGTAAACTTGGGCATTCACTGCCCTAACTTACGCACAGACGTGTAGCAGCCCTCCCTTGACAAGTACCAATTTTTACACAACATTCTATCCAGAGAAGCCGCTCTTTGTGAGATAAAGGAGCGCATCAAGGAGACCAAGCCAACGTCCAGTCCAAGGATATCCAAGAAAGCCTCCCTTGCTAGCCTGGTGGGGCTGGCGGGGTCGAAGCTATGCCTGGGATCAAGACCGAACCACACCAGCAAGTTCTCCGGGGCTGCGGCAAGGCCAAAGCGAGACCTCAAGGCAAAGGTCCGGTAGGCCCCGTGCCGGCAAAACCACCACCAGTTGCCACCACTCCACCTCATCCAGACACCACTCGCTAATCAATGTAGTGGCGAGCCCTTGAGTAGCCAGGTGGATCCTACTGAGCACGTGGCAGCATGCTAACGAGGAGGTTACCTTTAACGAAACCCGTCTCAGAGGTGTGTCAGGCAAATGCCAGGACAACCTCTTCGCGCGACACCTAAGCTAGCATTAATGGCGTTTGTCCTAAACTGCCAGAGTTGGGCATGATAGCACTGTTTGCTCTCTAATCACCGCATAATGACTATTTTGCTAGTGTGGTCGCCCTATAAGCTATGAAAGGAGGCCCGAGGTAACCTAGAAAAGGATTCGAACTTTTGATCCTCTAGCACTTGTACGCGTGTAGCTACACTCCTAGATGCACCCTTGCAGGGCTTGAGCGCTCCGCATCTTTGTGCTTCTACCAATCAATATACCAAAGTAGGAGTAGGGTATTACACTGCATAGCGGCTGAGACCTTGGTAAAAAGAGTCTCCTCGCCATGCCGCTCCTGGTGCTTCTGCTCTTTGTGCAATGTGATCATCCCCTCACCGAACCAAAAAGGGGCCCGAGGCCCCATTGGTGATCGTGATCATCCACCCGACACATGGGGCTGAACCGTGTGACCTAGTGGCTCTCTCGTATCTCCCCTGGACTCCTCCCAAAGCTTCTAGTGTCCCTTTTGGTCTAGAAAAATAACCGTAAAGTTTGAACATGTTTGGACCTGGGTAAAAAAGAGTCTCCTCACCATGCTGCTCCTGGTGCTTCTACTCTTTCTGCAATGTGATCATCCCCCCACCGAACAACAAACGGGCCCGAGGCCGCATTGGTGATCGTGATCATCCACCATGACATCACTGGCTCACCAGGTAGGGGGATTCACTTGTGCGAATCTGAAGTAACATCCAGCGCGTCGATCTTCGTCGTCTTCAACATCACTGATGGCTCCCAAGAAGAAGAGCGGTGCGGCGGCGCATCCCTCCACTTCGAAGTCTCCTTCGCCTGCGGCCGCGGGCTCCGCAGCCACCACAGGCGCAGCAGGCACCTTGGGTGACATGACGAGCGCAGGTGGCGCTGTCGTTGTGCCCGCCGCGGTCGAAGCAGGAGTTGGAATTTCTTGAGCCGCCCAACTTCCCCAACCTTCTGGTGAGCATGGACATGCTAGCGCAGGTGGCGGGAATGCCCAGCTTCCGCCCCCTCGCCGCACCAGCAAGTGCAATCAGCACAACAACGATGACCGCTCTGGTGCGAGCTAAGATCTTCTGGCCACGCCGGCAGAGGGTGCAACGTCAAGGCACACGCTCCGCCCCGCGCAGGATGAGCGCGACAAGACCCCGAGCGGCACCGTCTACCCACAACGACGACGCCCACATGGCAAGACTTCGGTCGATCAAGAGCACGACCCACAAGAATAGCCTCAGCTACGCCAGGCTACCCTTGCGATTGGTCCCAGGTAGTAGGAATACAACAACGCTCCTTCTAGCCCCGCTAGGAGTCGAGCGACATCGCGTTCCGCTTCCCACATCGTGCCAGGAACAACGACAGAAGCGGTGGCACAAGCTCAGTTACTGTTGGACTTTCCTCTGGCAGCTAACAAGATGGACGAGTGGAGAACCACCATCCAGAGCCTTATTGGGTTCGCTGAAGATAACAAATCGCGACAAGTTGAACCCTTGCGGCAACGGCAGGCGAAGCCTGTAGCCTGCACTGGTGGCCGTGTCGAGAAAACCACACTCGTGGTGCAGTCTCCTCCATGACAACCACTCAGAGACACCCACATCAAGCTCAACACGTCGACGAGCCCGATGAGCTATCGTTGGCCTCGTTCGGGCCGCAGACCTAGCAAGATCAACGTCGTGTGTTGAGGGACATGCCTAAGGAGGACGCCCGTGTCACCATCGAACGGTGCCGCGAGGCGCGGCGCCTATCCAACAGGCGTAATGGCCCAGGCATCGATGAGCCCGCGCCCAATGCTAGTGGGTACCTGCCTTACGAGGTAGGATGCCCCGCCTTCACTCGTGAGCTGCGGCAAGTCCGCTGGCCATTATGTCGCGCCTTCAAGCCTGACCTACCAGAAAAATATGAAGGGAAGTTGAAACCGACATAGTTCTTGGGCATTTACATGATTGCCATTCAAGCTTCTAGGGGAAGAGATGAGAAGGTGCTCACCAACTACTTTCCATTGGTGCTCAAGCCCAATGTAAGGTCTTGGTTGATGCACCTGCCCGAGAACTCCATTTCCGCGTGGGTCGACTTAAGCAATGAGTTTGTTGGAGCCTTTACGGGCGGTCACCAGGATCCCGGGCAGCCCAACGACTTGCAAGCCCTCCTACAGAAGGACGGATAAAGCCTGCACAAGTATGTGCAAAGATTCAGTCGAGTGCACTGCAACATTCCAAGGATACATCAGAGAGCAGAGATTTTCGCGTTCCACACTAACGTGCACAATCGAAGGATGCGTGCTAAGATGAATGTCCGTTTGCCGAAGACCGTCAACAAACTCTATACGTTGGCGGACAAGTGTTCCCATGCTAAAGAGGGGAGGCGACTCCCAGGAGAGGAGGCTAGCATCAACATCGACTCGGAAGACGATGGCGACCCCGCCACCCCAGGAAAGAAAGGCCGAAGGCGCAATAGAAAGCACGAGGGAAAAACAGTGTTGGTCGTTGAGAGCTCCAGTGATCCTAGAGCCACCAAGAAGCCAAGGACCAAGGCGCCCGACAAGGAAGCAGCTACATGCGCTGGTTGTCAGGCTGCCGCGGCAGCAGAGAAAGCTAGCAAGTCCGATGGGCCATACTGCAAAATCCATCGCACCAAGGGCCACGATCTCCAAGAATGCAACCAAGTGGAGCAGCATGTTGAGAAACACAAGGCTGAGTACGAGAAGCATGACAAGAAGAAGGGCCAAGATGGCGATGGCGAGAAAGGGCTTGGCAGCCGTGGAGGTCGTCGCGACAAGGCCAAGCAACAGAAGGAGAAGCCCGCCAGGGGCCGTGAGAAGAACGCGGTTGATGTAGTCGTACACCTTCACGATCCGTCCCGATCATGTACCGAACGTACGACACCTGCGCGTTCAGCAGATGTTCAGCTCAATGACGTCCTCTCCTTCTTGATCCTGCAAGAGGAGTAAAGTAGTAGATGAGTTCCGGCAGCACGATGGCGTGGTGACGGTAGTGGTGAAGAACAATCTCCACAGGGCTTCGCCAAGCACAACGGAATCTATGATGGAGGATAAACTAGAGGGGATGGGGTTGCCGGCACATGGTTTGGTGAATCTTGATGTGTTCCGGGTGCTAGCCCCGCCCCTCTAGTTATGTGTTGAGCCCTGGGTTCGTATCTTGGAGAAAAAGCCTCCTCAAAATTGGTTTAGCCCGCGAGGAAGAGTCCTTCTCAGACTTCCAGGACCAGACACCACAGTCCTCGGTGTCTGGCCTGGACGCCATAGGCCTTGGTGTCTAGCCCAGGGCCAGACACCAGGGTCCTTGGCATTTGGTACCGACGTGTGCAAAACTTCCTTTTGCACGACCTAAAGCCCCGTGGCCCTTACCCCTTGGCCCAAGCATATCATCCAATATATCAATTTTTACCTCCAGACCATTCTGGAGCTCCTCGTCATGTCCGTGATCTCATCTAGGACTCCGAACAACATTCGGTCACCAACATCCATAACTCATATACTATATTGTCAACGAAGGTTAAGCCTGTAGACCCTATGGGTTCGAAAATGATGTAGACATGACCGAGATGCTTATCCGGTCAATAACCAATAGCGGGACCTGGATGCCCATATTCGTTCCTACATATTCTACGAAGATCATTATTGGTCCAACCTTTATGACAACATACGTAGTTCCCTTTGTTTGTCGATATGTTACTTGCTCGAGATTCGAACATCGGTATCTCCATACCTAGTTCAATCTCGTTATCACAAGTATCTTTACTTGTTGCGTAATACATCATCTTGCAACTAACTCCTTAGTCACTTTGCTTGCAAGCTTCTTGTGATGCTATATTACCGAGAGGGCCCAAAGATACCTCTCTATTACACGGACTGACAAATCCCAGTCTCGATCCATGCCAACCCAAAAGAAACCTTTGGAGATACATGTAGAGCATCTTTATGATCACCCAGTTACGTTGTGACGTTTGATAGCACACAAGGTATTCTTCTAGTATCCGTGAGTTCCATGATCTCATGGTCGAAGAAATATGTATTTGACATTAAGAAAACAGTAGCAATAAATTGAACGATCATATGTTATGCTAACAGATGGGTCTTTTCCATGACATCATTATCCTAATGATGTGATCCCGTTATCAAATGACAACTCATGTCTATGTTTAGGAAACCTTAACCATCTTTGATCAACGAGCTGGTCTAGTAGAGGCTCACTAGGGACATGGTATTTCTTTATTTATCCACACTGTATTTAAGTTTTCGGTCAATACAATTTTAGCATGAATAATAAACCTTTATCATGAATAAGGAAATATAACAATAACAACTTTATTATTGCCTCTAGGGAACATTTCCATCAATCTCCCACTTGCACTAGAGTCAATAATCTAGATTACATAGTAATGAATCTAACACCCATGGAGTCTTGGTGCTGATCATCTTTTGCCTATGGAAGAGGTTTAGTCAATGGTTCTGCCACATTCAGATCCGTATGTGTTTTGCAAATTTCTATGTCTGCATCCTTGACCTATTCATGAATTGAGTTGAAGTGTCTCTTGATGTGTTTGGTTCTCTTGTGAAACCTGGATTCCTTCGCTAAGGCAATTTCTCCAATGTTCTCACAAAAGATTTTCATTTGACCTGATACACCGGGTATTACACCGAGATCGGATATGAACTCCTTCATACAGAATCCTTCATGCGCTGCTTCCGAAGTAGCTATGTACTCCGCTTCACATGTAGATCTCGCCACGACGCTCTGCTTGGAACTGCACCAACTGACAGCTCCACCATTTATTATAAATACGTATCCGGTTTGTGACTTAGAGTCATCCGGATCTCTGCTGAAGCTAGCATCAACGTAACCCTTTATGACGAGCTCTTCATCACCTCCACAAACGATAAACATATCCTTGGTCCTTTTCAGGTATTTCGGGATATTTTTTACTATTGCCCAGTAATCCACTCATGGATTACTTTGGTACCTCCATGCCAAACTTATGGCAAGGCACACATCAGGTCTGGTACATAGCATGGCATATGTAATAGAACCTATAACTGAGGCATATGGAATGACTTTCATTCTCTCTCTATCTTCTTCCATGGTCAGACTTTGAGTCAGACTCAATTTCACACCTTGTAAGCACATGCAAGAACCCTTTCTTCGACTGATCCATTTTGAACTTCTTAAATTTTTTATCAAGGTATGTGTTTTGTGAAAGTCCTATTAAGTGTCTTGATTTATCCCTATAGATCTTGATGCCCAATATATAAGCAGCTTCACCAAGGTATTTCATTGAAAAATTCCTATTCAAGTATCCGTTTATGCTATCCAGAAATTCTATATCATTTCCAACCAACAATATGTCATCCACATATAATATCAGAAATTCTACAGAGCTCCCACTCACTTTCTTGTAAATATAGGCTTCACCGTAAGTCTGCATATAACCATATGCTTTGATCACCTCATCAAAGTGTATATTCCAACTCTGAGATGCTTGCACCAGTCCATCGATGAATCACTAGAGTTTACACACTTTGTTAGCACCTTTAGGATCGACAAAACCATCTGGTTGCATCATATACAACTCTTCTTTAAAAAACATGTTAAGGAATGAAGTTTTGACGTCCATTTGCCCGATTTTATAATCATAAAATGCAGCAATTGCTAACATGATTTGGACAGACTTAAGCATCGCTACGGGTGAGAAAGTCTCGTCGTAGTCAACCCCTTGAACTTGTTGAAAACCTTTCACAACAAGTAGAGCTTTGTAGACAGGGATATTACCATAAGCGTATGTCTTCCTCTTGAAGATCCATTTATTCTCAAATGCTTGCCGTTCATTGCGAAAGTACACCAAAGTCCACACTTTGTTCTCATACATGGATCCTATCTCAGATTTCATGGCCTCAAGCCATTTATCAGAATCTGGGCTCATGATAGCTTCTTCATAGTTCGAAGGTTCGTCGTTGTCTAACAACATGACTTCCAGGATATGATTATTGTACCACTCTGATGCGGTGCGTGTTCGGGTTGACCTTCAAGGTTCAGTAGTAACTTGATCCGAAGTTTCATGACCAGCATCATTAGCTTCTTCTCTGGTTGGTGTATGAATCACGGGAATAGTTTTCTCTGATGTGCTACTTTCCAGTTCGAGATAAGGTACAACTACCTCATCAAGTTCTACTTTGCCCCCACTCACTTCTTTCGAGAGAAACTCCTTCTCTAGAAAGGACTCATTCTTAGCAACAAAGATCGTGCCTTCAGATCTGTGGTAGAAGGTATACCCAATAGTTTCTTTAGGGTATCCCATGAAGATGCATTTCTCTGCTTTTGGTTCGATCTTATTAGGCCGAAGCCTTTTAACATAAGCGTCACATCCCCAAACTTTAAGAAATGATAGCTTAGGTTTATTGCCAAACCATAGTTCATACGATGTCGTCTCAACGGATTTAGATGGTGCCCTATTTAACATGAATGCGACTATCTCTAATGCATAACCCCAAAATTTTAAAGGCAAATCAGTAAGAGACATCACATAACACACCCTATACAATAAAGTACGGTTACGACGTTCAGACTTATCATTACACTATGGTGATCCAGGTGGCGTGCGTTGTGAAATAATTCCACATCGTTTTAAATGAAGGCCAAACTCGTAACTCTAATATTCGCCTCCATGATCAGATCGTAGAAAATTTCTTTTCTTGCTACGATGATTCTCCACTTCACTCTAAAGTTCTTTGAACCTTTCAAATGTTTCAGACTTGTGTTTCATCAAGTAGATATATCCATACCTACTTAAATCATCCGTGAAGGTTAGAAAATAACGATACCCGTCGCGCGCATCAACACTCATCGGACCGCATACATCGATAAGTATTATTTCCAATAAGTCATTAGCTCGCTCCATTGTTCTGGATAATGGAGTTTTAGTGATCTTACCCATGAGGCATGGTTTGCAACTATCATTTGATTCATAATCAAATGATTCCAAAAGTCCATCTGCGTGGAGTTTCTTCATGCGCTTTATACCAATATGACCTAAACGATAGTGCCACAAGTAGGTTGCACTATCATTATCAACTTTTCATCTTTTGGCATCAATATTATGAATATGTGCATCACTGCGATAGAGATTCAACAATAATAGACCATTAATCAAAGGTGCATGACCATAAAAGATGTTACTCATATAAATAGAACAACCTTTATTCTCTGACTTAAATGAATAACCGTCTCGCAATAAACAAGATCTAGATATAATGTTCATGCTCAACGCTGGCACCAAATAACAATTATTGAGGTCTAAAACTAATCCCGAAGGTAGATGTAGCCGACGGCGATCACATCAACCTTGGAACCATTCCCGTCGCACATTGTCACCTCGTCCTTAACCAATCCTCATTTATTTTGCAGCTCCTGTTTTGAGTTACATATATGAGCAACCGAACCAGTATCAAATACCCAGGCGCTACTATGAGTATTAGTAAGGTACACATCAATAACATGTATATCAAATATACCTTTGTTCACTTTGCCATCCTTCTTATCCGCCAAGTATTTGGGGTAGTTCCGCTTCCAGTGACCATTACCCTTGCAGTAGAAGCACTCAGTCTTAGGCTTGGGTCTAGCTCTGGGCTTCTTCTCGGGAGCGGTAACTTGCTTGCCATTCTTCTTGAAGTCCCCTTTCTTTCCCTTGCCCTTTTTCTTGAAACTGGTGGTCTTTTTAACCATCAACACTTGATGCTCTTTCTTGATTTCTACCTTCGTCGACTTCAGCATCGCGAAGAGCTCATCAATCATTTTCGTCATTCCTTGCATATTATAGTTAATCACGAAGCCTTTGTAGGTTGGTGGCAGTGATTGATGAACTCTATCAATAACACACTCATCTGGGAGATGAATTCCCAGTTGAGTCAAGTGGTTGTGGTACCCAGATATTCTGAGTATGTGTTCACTATCAGAACTGTTCTCCTCCATCATACAGCTGAAGAACTTGTTGGAGACCTCCTTTCCCTCAACCTGGGCATTACCTTGGAATATCAATTTAAGCTCTTGGAACATCTCATATGCTCCATGGTGCTCAAAATGCTTTTGGAGCCTCGGTTCTAGGCCATAAAGCATGTCACACTAAACTATCGAGTAGTCATCAGTCCACGTTTACCAGGCGTTCATAACGTCTAGACTAGCGGGAGCGAGTGGGTCACCTAGCGGTGCATCAAGGACATAATTCTTTTGTGCAGCAATTAGGACAATCCTAAAGTTATGGACCCAGTCTGTGTAGTTGCTGTCGGATTTGGGTTCCGGCAAACCCTTGAGGTTCGAACACTGGGGTACGCATGAAGATCTCTCCTTTCCCCTCTAGTTCGCTCTCGCACCGATTCCTAGGCCTAGCTCGTCGTGCCCAAAGAACAAGAGACACAAGGGTTTATACTGGTTCAGGCCACCGTTGTGGTGTAATACCCTAATCCAGTGTGGTGTGTGGATTGCCTTGTAGGCTGATGATGAACAAGTACATGGGAAGAACAGCCTCCTGAGGATAGGTGTTCTTGGGCTCAGTGAGCTAGTGGGTGTAAGGGAGGTCTGAATGATCCTCTCGCTGAGATCTAGACCAGCTGCTCTATATGGTGGTGGCTAGTCCTATTTATAGAGTCCCCTTCCCAAATATTGAGCGGGGAGGGATCCCACAACGGCCAAGTTTGAAGGGGGATAGCTAGTACAAGATATCCTCACAAAAGGTGGCCTTCGCCTGCCAAACGCTCTAGTGGTGACATCATCGTGGGCTCCGTGGTGACCATCGTCCTGCCGTCCTTCTGGTTCTGGTCTTGTTGCACCGATATGGAAACCTTTGCCTGATGCCTCACTCCTCGCCTGCAATTGCCCCTCTAGCACCAAAGAGGAAACTGGCATCCTGCGCCCGCTGGTGCCCGCCTGGCCTCGATCGTCATGGCTCACGCCACGAGGACCTCACGAGGTGTCCCTTGCCTTGATATCTCCGCTCCTCGGGAGCCAGCCTAGTGAGGCCGCCCCAGGAGAGGTCTTGCATCGTCCGCCTCGCAAGGCTCGGCCCCTCGCGAGGGTCTTGAGTGGTTTGCTGATGAAGATGGGTCATAGAAGTCAGCTGGATGAGCCACGCTCTGGGCCGCAGGCAGGCAAGTCTGGGTACCCCCGTTCCCAGAACGCCAACAATATCCCCAGGGCCCAAGGCACGCTCAGACTTGGCTTCGCGGTGAAGCCAAAGGTCAAGTGCGGAGCGTCGCGGGGCCCAAAAAGCCCGTGGCCTTGATTGACGTGTGGCGATTGACGGGGCGTGGGCGTCTCGACTTCCCCACTCAGCCTTGATTTCCGCCCGGCTAGGCGGCCACCGTTGCTTACACAGCTCTACCTCCTTTGCCGGCAGCACGCACGACAACTTCTTCGTCTTCTCAATTCCTCCTCCTAGCTTGATTTGATACCAACTCCTTCCGCCACCACGGTATCCAGCTGAAAGAAGGAAGGGGAGAAGGAGTCTCGTACCTCGGCCCCTTGGCCGCCGGCCTTCGGGCCTGCCACCGAGCGGTCGGTGGTGCTCAACCAAGAGATGCTGGACAAGGTGCGCCCGGTGCTCGCCGCCGATTATAATGAGTGGGGGGGGGGGGGCGACGGTGGCTTGGCCCGCTTCCTGCGCCAAAATTGACAGGACGGCCACCGAGGTCCCCCTCCACCTTCACGCTCTCTGGGGAGGCCAGATTCCTCCCTTCTCTGATTTCTTCAATGCGGCGCTCTCGCATTACCAGGTCAACGCGCTGCACCTCGATCCCCAATCCATCGTCCTCCTCGCTGTTTTCACCTTCGTCTACGAAGCCATGGTGGGCATTGCCCCCTCCGTGGCCTTGCTCCGCCACTTCTTCTCGCTGCACCTAACGGATGCACTCCAGTGCTCAGGGTGTGTATCCTTTCAGGCCATTGCGGCGACGGCCGGTTCAGGGATCGATTTTGACCTCTCACTGGTCGTTGGAGGTTTCAGGACGCGGCGGGTGTTTGTGGATGTTGGTGTGCGCAACCTCCCGCTGCTCCTCCCGCGGATTCCGGCTGCTCCAAGCTCCGGCTGGAAACACGAGAAGCTCGCCGACCAGGGGCTAGCCCACGTTTGGCGTCGGTTGGCCAGGTTAAAGAAGCTTGGGGTGATGGCGCCCATGGTGGTGAAGGAGTACATCCAGTGCCGCATCGCTCCACTTTAGCACCACTCTCGGCCGATGTAGACTTTCTCCGGCTATGAGGACCGCATGAGGCTTCAAGCGCCTGCTCTTCCTCGCGAGGCACGGCGCATGGTGCTCAGCGCCAGCCAGCTTGCCGGAGGAAGGTTGTCTTCTGTACTGCTGGTCAAACAAGGTGGATTTCGTGAAACAGATGCCCTCCTTCGACGAATGGGGGCTTCGTACGGTCGGCCTTGAGGGGCATTGTGAGAGCCCTGCCTGCGTGGCTCCCCTGCCCGCTGCCGGCGCGGCGCTCGCCCCAGAAGAGGGCGCGGGGGGGGGGGGATTGCCGCCTAGTGGTGGTGCAGCTGCTTTGACTTTGGCATCTCCTGGGGCTCCTGAAGCACCGTCCCCCGGGCTCGGGAGAGCCGCCCAGAGGGAACGATCGAGGTGTCGGTGCAGTCCGGTGCTCCCGAGGCCAAAGCCCCCGAGGCCCCCGCAAGTCATCCTGAGGCGGGGGCCGGGGGCCCCGCACGGCCTAGCGTTCCGGAGGGCGCCTCCTTAGGAGCCGCCTCAGTCGTGCCCGGCGCTGGTGACCGCATCCAGGTCTTCGGACGGCTCCGGCCGAACTTCAACGCACTCCGCAAGAGGAAGGGATCTCCAAGCTGCAGTGGTGATGCCTTCCGGCCATTGAAGCAGAGGAAGTACATTGTCATAGATGAGTGAGTACCTTATCTTTGTAATTCCTTGAGTGCTGCTTTCCCTCCTGACCGTGCTTCCTCAGGGCCCCTTTTGCTAAGGCGACAAAATCTCCTGAGAAGCAAACCCCTGCTGCCCCGAGTTCTCCGCCGATCCTGAGCGCCCTCAGCCGATGTGCCGCCCTTGGTGCGAGGTCGGCCAGGGGGGCGGATACGCCGGCCTAGCACCTTGACCTCGCGTTCTTACCATTCCTCCTTCGCGGTCCTGCGTGGGGTGCAGAAGGCATTCCGAGGGCTCCTCCCCTGGTTGTTGACCGCAGCTGGGTCACCTCGGCCCTGTCGTCTTCTTTGAGAAACGAGCCTCCGCCCTTCCGGGTCCCGGCTGAGGCCCGAAAGATGACTGGGAGGGAGGCGGCCTCGGGCCCCCCGATGGGAGGGGACGAGCTTCCTCGAGCTTCTTCAACGACCTCCAGTGCCGAGGTCGACCCCAGTCGCGCGTTCGAGCTCGCGCGCAAGCGGGGCGCTATTCGTCATGAGCTTCTTCAAGAGGCGATGAGTGCGCTGAGTCGACTTGGGGAAGAGCTTGTGGACGTGGATGCCCGTCTTGAGACCGAGGGCCTCCGGCTGATGGACGAATGGCATCAACTGAAGGTGGCCATCAACCTCAGGCGTATCCAGCGCGAGCGTGCCAACACGGAGGCCGAGGCATCCCTTGCAGCCTCGCGTGAGGCCAGTGCCCGAGCCCTGGAGAAGGCCGGGGAGGCTGACCACCGTCGCGAGGTTGCAGAGAAGCGCAGGCAGGAGCTTCAAGCCCTGAATGCCTGCCTGGAGCAACGAGCTAAGGCATGTAGGACCGCGTTGGCGTCGATGAGAGGGATGCCTTCCGAAGAGGAGGAGATCTTGAGGCATGATGAAGCGTTGATGCTGCAGGCCGCGGAGCGCAGCTTCGAGCTCGAGCAGCTGGAGACGAGGGAGCACCACGTGACCCTGGCCGAGGATGTTGTCTCTTCTTGCGAGGCTAAGGTTTAGGAGGAGATCGACCAGAGGATGGCGAAGGCTAGCGCATGTCTTGCCAAGGAGTATGGCCGGAAGTTGGAGCTCCTGTAGGCGGAAGCTGATGGGAGAACTGCTGCCCTCAGGTTGAAGCTAGAGGAGGCAGAGCAGTGCGAGAGGGCCACCACAGTGGGCCAGTCTTCTGCTCAGGCCAACCTGGACTCCGCGCAGGCCGATGTGGCCTTGCTCCAGCGGCAAGTTGATGACGCCATAGTTCTCGCGCGGCAGAGCAAGGACAAGGCTTGTCGTCAACTGTTGCTGTAGCACGAGCACGCCCCCATGCTCCAGGCTCTCCAGGTGAAGGATAACCGGGCGCTGGGGGCCATCTGCGAGGAGAATGTCCCTTACCCCCACGTGGAGGATTACGCTGGCCATCTTGGCTTCTTCACCGAGGTTGTGGCGCGCCTGGTGAGCCGGGCCACGAGGGCCCGCCAGCTTGTTGAAGAAAAGAGCCGAGGCCTCCTTGGGCGTGCGTTATCCTGGGTCTTCAGTCATCTCCAGAACATCGACTCCCACTTTGATTTTGATGCCGCCATTGCCTCAGTGCCCGAGGCCATCCGAGACAACCTGGCCCGCTGGGTGGATGAGAACGTGGATGCCCTGGTCAGGGCCTTTGCTACTAAGGATGACGAGGCCATGGTCGTGGCAGGCGAAGGTGACATAGTTGACAATGGTGAAGACGATGCTAGCAACAGTGCTGGTAGTGTGCACGAGAGCGACTCGGACAGCGTGGCGAGCGACATGTCCGATTGAGCTCGTGCTCCTCCGCTTCGATCCTGCACACAAGGACTTGGACACGGCCCCACAGGGTGCGAGAACATTTTGATGGGGGAATCCCCCTATGTGTGTAAATTATTGTTCTACTCCTCTTTTTCCCTTCTTAAAGGCAAACCTAGGACGTGCGTCCACGAGTTTTCTGAGCAGGGTTGTCATTGTAACTCACCTTGATCCTACCTGACCTCGTGTGGGTTGCGAGGCCGCTAGCACGCCTCTCTTTTGGGATAGATCACCAGGGGTCCGCGTCCCTGAGCTTCCTGAGCAACATGCAGCCCCACTCTGGGGAGCGGGACTGCTACCTCTTGAGCTTGCGTTGTATTCCCTCGAAGAGGAAAGGGAGATGCAGCACAATAGCGTAAGTATTTCCCCCAGTTTTTGAGAACCAAAGTATCAATCCAGTAGGAGACCACGCGCGAGTCCCTCGCACCTACACAAACAAAAAAGAACTTCGCAGCCAACGCGATAAGGGGTTGTCAATCCCTTTACGGTCACTTACGAGAGTGAGATCTGATAGAGATGATAGTTGATATTTTTGGTATTTTTGGTTTAATAAAACAACAAATAAAAGCGGTAAAAGTAAAGTAGATGTAGATTGATATGTTGAGAATAGACCCGGGGCCATAGTTTTCTCTAGTGGCTTCTCTCATGATAGCGATATTCTACGGCGGGTAAACAAATTACTGTCGAGCAACTGATAGAAAAGCGAATAATTATGAGACTATCTAGGCATGATCATTGTATATAGGCATCCCGTCCGAGACAAGTAGACCGACTCCTGCCTGCATCTACTACTATTACTCCACACATCGATCGCTATCCAGCATGCATCTAGTGTATTGAGTTCATACGAACAGAGTAACGCCTTAAGCAAGATGACATGATGTATAAGATAAAATCAAGCAATATGATATAAACCCCATATTTTTATCATCGATGGCAACAATACAATACACGCCTTATTGCCCCTACTATCACTGGGAAAGGACACCGCAAGATTGAACCCAAAGCCAAGCACTTCTCCCATTGCAAGAACTATAGATCTAGTAGGCCAAACCAAACCAATAATTCGAAGAGACTTGCAAGAAAATTATGAGCACACATAAAAAGCTCAAAGAAGAACCAAATATCTTTCATAGATAACCTTGATCATAAACTCACAATTCATCAGATCTCCACAAACACACTGCAAAAAGAGATTACATCGAATAGATCTCCTTGAAGACCGAGGAGAACTTTGTATTGAGATCCAGAGAGAGAGAAGAAGCCATCTAGATACTAGCTATGGACCCGAAGGTCTGTGGAAACTACTCACAACTCATGGTGAGGGCGATGATGATGATGAAGGCCTCCGTGATGGACCCCCCTTCGGTGGAGCTCCGGAACAGGCTCCAAGATGGGATCTCCACGGGAACAGAAGCTACGACGGTGGAATTAGGGTTTTTTCTCTGTCCTCGGAGTTTCTGGGGTACGTCGACTTATATAGGAAGAAGGAGGGCACCGGGTGCCACTTGAGGGGGCCTCGAGGCAGGGGGCGCGCCCTGGGAAGGGGGGCGCCCCCACCCTCGAGGCTACCTCTCTATCCCCTGACTTGGTCCTCAAGCTTCGCGTGCGTTATTTTATCCAAAAATATCTCTCGCGAATGTTTCATTCCATTTGGACTCCGTTTGATATTCTTTTTCTGCAAAACCCTGAAATAGGCAAAAAACAGCAATCTGGACTGGGCCTTTGGGTTAGTAGGTTAGTCCCAAAAATGATATAAAAGTGAATGATAAAGCCCATTAAACATCCAAGACTTCATAAATAATAGCATGGAATAATAAAAATTATATATAAGTTGGAGACGTATCAAGCATCCCCAAGCTTAATTCCTGCTCGTCCTCGAGTAGGTAAATGATAAAGAAAGAATTTTTGATGTGGAATGCTAACCAATATAGTTTTTCAATGTAATTCTCTTAATTGTGGCATGAATGTTTAGATCTGAAAGATTCAAGATAAAAGTCTACATTTACACTAGAAATAACAATACTTCAAGCAATACTAATAAGCAATCATGTCTTCTCAAAATACTATGGCTAAAGAAAGTTATCCCTACAAAATCATATAGTCTGACTATGCTCCCTCTTCATCACACAAAATATTCATATCATGCACAACCCCGATTTTAGCCAAGTATTTGTTTTCATACTATATCTTTTCAAACCTTTCAACTTTCACGCAGTACATGAGTGTGAGCCATGGATATAGCACTATGGGTGGAATAGAGGTGGTTGTGGAGACAAAAAGGAGGGAGATAGCCTCACATTGACTAGGCATATCAACGGGCTATGGAGATGCCCATCAATATATATCAATGTGAGTGAGTAGGGATTGCCATGCAACGGATGCACTAGAGCTAAATATGAATGAAAGCTCAACAAAAGGAACTAGTGGGTGTGCATTCAACTTGCTTGCTCATGAAGACCTAGGGCATTTGAGGAAGCCTATCGTTGGAATATACAAGCCAAGTTCTATAATGAAAATTCCCACTAGTATATGAAAGTGACTAAACATGAGACTCTCTACAATGAAGAACATGGTGCTATTTTGAAGCACAAGTGTGGAAAAAGATAGTAGCAATTGTCCCTTCGCTCTTTTCTCCCATTTTTTTGGAGGGGCTTTCTCTTTTTTTATTAGCCCCTCTCTATTTTTTGGGCCATCTATTTTTTTATTGGCCTTTCCTCACATGGGACAATGCTCTAATAATGATGATCATCACACTTTTTTATTACAACTCGATATTACAACTCGATACTACAACAAGTATGACTCTACATGAATGCCTCCAGCGGTGTACCGGGATATGCAATGAATCAAGAGTGACATATATGAAAAATTATGCATGGTGGCTTTGCCACACTACGATGTCAACTACATGACCATGCATGGCAATATGACTATATGTTGCGTGTCATATAAACGGAATGGTGGAAAGTTGCATGGCAATATATCTCGGAATGGCTATGGAAATGCCATGATAGGTAGGTATGGTGTCTGTTTTGAGGAACAATATGGTGGCTGTTTTGAGGAAGGATATATAGTGGGTTTATGGCACCGGCGAAAGTTGCACGGTACAAGAGAGGCTAGCAATGGTGGAAGGGTGAGAGTGCGTATAATCCATGGACTCAGCATTAGTCATAAGAACTAATATACTTATTGCAAAAAACTACGAGTCATCAAAACAAAGCAATCAACGCATGCTCCTAGGGGGGATATTGGTAGGAGTTAACCATCGCGCGCCCCCGACCTCCACACAAAGGTTGGCACTCTACAAATACCTCATGCTCTAACTTCGTCACATAGCGGTTCACGATACGTGCATGATACGGGGATCACTAACCTTAACACAAGTATTTCTCAATTTCATTATAACTCCACTAGCATGACTCTAATATAACTATCCTCATGTCTCAAAACAATTATCAAGCATCCAACATCTCATTCTATTCAATGCACTTGGTGTGAATTTTTTTACTACATTGACATTGGATGTCTATCATGTGAAGACTAGTTCTTTTAGCCTAAACACATTACCATGCTGTTTTAATAGACTCTCAAATAGATATAAGTGAAGCATGAGAGTTCAACAATTTCTACAAAATATTATCACCACCGTGCTCTAAAAGATATAAGTGAAGTGCTAAAGCAAAAAATATTCAACTCAAAAGATATAAGTGAAGCGCATAGAGTGTTCTAACAATTTCTAGGCCATATTTAACTCTCTAAAATAGGTGTGTCCAGCAAGTATGATTGTGGCAAACTAACAAGCAAAGACTCAAATTATACAAGACGCTCCAATCAAAACACATATCATGCTGCGAATAAAAATATAGCTCCAAGTATAGTTACCGATGGATGAAGACAAAAGAGGGGATGCCTTCCCGGGGCATCCCCAAGCTTAGGCTTTTGATTATCTTGAATTTACTTGGGGTGCCATGGGCATCCCCAAGCTTAGGCCTTTGCTACTCCTTGTTCCATAGTCCATTAAAGCAATACTCAAAACTTGAAAACTTCACAACACAAAATTTAGAAAAAAATTCTCGTGAGCTCCGTTAGTATAAGAAAGCAAACCACCACTCAAAGGTACATCAATGAATTCATTATTTGTTTATATTGGTGTTAAACCTACTGTACTCCAACTTCTCTATGGTTCATATCCTCTAATACTACTCATAGATGCATCGGAATAAGCAAACAACACAGAAAAACAGAATCTATCAAAGACAGAACAGTCTGTAGTAATCTGCAGGGTTCGCCTACTTCTGGAACTCCAAAAAATTCAAACTAAATTGGTAAATTTGAGAAATTTGTCTACCAATCATCTCCAAAATTAATCAACTAAAAAGCACGCGCCAGTAAAATCCCACGACTACTATTGCGAGCGCTAACGATTCTGTTTTTCACAGCAAGATCATATAAACTTCACATAAGTCTTCCCAAAGGTTCTACTTGGCACAAACACTAAACAAAACATGAAACCACATCTAATCAGAGGGTAGATGCAATATTTGTTCCCTAACAGCAACAAAAAAAATATAAAATTGGGTTGCCTCCCAACAAGCGCTATCATTTTACGCCCCTAGCTAGGAATAACTTTAGTGATGCTCTCATGAAAGACAAGAATTGAAGCACGAGGAGAGCATCAAATAGCATGTGAAAATCACATCTAAGTCTAACATACTTCCTATGCATAGGCATTTTATATGCAAAAAAATCATCATAGCAAGAAAGATCTAACGTATGCAAGGAAGAAGAAAGAAACAAGATCAATCTCAACATGAAGAGAGGTAATTTAGTAACATGAATATTTCTACGACCATATTTTCCTCTCTCATAATAATTGCATGTAGGATCATAAGCAAATTCAACAATATAACTATCACATAACATATTCTCAACACGATCCACATGCATGCGAAGTTGACACTCATTCAAAATAGTGGGATTAACGTAGAACAAAGTCATTGCTTCTCCAAGCCCACTTTAATCAAAAAATTCAAAGATTGATCAATATATAAAGTAGTGGGATCAAAAGTTGACACTCTTTCAAATCCACTTTCAATATTATGGCAAACATTATTATCAATCTCATATTCATGATGGGGTTTAAATAAATTTTCAAGATCATAAGTATTATCACCCCAATCATGATCATAGCAACAAGTGGTGGACATAACAATACTAGCATCCCCAAGCTTAGGGTTTTGCATGTCATTAACACAATCGAAATTAACAGATTTTACAATAACATCATTGCAATCATGCTTTTTATTTAACAAGCTATCATGAATCACTTTTTCTTTTAACAATTCCTCACAATTTTCAGATTCATATATTTCAAGCAAAACCCCATAAAGATAATCTAGTGCACGCAGCTCACTAGCAATAGGTTCAACATAGTTGGATCTCTTAAAGAGATTAGCAAGTGGATGTGGATCCATACTTTAGCAAGCGAAGATGCAAGCTAATAGAGGGCACATAGTAACAAGAGCAAACAGAAAGGTGAATGGAAAAAGGGCGAATAAAACGGCAAGGGTGAAGTGGGGGAGAGGAAAACGAGAGGCAAAAATGTAATGCGAAGGATAAGGGTTTGTGATAGGTACTTGGTAAAGAACTCCCACTTAAATCAACACCCCTCAAGCTGTCTAAGTGATACATGATCCCAATCAACTAAACCATATCCGATCATCACGTGAGATGGAATAGTTTTCAATGGTGAACATCTACATGTTGATCATATCTACTATATGACTCATGTTCGACCATTCGGTCTCTAGTGTTCCGAGACCATGTTTGTACATGCTAGGCTTGTCAAGTTTAACCCAAGTATTCCGCTTGTGCAAAACTGGCTTACACCCAGTGTATGTGAACGTAGAGTCTATCACACCCGATCATCACAAGGTGTCTTGAAACAAGAAACTGTAGCAATGGTGCATACTGAGGAAGAACATTTTTATCTTGAAATTAAGTGAAGGGATCATCTTATAATGCTACCACCGATCTTAGAAAAATAAGATGCATAAAGGATAAACATAAAATGCAGTCAAAATATAAGACATGATATGGCCATCATCATTTTGTGTTTTTGATCTCCATCTCCAAAGCAACATGATGATCTCCATCGTCACCGGCTCGACAACTTGATCTCCATCGTTACGTCGGGGTCGTCTCGCCAACTATTGCCACTATAGAAAAAAGCACTTCTGTGATAATACATGTTTGTCATAGTAGGTCGCATTTTCTGTCATGCATGTACATCCATGACGATTTTATGATAGAATCAAGATAGTCATACCTGTGCTGTCGTAGAAGTGTTCCATGACAATACCAAAATTACATCACGGAAGTGTTCACTTCCATGACAATAAATGGCGCGTCATGGAAGTGCTTTCGTCAAGGGTAACCGACACGTGGCATCCCACCAAAACGGGTTGCCATTAGGCTATCGGGTCCGGTTTTGGATCTGATAACCCGCTAACAGCGAGGACCAATGGGGATTTTCCATGTGTAAAATTCTCATTGGTCGAAGGAACCACGTGTCAGCTCCACATGCGAACATATGTCAACCAACCAATGAACATGAGGCGCCTATGATACGTCGACACGTGGCACGGCCCAACAGTGGCCCATTCAGGTCAAAAGGCCGGCCCATTTGACTTGGTCAAAGATTAACGGGCCGGCCCATCGAAAGCCTGCTAACGGCCTACTCACATATAGCCCATTCAGGCCCGATAACTCACGGCCAATTATGGCCTCTCCAAATTCGGCCCACTAGTTTCATCTAGGCCGTCCAATATGATTCCAGTCCATTATAACTTTCGGCCCATGTACCGCCCGTGACATCTTTTGGACCACATGAGGCCCTTTATAACACTTGGCCCATTAACGACCTGTAGTGAAAGTGGCCCATAATGAACAATATATCGATTCACACCCAATCACGGCCCATTACTCCATTGGGCCATTCCCAACCCGTGTTATCTTTCGGCCTTTTAAGGGGCCTTTTCCCCTTGTGGGCCAAATTTAGCCAGAGGCTAAAGTTGGCCCGTTTGTGGCCCGTTAATTCATTGGGCCGTTTTCATAGCGTCATCAAATACGGACCATTAACGACCCACTATGCCTGTCGCAGCACATCTGATCGATGTCTTTCAAGTGGAAGGTGAGACTCAAGAGGCTGAACTGATTCAGGCAGCGAGCTCGAAGAGCTTGTGCCAGCAGTAGTGGCCAGTAACTCGAACACTACATCAAGACAAGACTTTGGGGTTGTCTCACTGTCTTCAAGATAGTTTTTATCAGCTTTCTTGGAGACCAACAGGGATGTCTCCCTATCTTGAACCTTATCTACATTACTTCCTTTACCATTGCATAACGGGGATACTATTCTACAATATTTTGTCTGCATTCTAAAAGAGAAAGAAGCAAACACATCACAGGTGTACCATGTTGTATATGAAACTCGTTTTGGTAAACCAATTCAGTAGTAAGGTGGACATCATAATAGCATGAAATAAACATATATCTATGTACTATGGTCACTGTATGGTCTATATCATTCTAGTTTATGTTGCCAAATCAAGATAGAGACAGTTCAAATCATATATGTTTAAGACAAAGCAACATAGACATAATATAAGTGTGGGAAATTACACATCACTAATAACACTTGTAATGTGCATGGCATGAGAACATAACTATTTATTCAATTGAAACTAGAACCAACATAGAGCAAGTTACAATAGCAAACTAGTTAAAGAAACATGTTTAAAATATACATGTCGCAACATTGGAGTTCCAATTGCATCCTTCAAATTTGAAATTAGTTGGTATGAGTAAATGCAGTATTGCAAGATCAAAGGAGTATGAATCATAGCTACGGAACCTGAACTGAGAAAAATTCTTGTTCTGCTTTAAGCATTGACTTGGGGTTCGGAGTGGTGGTCCTAGTGCTTTGCGCACTATAGTTGCCTTACTAACTGCTCGTGTTTGGGTGCTGTGTGGTGGATATGGTGCTGTGTCAACTAGAACTGGGTTACTATCTGCTGAGGTTGGGGTTAAAAGGGGTGTAGCTTGTTCTCTGTCCAACTGGGTAGGGGTACAATCTGCGTGAGTGTGGGTTGTGTGTGGCGGGGTTGGTTCTTGATCATGTACAACCGTGGTTCTATCTGCATCAATGGGTAACACTATCTTTTCTGAAGAACGTGTTTTTACTCCCATAGATACTGCCATCACCCCCTCCAATTCAAATGGCTGATAAACAAGAAAAGTAATTGAATGTACAGACATTGTATGATAGACAGGTGCAATGGATAGTACGGAAGAAAACATGTCACAAATTTATTCACATTTATGTTGTCTAGCCAAACATGATAGCATGACACAATTTCACATATATGATGGCTAACTAAACAAGATAGCATGACACAATTTCACATATATGATGGCTAACTAAACATGATAGAATGACATACTTCAAAATATGATGACTATGTAAATAGGATGACATGATATAACTATATGAAGTGTCTATTAAAGTGGTTGGCATGCCATAATTCACATACATGCCGTCGATGGAAACATGATGCCATGATATAATTCAGGAATAGAATGACATAATTCAAAATATGATGACTATGTAAACGGTTGAGATGATATAAATATATTATGTCTTTAGAAAATGGGTTGGCAAGCCATAATTCAGATACATGTTGTCTATGTAAACATCATGGCATGATATATTTCAAATGTATGATTTATATACTAAGCAAGTGAGCAGAGGGCAATCGCATATATGATGTGTAAACTAAGCAGATGGCACTTAATATTGTGTATATGATGTAAAAAGTAAGCATTGCAAGACAACATATGCATGATATGTGTAATATAACCCTGCCAAGTTTGAGCATACATCTCAGGGGGAAATATGACAGGTCATCTGAAAGCACAAGTGCTACCTGGGTGATTTTGGTAATTAATGACAACATATCTCTTGTTGGACCAATATTTTCATCTAGTATATTTCAGATGAGTTCAACAGTGGAGTGGCAGGACAAGAGGATGCGGAACCCTTTTTAAGAAGCTAAGGACAAATATGGGCAAAAGCTCGAGACTCTACATTTTCACTTTAGTGTTCCAAGATCACATTGTGTCCATAGGAAAAGCCAATACTATTAAAAGGGGATGAGGTGTTGCTTAATGGTCTACTTGCTCAAGTGCTTAGTAATATGCTCCAAATCCCTCAACCATTTTCTCATTTCCACATATGTCGCAAACCTAAAAGTCAAACTCACCCCCACCGATTTGATCCATCCGGCGCCACGAGTTCACTTGACATAGCAACTGCCACAAACCCTAATCAGTTCGGTCTCACCGATAGGGATCTCGGTCTCACCGAGATGGGATTGCAAACTCTCTGTTTCCTCTTTGCAATGTTTTGGTCTAACAAAGATGACCGAATCGGTCCCACCGAGTTGGCATTGCAAACTCTCTGTTTCCTTCGTAACGTTTCGGTCTCAATGAGATGAGCGAATCGGTCCCACCAAGTTTGCTTGACCAACACTATATTAGCCTATTACCAAAATCGGTCTCACCGAGTTTGTGTAATCGGTCAAACCGAGTTGAGGTTTTGCCCTAACCCTAATGCATCGGTCTCACCGAGTTGATACTGTCGGTCCCACCGAAATGTCTAACGTTCACATTTTGAACTACTTCGGTCCAACCGAGTTTGTTTATTCGGTCTAACCGAGTTGGGTCAAATGTGTGTAATGGCTAGATTTTGTGTGGAGGCTATATATACCCCTCCACCCTTTCTCCATCAGAGAGAGAGCCATCAGAACGTGCCTACACTTCCACTATTAATTTTTTGAGAAAGAACAACCTGCTCATGTGTTGAGACCAAGATATTCCAATCCAACCACAAGAATCTTGATCTCTAGCCTTCCCCAAGTTGCTTTCCACTCAAATCTTCTTTCCACCATATCCAAATCTGTGTGAGAGAGTTGAGTGTTGGGGAGACTATTACTTGAAGCACAAGAGCAAGGAGTTCATCATCAACACATCATTTATTATCTTTTGGAGAGTGGTGTCTCCTAGATTGGTCAGGTGTCACTTGCGAGCCTCCGACAAGATTGTGGAGTTGAACCAAAGAGTTTGTAAGGGCAAGGAGATCGCCTACTTCGTGAAGATCTACCCTAGTGAGGCAAGTACTTCGTGGGCGACGGCCATGGTGGGATAGACAAGGTTGCTTCTTCGTGGACCCTTCGTGGGTGGAGCCCTCCGTGGACTTGCGTAGCCTTTACCCTTCGTGGGTTGAAGTCTCCATCAACGTGGATGTACGATAGCGCCACCTATCAGAACCACTCCAGAAACAACGTGTCTCCAATTGCATTTGCACACTCCAATCCCATCCCTTTACTTTCTTGCAACTTGCATGCTTTACTTTCCGCTGCTCATATCTTGCCATCCTAGCTTGAAATGTATTGTGAATGTGTGAAATTGTGCTAAAAACTCCACCTCAACTTAAAGAACTTTAAAACTGCTACTTTTCTTGTTGAGTGTCTAATCACCCCCATATAGACACCTCTTCTTCGATCCTCTCATCATCTGTCTCCGAATCCTCCTCTGAGGAGCATCTGTAACCAGCAAGATATATGCTTCAGCAGGTAGCATTGTGTGATCTGAAGAACTTATTTTCACTCCGGATTTTTCCATCACCAATTCAAATGGCTGATGCACAGGAATATTAGTTGAATATACAAACATTGTCAACAAATGGAATACATAATTCAAAAAGGATCGCATGATATAATTCACATATATGATGCTTGGGTAAGCACCATGGCATTGCATAAATCACATATATAATGCCTTGCAACAAGATAGCATTGCATAATTCACATATATAATATCCTACAACAAGATGCCATTGCATAATTCACATATCTGGTAATTACACACTAAACAGGTGGCATTCACACAAAGCATGTCTAAACTAAGGAAATGACATAGCAATGCAAGACACCATATGCACAATATGAGCAACGTAACCTCGGGGGGCGGGGAAAAAAAGGATTGGTCATCTGTCTCTGAATCCTCCTCTGAGGAGCCATCCGTAACCAGCAAGACATGCACTTCATCATATAGCATTGTCTGCTCTGAAGACCTTGTTTTCACTCCAGATTTTTCCCTTACCGTGTGGAATGGCTGATGCACAGGAAGAGTAATTCAATGTACTAAAATTGTTGACAACTTTAATACGTAATAAAAAAAGGATGGCATGATAGAATTCACATATAAGATGGCCGGCTAACTAGGATGACATTGCAAAATTCACATATATGATCCATGGTTAAACAAGATGGCATTGCATGATTCACATATATGATATAGAAAGTAAACAGGTGGCATTCACACAAAGCGTGTCTAAACTAAGCATATGAAATATTTGATGTGTAAAGGAAGCAATGCCATGCGCCATATGCATGATATGACCAACATCAGCAAGCCAAGTTAGAGCAAAGACCTCCAGGGGTAAATAGGAGTGGTCTGCTCCCTCTGAATCCCCCTCTGAACATTTATCTTCCTATCAATTACAATCTGGAATGTGGGGAGGGGGGCTATCTTTGCGCCCACCATTGAGCGACGTCTGCATGACAATTTATTGCCACACAAGCCTCGTCTCTTTTGCTCTACATGTTCAGTACCTTTGTGTACAATAACTGACATGCAAAGGAATAAAACATAGTGAGATTATGTAAGGAGTGCATGCAGAAATCCAGAGTGATAGTAGCTACTTATGGATAGACCCAAAGCCAATGATAACAGACATATAATAGCCTTAGTTAAAAAATATAGATACGAGCTCCTTTATTTTTTGGTTTCTCACCCAACATGAAACACATATTAGACACCCAAGATTGACCAGATAGTAGACAAATACTAATCCTTGCTGCCTAGATATGTACCGCACAACCATTTAAAAACTCGAGTTTGAGCATTAGTTTGGACCATACTTGGAGTTTAAGAGGTGAACATGATGATAAAGTAGCAGGTTATATTAAACGATTCATAACGTAAGAAAACACGATAGGGTGTGACCTCTCTTGCTGACCCGTGTAGTCCTCAAGGTCCTCTGCTTAGGTGATGATGTTAATGTTGTTGTGGTGGCTGCCAGCGATAGGGAAGAAGATCTGAGGTGGTGAAAGACAGTCTGGAGGACGGATCCCTGCTGTGGTGGACCCTTCCATCATTGGAGCAAGTGAGCTAGGGTGGACGATGGCACGATAGGAGCGGGACATACCACACAAGGTTTTCTTTGACACCTATCTGGAACAGAAGTAGACCCGTAAGGGCTCCATTGAATTAGAGGATTGAAACAACAGAGGGATAGGAAATACAGGAAGAGGGTAGGACTGCACATGCAAAACAGAGCATTTGCAAACACATGATTTCTGTCAATCTGGGTGTTTCGTTCACAGGAATTGGAAGATCACAGGAATGAAGGAAATATGCCCTAGGCCAATAATAAAGTTATTTTTTTTATCATGATAAATGTTTATTATTCATGCTAGAATTGTATTAACTGGAAACTTAGTACATGTGTGAATACATAGACAAAACAGTATGTCCCTAGTATGCCTCTACTAGACTAGCTCATTGATCAAAGATGGTTATGTTTCCTAGCCATAGACATGAGTTGTCATTTGATCAACGGGACCATATCATTAGGAGAATGATGTGATGGACAAGACCCATCCATTAGCTTAGCACTATGATCATTTAGTTTTACTGTTATTGCTTTCTTCATGACTTATACATGTTCCTATGACTATGAGATTATGCAACTCCCGTATATCGAAAGGAACACCTTGTGTGCTATCAAACGTCACAACATAACTGGGTGATTATAAAGATGCTCTAGAGGTGTCTCTGAAGGTGTTCGTGGTGTTGGCATAGATCAAGAACATGATTTGTCACTCCGAGTGTCGGAGAGGTATCTCTGGGCCCTCTCGGTTATACACATCATAATAAGCCTTGCAAGCAAATGACTAATGAGTTAGTCATGGGATAATGTATTACGGAACGAGTAAAGAGACTTGCCGGTAATGAGATTGAACTAGGTATTGAGATACCGATGATCGAATCTCGGGCAAGTAACATACCGATGACAAAGGGAACAACATATGTTGTTATGCGGTTTGACCGATAAAGATCTTCGTAGAATATGAAGGAGCCAATATGAGCATCCAGGTTCCGCTATTGGTTATTGACATGAGATGATTCTCGGTCATGTCTACATAGTTCTCGAACCCGTAGGGTCCGCACGCTTAACGTTTGATGACGATTGGTATTATGAGTTTATGAGTTTTGATGTACCGAAGGTAGTTCGGAGTCCCGGATAAGATCACGAACATGACGAGGAGTCTCAGAATGTTCGATACGTAAAGATTGATATATTGGACGACCATATTCGGACACCGGAAGTGTTCCGGAATGTTTCGGAATTAACCAGAGTGCCGGGGGGGGGGGGG
>LR738710.1:622386615-622524044 GCA_902687465.1 Secale cereale | reverse complement strand
ACCGGAACCCCCAGGGGAACATATGGGCCCTGATGGGCTTTAGTGGAAAGGAGAGAGGGCCGGCTAGGGCTGGGCCACGCGCCCCTCCCCCTTGGGGCAGGGGGCGGCGCCCCTTTCCTTCTCCCTCTCCCTCTCCTTCCTTCCCCCCTCTCTCTCTTGGTGATTCCTACTAGGAATAGGATTGCAATCCTATTCTTAGTAGGATTGCTCCTCTAGGCGCGCCATAGAGAGGCCGGCCGGCCTCCCCCTTGCTCCTTTATATACAGGGGCAGGGGGCACCCTAGAACACACAAGTTGATCTTTCCAGCCATGTGCGGTGGCCCCCTCCACAGAAACACACCTCGGTCATACCGTTGCAGTACTTAGGAGAAGCCCTGCGACGGTAACTTCATCATATCCGTCACCACACCACCGTGCTAACAAAACTCTCCCGTGAAGCTCAACTGGATCAAGAGCTCGTGGGACGTCATCAAGCTGAACATGTGCTGAATGCGGAGGTGCCGTACGTTCGGTGCTTGATCGGCTGAATCGCGAAGAAGTTCGACTACATCAACCGCATCACTTGACGCTTCCGGTTTCGGTCTACAAGGGTACGTAGAAACACTCTCCCCCTCATTGCTATGCATCTGGTAGATAGATCTTGCGTGATCGTAGGATTTATTTTGAAATACTACGTTCCCCAACAGTGGTATCAGAGCCAGGTCTATGCGTAGATGACATGCACGAGTAGAACACAAGTGAGTTGTGGACGATACTAGTCATACTGCTTACCAGCATGTCATACTTTGGTTCGGCGGTATTGTGAGATGAAGCGGCCCGGACCGACATTACGCGTACGCTTACGCGAGACTGGTTTCACCGTTATGAGCACTCGTTGCTTAAAGGTGACCGGCGGGTGTCTGTCTCTCTCACTTGAGCTGAATCGAGTGTGGCTATGCCCGATCCTTGTGAAGGTTAAAACAGCACATACTTGACAAAAAATCGTTGTGGTTTTTGTATGCATAGGTAAGAACAGTTCTCGCTAAGCCCGTAGCAGCCACGTAAAACTTGCAACAACAAAGTAGAGGATGTCTAACTTGTTTTTGCAGGGCATATTGTGATGTGATATGGTCAAGACGTGATGAGTTATACGTTATTGTATGAGATGATCATGTTTTGTAAAGTTATCGGCAACTGGCAGGAGCCATATGGTTGTCGCTTTACTGTATGAAATACAATAGCCGTGTAATTGCTTTACTTTATCACTAAGCGGTAGCAATAGTCGTGGAAGCAATAGTCGACGAAACGACAACGATGCTATGATGGAGATGAAGGTGTCATACCAGTGACAAAGGTGATCATGACGGTGCTTTGGAGATGGAGATCAAAAGCACAAGATGATGATGGCCATATCATGTCACATAATTTGATTGCATGTGATGTTTATCTTATTATGCTTCTTATTTTGCTTAGTACGGCGGTGGCATTATAAGATGATCCCTTACAAAATTTCAAGGTACAAGTGTTCTCCCTGAGTATGCACCATTGCGAAAGTTCGTCGTGCCGAGACACCACGTGATGATCGGGTGTGATAAGCTCTACGCTCAAATACAACGGGTGTTAGACAGTTTTGCACACGCAGAATACCCGGGTTAAACTTGACGAGCCTAGCATGTACAGACATGGCCTCGGAACACTGGAGACCGAAAGGTCGAGCGTGAATCATATAGTAGATATGATCAAAATAAGATGTTCACCATTGAAAACTACTCCATCTCACGTGATGATCGGACATGGTTTAGTTGATTTGGATCACGTGATCATTTAGATGACTAGAGGGATGTCTATCTAAGTGGGAGTTCTTTAATCTTTAGTAATATGATTAAATTGAACTTTAATTTATCATGAACTTAGTCCTGATAGTATTTGCAAATTATGTTGTAGATCAATAGCTCGCGTTATAGCTCCCCTATGTTTTTTTGATATGTTCCTAGAGAAAACTAAGTTGAAAGATGTTAGTAGCAATGATGCGGAATTGTTCCGTGATCTGAGAATTTTCCTCACTGCTGCACAAAAGAATTATGTCCTTGATGCACCGCTAGGTGACAAACCTATTGCAGAAGCAGATGCAGATGTTATGAACATTTTGACAAAAGCTCGGCATGATGACTACTTGATAGTTTAGTGCACCATGCTTTACGGCTTAGAACCGGGACTTCAAAAACATTTTGAACGCCACGGAGCATATAAGATGTTCCAAGAGTTGGAATTAGTATTTCATACTCATGCCTGCGTCGAGAGGTATGAGACCTCTGACAGTACTTTTCCTACAAGATGGAGGAGAATAGCTCAACCAGTGAGCATATGCTCAGATTGTCTGGGTACTACAATTTCTTGAATCAAGTGGGAGTTAATCTTCCAGATAAGATAGTAATTGACAAAGTTCTCTAGACACTATCACCAAGTTAGTAGAACTTCGTGATGAACTATAATATGCAAGGGATGACGAAAGTAATTCCCGAGCTCTTCGCGATGCTAAAATCGGCGAAGGTAGAAATCAAGAAAGAGCATCAAGTGTTGATGGTTAACAAGACCACTTGTTTCAAGTAAAGGGCAAAGGGATAGAAGGGGAACTTCAAGAAGAATGACAAGCAAGTTGTCACTCCCGTGAAGAAACCCAAAGCTAAACTCAAGCCTGAAACTAAGTGCTTCTACTGCAAAGGAAACGGTCACTTGAAGTGGAACTTCCCTAGATACTTGGCGGATAAGAAGGATGACAAAGTGAACAAAGGTATATTTGATATACAGATTATTGATGTGTATTTTAATAGTGTTCATAGCAACCCCTGGGTATTTGATACCAGTTCAGTTGCTAAAATTAGTAACTCGAAACGAGAATTGCAGAATGAACAGAGGCTAGTTAAAGGTGAAGTGACGACGTGTGTTGGAAGTGGTTCCAAGATTGATATGATCATCATCGCACACTCCCTATACTTTCGGGATTAGTGTAGAACTGAAATAAATGTTATTTGGCATTTGCGTTGAGCATGAATATGATTTGATCATGTTTGTTGCAATGCGGTTATTCATTTAAAGTCCTAGAATAATTGTTATTCTGTTTACATGAATAAAGCCTTCGATGGTCATACACCTAATGAAAATAGTTTGTCGGATCTCGATCGTAGTGATACACATATTCATAATATTGAAGCAAAAAGATGGAAGGTTAATGACGATAGTGCAACTTATTTTGTGGCACTGCCGTTTGGGGCATATTGGTGTAAAGCGCATAAATAAACTCCATAGTGATGGACTTTTGGAGTCACTTGATTATGAATCACTTGGTGCTTGCGAACCATGCCTCATGGGCAAGATGACTAAAACTCCGTTCTCCGGAACAATGGAGCGAGCAACTGATTTATTGGAAATCATACATACTGATGTATGTAGACTGATGAGTGCTGAGGCTCGCAGCGGATATCGTTATTTTTTGACCTTCACTGATGATTTGAGCAGATATGGGTATATCTACTTGATGAAACACAAGTCTGAAACATTTTAAAAGTTCAAATAAATTTAGAGTGAAGTAGAGAATCATCGTAACAAGAAAATAAAGTTTCTACGATCTGATCGTGGAGGTGAATATTTGAGTTATGAGTTTGGTCTTCATTTAAAACAATGTGGATTAGTTTCACAGCTCATGCCACCCGGAACACCACAGCGTAATGGTGTGTCCGAATGTCGTAACCGTACTTTATTAGATATGGTGCGGTCTATGATGTCTCTTACTGATTTACCACTATCGTTTTGGGGTTATGCTTTAGAGAGAGATGCATTCACGTTAAATAGGGCACCATCTAAATCCATTGAGACGACGCCTTATGAACTGTGGTTTGGCAAGAAACCAAAGTTGTTGTTTCTTAAAGTTTGGGGCTGCGATGCTTATGTGAAAAAGCTTCAACCTGTTAAGCTTGAACCCAAGTCGGAGAAATGTGTCTTCATATGATACCCAAAAGAGACTGTAGGGTACACCTTCTATCACATATCCGAAGGCAAGATATTCGTTGCTAAGAATGGATCCTTTCTAGAGAAGGAGTTTCTCTCGAAAGAAGTGAGTGGGAGGAAAGTGGAACTTGATGAGGTAATTGTACCTTCTCCCGAATTGGAAAGTAGTACATCACAGAAACTAGTTCCAGTGATTCCTACACCAATTAGTGAGGAAGCTAATGATGATGATCATGAAACTTCAGATCAAGTTTCTGCTGAACTTCGTAGATCAACGAGAGTACGTTCCGCACCTGAGTGGTATGGCAACCCAGTTCTGGAAGTCATGTTACTAGACCATGATGAACCTACGAACTATGAGGAAGTGACGATGAGCCCAGATTCCGCAAAATGGCTTGAGGCCATGAAATCTGAGATGGGATCCATGTATAAGAACAAAGTGTGGACTTTGGTTGACTTGCCCGATGATCGGCAAGCCATCAAAAATAAATGGATCTTCAAGAGGAAGACCGACGCTGACGGTAATGTTATTGTTTACAATGCTGGACTTGTTGCGAAAGGTTTTCGACAAGTTCAAGGAGTTGACTATGATGAGATTTTCTCACCTGTATTGATGCTTAAGTCTGTCCGAATCATGTTAGCAATTGCCACATTTTATGATTATGAAATCTGGCAAATGGATGTCAAAACTCCATTCCTGAATGGATATCTTAAAGAAGAGTTGTATATGATGCAACCAGAAGGTTTTGTCTATCCTAAAGGTGCTAACAAAGTGTGCAAGCTCCAGCGATCCATCTATGGACTGGTGCAAGCATCTTAGAGTTGGAATATATGCTTTGATAAGTTGATCAAAGCATATAGTTTTATACAGACTTGCGGTGAAGCCTGTATTTACAAGAAAGAGAGTGGGAGCACTACAGCCTTTCTGATAAGTATATGTGAATGACATATTGTCGATCAGAAATGATGTAGAATTTTCTGGAAAGCATAAAGGAGTGTTTGAAAGGAGTTTTTCAAAGAAATCCTCGGTAAAGTTGCTTACATATTGAGTCTCAAGATCTATAGAGATAGATCGAGACGCTTGATAAGTTTTTTCAATGAGTACATACCTTGTCAAGTTTTTTAAGTAGTTCAAAATGGATCAGTCAGAGAAGGAGTTCTTGCCTGAGTTGTAAGGTATGAAGTTGAGTAAGACTCGAAGCCCGACCTCGGCAGAAGATAGAGAAAGAATGAAAGTCATTCCCTATGCCTCAGCCATAGGTTCTATAAAGTATGCCATGGTGTGTACGAAACCTGTTTTGTACCTTACCATGAGTTTGGCAAGGAGGTACAAAAGTGATCCAAGAGTAGATCACTGGACAACGGTCAAAATTATCCTTAGTTACTGGATGACTAAGGAAATGTTTTCTCGATTATGGAGGTCATAAAGAGTTCATCGAAAGAGTTACACCGATGCAAGCTTTACACTATTCCAGATGACTCTAAGTATCAATCTGGATGCATATTGGAAGTGGGAGTAATTAGCTAGAGTAGCTCCATGCAGAGCATTGTAGACATAGAAATTTTCGAAATACATACGGATCTGTATGTAACAAACCCGTTGACTAAACTTCTCTCACAAGCAAAACATGATCACACCTTATTACTCTTGGGTGTTAATCACATAGCGATGTGAACTAGATTATTGACTCTAGTAAACCCTTTGGGTGTTGGTCACATGGCGATGTGAACAATGGGTGTTATTCACATAACGATGTGAACTATTGGGGTTAATCATATGGTGATGTGATCTAGATTATTGACTCTAGTGCAAGTGGGAGACTGAAGGAAATATGCCCTAGATGCAATACTAAAATTATTATTTATTTCCTTATATCATGATAAATGTTTATTATTCATGCTAGAATTGTATTAACTGGAAACTTAGTACATGTGTGAATACATAGCCAAAACAGTATGTCCCTAGTATGCTTCTACTAGACTAGCTCATTGATCAAAGATGGTTATGTTTCCTAGCTAGCCATAGACATGAGTTGTCATTTGATCAACGGGGTCACATCATGAGAAGAATGATGTGATGGACAAGACCCATCCGTTAGCTTAGCACGATGATCGTTTAGTTTTACTGCTATTGCTTTCTTCATGACTTATACATGTTCCTATGACTATGAGATTATGCAACTCCCGTATACAGGAGGAACACCTTGTGTGCTATCAAACGTCACAACGTAACTGGGTGATTATAAATATGCTCTACAGGTGTCTCCGAAGGTGTTCATGGTGTTGGCATAGATCAAGAATAGGATTTGTCACTCCGAGTGTCGGAGAGGTATCTCTGGGCCCTCTCGGTAATACACATCATAATAAGCCTTGCAAGAAAATGACTAATGAGTTATTCACGGGGTAATGTATTACGGAACGAGTAAAGAGACTTGTCGGTAACGGGATTGAACTAGGTATTGAGATACCGACGATCGAATCTCGGGCAAGTAACATACCGATGACAAAGTGTAACGCCCGGATAATTAAGCTACAGTAATGCTCTACTAATGATGCCACGTCATCGCTCTTACTGTTACTAGAAGTCACTTTGGTTCAAACCGGTTCGAATTCAAATTAAAATAAAGCCAAACAAATAAAGTTTTCAAAGAACAAAACTAAAATGTTCAAAGTGTGGCAAATATTCCATCACCAATTATGGTGCTGACCCAACACTTTTGAATAGTATTTAAATGCCCTTTCTGTAAATATAACAGTGACTAAAACATTTGTTTAAATGATATTTAAATAATGGACAAATATAAACTAAACTATTTTTGTGCCAAAATAATTGTTGCAATGACATAATTGATATTACTAATTTAGGGGCTAGTGTTATATTTTATAAAAGCTAAAACTAAGTTAAAGCAATAAAAGAAAACAGAAATCAAAACATAAAACAAAAAAATAATAACACCTAAAAGGCCTCACCCCTCCCCTGGGCTTTGGCCCAACTAGCCACTAGGCCGGCTCAGCTACCCATTCCCCCCAATTTCCTGTTCCCCTCCCCTCGTGGCCATGCCCGATGGCCGACACGGCCGCGACCGTCGCCGTGGCGGCCATCCGCCGGCTCCCCCAGCCTATAAGGTTGGCGCCCCTCCCCGGCGCCCGAACCCTAGCTTCCCCAATCCTCTTTCTCTTCCTCGGTTCCCCTCCTGGATCTGGACGCCCGAAGCCGCCGTCACCGCGTCACCGCGCTCGCCGTCCGTCTTCGCCGTCCGTCTTCGCCGTCGTCGTCCACGACAACCTCCCCGACCGGCCTCGTCAAGCCTCGACGACCCCCTTCTCCTCAACGGCTGTGAGCGCCGCCCCCCTTTTCCCTCTGCTCCTCGACGCACGCCGTAGCCATAGCTCGCCACGCCCAGCCACGCCTACCGCTGCTGGCACCGACCACGCGCTACCGCCCGCCGCGGCCGGAGCTCCTACTCCGCGAGCTCCTGGCGGCGCCCGTTGCCTTGGCCGCCTTTTGCCTGCGCCCCGCGCCGTCCTCGCACGCCTGCGACTCCGCCGTCGGCCGTCGCCAGCCCCGCCGTGCGCCCAGGTCCCCACCGCCGCCTTGGGCCGCCACCTGCGGCTTGCCGCCGTGCCTCGTTGCTCACGGCCGAGCCCGGCCCGTGGCTCGCCGTGGCCGCCGGCACTCTCCTGCGCCGTGCTGGCCCGCGCCCCGCCGTGGCCTGGACGCCGCCGCAGCCGCGGCTCCGACCGGCCGGCCTCGCCCTCCTACCTCGCTGGCCGGCGCCCCGGTCCGGCGCCCCGCCGTGGCCGCCGGCGCCCGTATGCCCCAGCGCGCCCGGGTGCGCCCCCTTGTGCGGGCGCCCAAGCCCCACCCCCCGTTAAGCCACCCGCCCCGCGCGGCCTAATGGGCCACTAAGCAGTGGGGCCCAGCCCCCTTTTTAAAAAAAAGAAGAATTAAAAAAGAAATGTTATAAAAATATATTAATTAATTAATTAATTGTTTAATTAACTTAATTAATTAGGTTTAACTAAAGTAATTAATTATATTAGTTAACTAAACTGTAGTTAGATAAAATGTGCCTATGACAGGCAAGCCCCACCCCTGTTGACCAGTCAAACGTTGACTGGTCAACTTGGACCCCCTGGCCCACATGTCATCCTCTGTGTGCACTTCTGTGTACACAGAGCTGGGTACCCGTAGCATTTTACTATTAGTTTCGAATTAATAATAAATTACAGAATATTAATAAAACTTTGAAAAATCATATAAAATAATCCGTAACTCGGATGAAAAAGTTTTATATATGAAAGTTGCTCAGAACGACGAGACGAATCCGAATACGCGATCCGTTCGTCCACCACACATCCCTAGCATAGTGAACATGGAACAATCCCCCTCCGGTTCGCTTGTCCGAAAATGCCTAACACTTGGAATGTTATCCCGGGTGTTTTCCCCCTTCGCCGGTATCGTGTAGTACTGCGTTAGAACACGCCTAGTACCGCTTATTGTGATGTCATGCATCTGTGTGCTATGTATTTATTGTTTCTTCCCCCTTTTTCTTCTCCAGTAGACCCCGAGACCGCTGTTGATGCCCCTGTGATTGACTACGTCGACGACGACATTCCTTCCGTTTCAGCGGAGCTTCCAGGCAAGCCCCCCCTTTTTTTGATCATCCCGATATCACCCATTCCATTCTCTCTTATGCTTGCATTAGAATTTTGCTACTGTTATTATTTGATCCTATTCTGATGCATAGCCTGCTTTTGTACCTGCTATTGTTACCTACATGCTATGCTAAACTGCTTAGTATAGGTTGGCTAGTGATCCATCAGTGACCCCACCTTGTCCTTGTTGCCCCTGCTTCATCATCGACTACTCGAGCAACATGATCGAAGGCCGAAGCCCGACTGTCCTTGTTACCCCTGCTTCATCATCGACGACTCGAGCAACGTGATCGAAGACCGGAGCCCGACACTTCACATCACATCACACCCCTTTGTTGCTCGACTCTGCAGAGGTACTATCGGGTGCCGAGGGTGAAACCTCGTAACGCACTCAAGATGATAACTCTGTAGTGTAGCTATTCGGTCGTGGTCATCGAGGGTGATTCCTCTTTCTCCATTCCCGATACTACTCTGTCGTGCAACCCCTCAAGTGTGAACGTCGGGGGTGATTCCTCTTAGTTCGCCTTGACGGACACATCGAGTGGAATTCGTCGGGGGTGATTCCTCGGGTTTTCCACCTTGATGTTTTGGACACACGGTTACATGGACTTTACTTGATACCTTTGTGAAAGGCGGGCGGGCCCGGAGAGCACCCGCGGGAGTTCTTACGGTGGCGGCTGGCTATTTAGCAGTATCACCCAGGAGGGGTGATAGCTCCGGACTTGTCCCGACAGCCGTCACTTCTGTCAATAATGCACTAACAGATTTGGGTATTTGTTCTGAGTTGGCCTCTGGCCTTTACGCACTAACCACCACGCGAGAATAGTTATGGGCCTCGGCGTCGTGGTATCAGCCGAAGCTTTGTCAGACGTCCAGTTCAGCATTGCGGCACGGCCTGGTCGGCGCCCCAGTGGAGGTGGCCTGGATCGCCCTGCGTGCAACGATCCGGAGTGCAACGGGCGATGGCCCATGACCCCGGAGCGCTTAGGATGTAGACCGGCGGGGACCTCTCTGCTGAGCCTAGGTAGGGCTGCGACGTGTTGATCTTCCGAGGCCGGGCATTGACACAGAAAGGTGTGTCCGGCCAGAGATGATCGAGCGTGAGGGTAACGTGGTGCACCCCTGCAGGGAGGTTATCTATTCGAATAGCTGTGTCCACGGTAACGGACGTTCAGTCTTATATCCTGATCTATTATAACTAGAAATGGATACTTGAGATATGTGATGGATATGTGGCTGCGAGATTACTTTATCACAGGGAGTTGAGGAAGGATCTCTAGGCCGTTAATACTACAACATGCTTGTTAAATTATAAACTGCTATTCTGTATTTCCCTCTACTGCTGCAAGATGGTGTTCCCAGAAAATGCTTGAAGATGCTAGTCTTCGATAGGCTAGGCTTTTCCCCTCCTCTTCTGGCATTCTGCAGTTCAGTCCACATATACAGATTTTCCTTTGATACTGATGCATACTTAGTATAGATCCGATGCTTGCGAGTACTTTGGATGAGTACTCACGGTTGCTTTGCTCCCCCTTTTCCCCTTCCTCTTCTTTCTGGTTGTCTCAACCAGATGGCGGATCCCAGGAGCCAGATGCCACCCCAGTCGACTACTACTACTACCCCGACAAAGCCTACTACTACGTGGAGACAGCTGACGACCAGGAGTAGTTAGGAGGTCCCAGGCAGGAGGCCTTGCCTCTTCGATCGTTGATGTTTGTGCTAGCTTTCTTAAGGCAAACTTGTTTAACTTATGTCTGTACTCAGATATTGTTGCTTCCGCTAACTCTGTTGCTTTCGAGCTTCTGTATTCGAGCCCTCGAGGCCCCTGGCTTGTAATATGAAGCTTGTATTATTTTAATTTGTGTCTAGAGTTGTGTTGTGATATCTTCCCGTGAGTCCCTGATCTTGGTCGTACACATTTGCGTGCATGATTAGTGTACGGACAAATCGGGGGCGTCACAAGTTGGTATCAGAGCCGACTGCCTGTAGGATCCCCCTTTCCAACTCATTGGCCGAAGTTGAGTCTAGTCTTTGGAAAACTGTTTTACTAACATGGCTGTGTGGCTTACGGGCCCACATCGCCAATTGGGTGGTATTAGGATCTTTTACTCCTCGACCTTACTCCAGGACTCTGAAATCTCTTCTATTCGGGTTAAACGAATTTACTAACTCAAATATTAGGATCCCGTGACCATATTCACCCCAAAGATGGATATAGCCATAGTTTTCCTTAGTAGTAGTTTTGAATAGTGCACCCTATGTCCTGTTGTCTAGCCGCCATTCATAGTGTTTCCTTCACTATGCAAGTTTCATCATGAGTTGTCACTAGTCTTAACAAATGCTCAATGCTAAACTACTCCTTGTTACATTTTAACAGGATGGCTGACGATCCACCACCTCCTCCCTATATTGCCGCAATGATGCAGCAGTTTGAACTGAATCGTCAGTTTATGACTGGAGTAATGGCTCAGCTTCCAAACCAGAATGCTCATCAATAGCTTGCCCCAATAACACTGCCAGAATTTATGCGCCTCAACCCGTCCATTTTCCGCAACTCCACCAATCCCATGGATGCTGATGATTGGCTTCGTGACATCCAGTTTGAGATGAAGTCAACTAGTGTTGCTCCCGCCAGTTATGTCACCTTTGCGACATTTCACTTGAAAGGTCCAGCTGCCCAATGGTGGGAAAGCCATAGGGGTATGCTGCCTGCTGAAACTGTAACCACTTGGTAGGAATTTCAGTTAGCCTTCCGTGCATGGCACATTCCTCAAGGTCTGATGGACCAGAAGAAGAAGGAGTTTCGCAAACTCTCACAGGGCACAATGACTATGGACGAATATCAGAGGAAATTCCTTGAATTATCCCACTATGCTGAGGATGACGTCGACACTGACGCTCGTAAGCAGGAGAAATTCCGTGAAGGATTGCATCCCGATATAAAGCTCGCACTTGTTGCTCATGATTGCGTAGACTTTGCGACGCTTGTCAGCCAAGCTTTTCGAACTGAAACTGGTCTGAACGAGTACCAGGAGTCGCTCAAGCGTACTAGAGATGTAGGCCCATCCTCGGGCCAGCCTTCTCAGAAACGTCAAGTCTGGATCCCACACAATGTTCATCACCGACCTGCTCCGACACCAAGGCCGTCTTATGTTGCACCTCGTCTGCCTCCGCCGCCGAGTCAACTAACCATTCAGGGTGGACAATCCAATAATGTGGCTCCTCCCCATAATGATGGCTTATGCCGCAAGTGTGGACAACCAGGGCACCTTGCTATCAACTGTCGCACGGGTCAGCCGCAAAATACTCCACGTCCTCATGTTGGTCGTAAGAAGGGCCGTCGAACCCATCAGATCGGAAGTTGTAGTGCCGGACCACCTGGTATGACTGGTGGTCAAGTCACCCATGTCAAGATTGAAGAAGCTCGTGAGTCCCCAAAAATCGTGATGGGTACCCTTCGCGTTAATTCAGTGCCAGCTTCTGTTCTCTTTGATTCAGGAGCATCACATGCCTTTGTGTCCCAACAATTTGCTCAGTTGCATGGGCTCGATATGGAAAATTTGCCCACTCCTTTAGCAGTTCAATCTCCGGGATCCAAATGGCAAACCACAATGTTATGCCCTCGCAACCAAATCGAGATTGGAGGTCTACTATTTCCGGCTTCTCTCATTGTGCTCGGACCTTCCAATATAGACATCATCCTTGGTATGGATTGGTTGACAGCCCATAATGCTTTGATTGACTGTGCTGCCAAGACAGTCCAGCTCACTCACCCTTCTGGCCAGACAGTCCAATACTCAACCCAAGCAGCGCAGGATGCCGAGAATCAAATATATGTTCTGAATGCATTGAATGCTTCACCTCTTGAAGGAATAGAGAACATTCCAGTCGTTCGTGATTTCGAAGATGTCTTTCCAGAAGAACTTCCAGGAATACCCCCTGCTAGAGCTGTTGAATTCATCATAGACTTGAAGCCGGGTACTACTCCTATTGCCAAGCGGCCATACAAGATGCCGCCGCATGAACTCCTTGAGCTTAAGGAGGAAATTGACACTTCACTTCGTTAGGGTTTTATCCGTCCAAGTTCCTCTGCTTGGGGAGCACCTTCTCTCTTTGTCAAGAATAAGGATTGTACGAATCGTTTGGTCCAAGATTACCGACCTATCAACCAAGCAACAATTTAGAACAAGTATCCACTTCCCAGAATCAACAATCTGTATGATCAACTTGCTGGCTCCTCAGTATTCTCTAAACTTGATTTGAGGTTGGGTTACCACCAGATTCGGGTTCGTGAAGAGGATATTCCCAAGACCGCATTCGTTACTCGCTATGGTTCATACGAGTACACCGTCATGTCTTTCGGCTTGACCAATGCTCCAGCAACATTCTCCCGATTAATGAACTATATATTCATGGAATACCTCGATAAGTTTGTCGTGGTTTATTTGGATGATATCCTTGTATATTCCAAGAACAAAGAGGAACATGCTGAACATCTTCGTCTTGTTCTAGAAAAGCTTCGAGAACATCAACTATATGCTAAGTATTCCAAGTGTGAGTTCTGGCTTCCCAAAGTAACCTACCTTGGGCATGTTATCTCCAAGGATGGTATAGCTGTCAACCCCGAGCGAGTTCAGGCTATTCTCGATTGGACCCCTCCAAAGAATGTCAAACAAGTCAGAAGTTTTCTCAGACTCGCCAGCTATTGTCGTCGATTTGTCGAGAACTTCTCCAAGGTTGCCAAACCCCTGACCGGTCTGCTTCACAAAGGTGTCAGGTTCGAATGGACAAAAAAGTGTCAGGAAAGTTTCCAGGCACTCAAAGACAAACTGACTTCTGCCCCAGTGCTTGCTCCTCCAGATACAAGAAGGATTTCGTCATTTACTGCGATGCTTCACGTCAAGGATTGGGCTGTGTCCTAATGGAAGAGCGCAAGGTGTTTGCTTATGGCTCTCGTCAGTTGCGCCCTCATGAAGAGAACTATCCAGTTCATGACCTCGAGCTTGCTGCTGTCATATATGCTCTTAAACAGTGGCGACATTACCTTCTCGGTAATCGTTGTGAGATATTCTCCGACCACCAAACTCTGAAGTATCTGTTTACTCAACCAGATTTGAACCTCCGCCAACAGAGATGGATGGAGACTGTAGCTGATTTTGACTTGGGTATTTCTTATACGCCGGGCAAGGCTAATGTAATGGCTGATGCCTTGAGCCGCAAGTCTTATTGCAACCACCTCCAGGTTCACAAGGTTCAAACCTCGCTTGTTGAAGAATTCAGAAAGCTGAACCTCCATATTGTTCCTCCCGGAGCACTCGCTCCCCCTCCTCCAGAATTTCAGAAGATGAATCTTCGTGTTGTTTCCCAGAGTTCCCTTAATACCCTGGCTGTCGTACCCGATCTTGTGAGCAGTATCAAGACTATTCAACATTATGACTCTGAAGTCGAGAAGATTAAACGCTATCTCCCAGAAGGAAAGCCCTCATTCTTCACCATTGCCGATGATGGCGCCTTGTACTTCAAAGGTCGCCTAGTGGTGCCATGTGCAAGGGAACACCTGGATCAGACTCCAAAGGTTATGAAAGAAGCTCATGATACACCTCTGTCTATTCATCCTAGTAGTACCAAGATGTACCAAGGCATTCGTCAGAGATTCTGGTGGTCTAATATGAAGCAAGACATTGCTCGTTATGTTGCTGAGTGTGACATTTGCCGTCGTATCAAAGCAGAACATCAAAGGCCTGCTGGAACTCTACAACCTATCTCTATTCCTGAATGGAAATGGGACCATGTCGAAATGGACTTTGTCACTGGTTTTCCCAAATCGCAGAAAGGTAATGATGTTATTCTTGTCGTCATTGACCGGCTTTCTAAAGTTGCACACTTCCTGGCTGTCAAAGAAACGATCATTGCTAGTCAGCTGGCAACCCTCTATATGTCCAGAATTGTTTCCCTCCATGGTATTCCATGGGTTATCAGCTCAGACCGTGGCAGCTTATTCACTTCAAGATTCTGGGCAAGTTTCCAAGAAGCAATGGGAACTCATCTATCTTTCAGCACTGCATTTCACCCTTAGTCGCAGGGACAAGTTGAACGCGTCAATCAAGTTCTCGAAGACATGCTTCGAGCTTGTGTTATTTCCTTCGGCAGGAAATGGGAGGAATCTCTCCCGTATGCTGAGTTCTCTTACAACAATAGCTATCATGCTAGTCTCAAGATGGCCCCCTTCGAAGTGTTATATGGGCGAAAGTGTCGAACCCCTCTGAACTGGTCAGAAACTGGGGAACGTCCACTCTTCGGTCCGGATATTATCCAACACGCTGAAGAACAAGTCCGCGTCATTCGCGAGAATCTCAAGACTGCTCAGTCACGTCAGAAAAGTCAGTATGACCGTCATCACCAAGACATGGTCTATCAACCTGACGAAAAGGCTTATCTTCGAGTCACACCTATGAAGGGTGCACACCGCTTCGGTATCAAGGGCAACCTAGCTCCTCGCTATATTGGTCCATTCACTATTCTCGAGAGACGTGGGAAAGTGGCATATCAGTTGGAACTCCCGTCGAATCTTTCTCAGGTTCATGATGTGTTCCACGTGTCACAACTCCGTCGCTGTTTCAAGGACCCTATCAGAGCAGTGGATCATGAAGTGCTTGAGTTGCAGCAAGACCTCTCCTATAAAGAGCATCCGGTCCGCATTCTCGACCAAGATGAACGCCGCACACGCTAGAAGGCGATAAAGTTCCTCAAGGTCCAGTGGTCGCATCACTCTGAAGACGAAGCCACTTGGGAACGCGAGGATCGTCTGCGTGAAGAATACCCTGCACTGTTTCCTTCTACTTCCTAAAATCTCGGGACGAGATTTCTTGTAGTGGAGGAGATTTGTAACGCCCGGATAATTAAGCTACAGTAATGCTCTACTAATGATGCCACGTCATCGCTCTTACTGTTACTAGAAGTCACTTTGGTTCAAACCGGTTCGAATTCAAATTAAAATAAAGCCAAACAAATAAAGTTTTCAAAGAACAAAACTAAAATGTTCAAAGTGTGGCAAATATTCCATAACCAATTATGGTGCTGACACAACACTTTTGAAAAGTATTTAAATGCCCTTTCTGTAAATATAACAGTGACTAAAACATTTGTTTAAATGCTATTTAAATAATGGACCAATATAAACTAAATTATTTTAGTGCCAAAATAATTGTGGCAATGACATAATTGATATTACTAATTTAGGGGCTAGTGTTATATTTTATAAAAGCTAAAACTAAGTTAAAGCAATAAAAGAAAATAGAAATCAAAACATAAAACAAAATAATAATAACACCTAAAAGGCCTCACCCCTCCCCTGGGCTTTGGCCCAACTAGCCACTAGGCCGGCCCAGCTCCCCATTCCCCCCAATTTCCTGTTCCCCTCCCCTCGTGGCCATGCCCGATGGCCGACACGGCCGCGGCCATCGCCGTGGCGGCCATCCGCCGGCTCCCCCGGCCTATAAGGTTGGCGCCCCTCCCCGGCGCCCGAACCCTAGCTTCCCCGATCCTCTTCCTCTTCCTCGGTTCCCCTCCTGGATCTGGACGCCCGAAGCCGCCGTCACCTCATCACCGCGCTCGCCGTCCGTCTTTGCCGTCGTCGTCCACGACAACCTCCCCGACCGGCCTCGTCAAGCCTCGACGACCCCCTTCTCGTCAACGGCTGTGAGCGCCGCCCCCCTTTTCCCTCTGCTCCTCGACGCACGCCGTAGCCATAGCTCGCCACGCCCAGCCACACCTACCGCTGCTGGCGCCGACCCTACGCTACCGCCCGCCGCGGCCGGAGCTCCTACTCCGCGAGCTTCTGGCGGCGCCCGTTGCCTTGGCCGCCTTTTGCCTGCGCCCCGCGCCGTCCTCGCACGCCTACGACTCCGCCGTCGGCCGTCGCCAGCCCCGCCGTGCGCCCAGGTCCCCACCGCCGCCTTGGGCCGCCACCTGCGGCTTGCCGCCGTGCCTCGTTGCTCGCGGCCGAGCCCGCCTCGTGGCTCGTCGTGGCCGCTGGCGCTCTCCTGCGCCGTGCTGGCCCGCGCCCCGCCGTGGCCTGGACGCCGCCGCAGCCGCGGCTCCGACCGGCCGGCCTCGCCCCCCTACCTCGCCGGCCGGCGCCCCGCCGTGGCCGCCGGCGCCCGTATGCCCCAGCGCGCCCGGGTGCGCCCCCTTGTGCGGGCGCCCAAGCCCCAGCCCCCGTTAAGCCACCCGCCCCGCGTGGCCTAATGGGCCACTGAGTAGTGGGGCCCAGCCCCCTTTTTTAAAAAAAGAAGAATTAAAAAAGAAATATTATAAAAATATATTAATTAATTAATTAATTAATTGTTTAATTAACTTAATTAATTAGGTTTAACTAAAGTAATTAATTAGATTAGTTAACTAAACTGTAGTTAGATAAAATGTGCCTATGACAGGCAAGCCCCACCCCTGTTGACCAGTCAAACGTTGACTGGTCAACTGGGACCCCCTGGCCCACATGTCATCCTCTGTGTGCACTTCTGTGTACACAGAGCTGGGTACCCGTAGCATTTTACTATTATTTTCGAATTAATAATAAATTACAGAATATTAATAAAACTTTGAAAAATCATATAAAATAATCCGTAACTCGAAAGAAAAAGTTTTATATATGAAAGTTGCTCAGAACGATGAGATGAATCCGAATACGCGATCCGTTCGTCCACCACACATCCCTAGCATAGTGAACATGGAACAATCCCCCTCCGGTTCGCTTGTCCGAAAATGCCTAACACCGGGAATGTTTTCCCGGGTGTTTTCCCCCTTCGCCGGTATCGTGTAGTACTGCGTTAGAACACGCCTAGTACCGCTTATTGTCATGTCATGCATCTGTGTGCTATGTAATTATTGTTTCTTCCCTCTCTTCTTCTCCGGTAGACCCCGAGACCGCTGCTGATGCCCCTGTGATTGACTACGTCGACGACGACATTCCTTCCGTTTCAGCGGAGCTTCCAGGCAAGCCCCCCCTTTTTTTTGATCATCCCGATATCACCCATTCCATTCTCTCTTATGCTTGCATTAGAATTTTGCTACTGTTATTGTTTGATCCTATTCTCATGCATAGCCTGCTTTTGTACCTGCTATTGTTACCTACATGCTATGCTAAACTGCTTAGTATAGGTTGGCTAGTAATCCATCAGTGACCCCACCTTGTCCTTGTTGCCCCTGCTTCATCATCGACTACTCGAGCAACGTGATCGAAGGCCGAAGCCCGACTGTCCTTGTTACCCCTGCTTCATCATCGACGACTCGAGCAACGTGATCGAAGACCGGAGCCCGATACTTCACATCACATCACACCCCTTTGTTGCTCGACTCTGCAGAGGTACTATCGGGTGCCGAGGGTGAAACCTCGTAACGCACTCATGATGATAACTCTGTAGTGTAGCTATTCGGTCGTGGTCATCGAGGGTGATTCCTCTTTCTCCATTCCCGATACTACTCTGTCGTGCAACCCCTCAAGTGTGAACGTCGGGGGTGATTCCTCTTAGTTCGCCTTGACGGACACATCGAGTGGAATTCGTCGGGGGTGATTCCTCGGGTTTTCCACCTTGATGTTTTGGACACACAGTTACATGGACTTTACTTGATACCTTTGTGAAAGGCGGGCGGGCCCGGAGAGTACCCGCGGGAGTTCTTACGGTGGCGGCTGGTTGTTTAGCAGTATCACCCAGGAGGGGTGATAGCTCCGGACTTGTCCCGACAGCCGTCACTTCTGTCAATAATGCACTAACAGATTTGGGTATTTGTTCTGAGTTGGCCGCTGGCCTTTACGCACTAACCGCCACGCGAGAATAGTTATGGGCCTCGGCGTCGTGGTATCAGCCGAAGCTTTGTCAGACATCCAGTTCAGCACTGCGGCACGACCTGGTCGGCGCCCCAGTGGAGGTGGCCTGGATCGCCCTGCGCGCAACGATCCGGAGTGCAACGGGCGATGGCCCATGACCCCGGAGCGCTTAGGATGTAGACCGGCGGGGACCTCTCTGCTGAGCCTAGGTAGGGCTGCGACGTGTTGATCTTCCGAGGCCGGTCATTGACACAGAAAGGTTTGTCCGGCCAGAGATGATCGAGCGTGAGGGTAACGTGGTGCACCCCTGCAGGGAAGTTATCTATTCGAATAGCCGTGTCCATGGTAACGGACGTTCAGTCTTATATCCTGATCTATTATAACTAGAAATGGATACTTGAGATATGTGATGGATATGTGGCTGCGAGATTACTTTCACGCAGGGAGTCGAGGAAGGATCTCTAGGCCGTTAATACTACAACATGCTTGTTAAATTATAAACTGCTATTCTGTATTTCCCTCTACTGCTGCAAGATGGTGTTCCCAGAAGATGCTTGAAGATGCTAGTCTTCGATAGGCTAGGCTTTTCCCCTCCTCTTCTGGCATTCTGCAGTTCAGTCCACATATACAGATTTTCCTTTGATACTGATGCATACTTAGTATAGATCTGATGCTTGCGAGTACTTTGGATGAGTACTCACGGCTGCTTTGCTCCCCCTTTTCCCCCGTCCTCTTCTTTCTGGTTGTCTCAACCAGATGGCGGATCCCTGGAGCTAGATGCCACCCCAGTCGACAACTACTACTACCCTGACGAAGCCTACTACTACATGGAGATAGCTGACGACCAGGAGTAGTTAGGAGGTCCCAGGCAGGAGGCCTTGCCTCTTTGATCGTTGATGTTTGTGCTAGCCTTCTTAAGGCAAACTTGTTTAACTTATGTCTGTACTCAGATATTGTTGCTTCCGCTAACTCTGTTGCTTTCGAGCTTCTGTATTCGAGCCCTCGAGGCCCCTGGCTTGTAATATGAAGCTTGTATTATTTTAATTTGTGTCTAGAGTTGTGTTGTGATATCTTCCCGTGAGTCCCTGATCTTGGTCGTACACATTTGCGTGCGTGATTAGTGTACGGACAAATCGGGGGCGTCACACAAAGGGAACAAATTATGTTGTTATGCGGTTTGACCGATAAAGATCTTCGTAGAATTTGAAGGAGCCAATATGAGCATCCAGGTTCCGCTATTGGTTATTGACATGAGATGAGTCTCGGTCATGTCTACATAGTTCTCGAGTTTTGATGACGATTGGTATTATGAGTTTATGAGTTTTGATGTACCGAAGGTAGTTCAGAGTCCCAGATAAGATCACGAACATGACGAGGAGTCTCCGAATGTCTGAGACATAAAGATTGATATATTGGACGACTATATTCGGACACCGAAAGTGTTCCGAAAATTTTCGGAATTAACCGGAGTGCCGGGGGGTTACCGGAACCCCCGGGGGAAGATATGGGCCCTGATGGGCTTTAGTGGAAAGGAGAGAGGGCCGGCCAGGGCTGGGCCGCGCGCCCCCCTCCTTGGTCTGAATTGGACAAGGAAAGGAGGGGGGTGGCGCCCCTTTCCTTCTCCCTCTCCCTCTCCTTCCTTCCCTCTCTCTCTCTCTTGGTGATTCCTACTAGGCTTGCTCCTCTAGGCGCGCCATAGAGAGGCCGACCGGCCTCCCTTCTTGCTCCTTTATATACAGGGGCAGGGGGGCACCCTAGAAGACACAAGTTGATCTTTCCAGCCGTGTGCGGTGCCCCCCTCCATAGAAACACACCTCGGTCATACCGTTGCAGTACTTAGGCGACCGCAAGAAAATGCAAAGAAGCATGGTCAAATTAAGTCAGACCGCAAGAAAATAAATAGTTATAATGCTATTATACTACTATCACTTAGTCTTGTTCTTCATGAATAGGAATTTAAAAAGGAGGGCCCAGTGGATATTAAAATTCCTACGGTTATTCTTTGAAAGAGACACTAAAGGAAAAATTCCTACAGTTTTCGTTTCTTCCATTCCTATGAAACAAATGCATGAGAATAGTTCTACCATAGGTAATTTTCCAATTCCTATGTTTTTCCTTCACTTTTCCTTTCAACCAGTGGCAACTCTAGTAGTCAGGCTTGATCAGGCAATAGCCTGCAGAAATGTTTTTGTACTACTACTACTTTCGACCCAGGCCATTGACCTACTAGCTCAACTCCCAGGCCCATCTACACATGCACAGCCCCAACGCCTAGAAATAAATAATGATGGCTTTCAAGAGAGTCCAACATGGATAGCTAACTTTCTAGTACTTCACTACTTGTCATGTAGGAGAAACTATTTGTATTTTCAATTACTACGTGTGCTCACTGGACAATATATATTACAGAGTAAAAAATATATTCGACGAGTGTTGCGGGATACCCACGGCCACCAATGGGACCAGGAGGCCCCTTGCTGGTTCGGCAGGGGGACGTAGTGTTGCACAAAGAGCAGACCAGCGCGCGGCAGCACATCGGGGAGCATACAAGCAATTTACCCAGGTACGGGCCGCCGCAAGGCGTAAGACCCTACACCTGCTTTGGTGGATTGATGATGGAATGGTGGTGGTGGAGCACAGTACACTCGCCTGACAAGGGTTGCCTTTGGGCAGTCGTGACTATGCGCGTACGGTCATGTGGGGTTCTCTATTCTCCAACCCTTTCTACGGTTGCCATGGGCCTCCTTTTATAGATCAAGGGGCGACCATAGTGGCAAAGTAGTCATTATGCACTAACATGATAGCAAAAAACGCTATCATACCTAACTCTGTGGGCTGACAGGGTGCATTAAATGCACCGCTTAGTGTCACATCACTGATCGCCCGGCAAGGCTTGCCGGGCTCCTTCGCCAGCTCCGCGCTTGTCTTCATGACACGTCGTAGGACGGATGTCATCTGTAGGTTCTTCTTGTGGGAACTGGCTGCCATGTGGCTAATGGCTGCCACTTAATCATCTTGCGGCTTGACACCGCATTGATTGACGACGTGGGTCGCACTTGAGTGCTTGGTGAGGCGGTTTGGCCTCCGTGAGACCCCGCCAGGCCCTGCCGTGGTGTTTCTGCTATCTGCTTACGGGGATGGCCTCGCCCCTTGCCGGGCTCGCCTGCCCGGCAATGGAGGCCCTTCTCTTGGTGATGTCTTGCTTATCTAGCTTGGCCTCGGTATCTCTGCTCTGAGCTGGTATTCTTGATCTCTTGGTTTCTCGTACTCTTGGCTTGGCCTTGGATTGTCCGTGAACGAGTCATGGGAAAATACATACCCCTGTATATTTCGCCGACATAATCCCCCGGCCTAAGCCACACATGTCACTGGGCACATTGGGTTAGGTCCCAAACAGTGCGCGGACACGTGGCAGGAGAGAGCTGAGGGCGCTAGTTCCGTCATGATGACCTATTGCTCCAACGTCCACTTTGCGCAATTACCGCGCGTAGTGGGATCGTGGGGCTGTTGCAGTTACGGTGAAAACGGTAACTTTCTGAAGCGTCGCGCCTCTGTTTCGCTTTTCCCTTCCTTAAGAGAAGTAAAAGCCGAATAACACGACCCATATGCCTCCTGCCCTGCTCCCCCGTCTCCTTCTTCCACAAGCCAAGCAACATCTCCTTCTTTTTCCCTCCCTTCCGCCGCCAGCCTGTCCCTGACAACGGACGCTGAGCTTGACGAAGAGCTTCAGCACCTCCTGGCCCCACTCGACCTGGGGGTGGAAGAGGCCAATGACTCTGCTGCCGTTGCCATGGATTCAACTTTTGTGTACTCTTTGGTAGTGGGTGTGAAGGAGATGCAGGCCCGGTACTGAGACGTCTCCAACGTATCTACTTTTCCAAACAATTTTGCCCTTGTTTTGGACTCTAACTTGCATGATTTGAATGGAACTAACCCAGACTGACGCTGTTTTCAGCAGAACTGCCATGGTGTTATTTTTGTGCAGAAATAAAAGTTCTCGGAATGACCTGAAAATCAACGGAGAATTTTTTTGGAATATATAAAAAATACTGGCGGAAGATACCAGACCAGGGGGGCCACACCCTTTCCACGAGGGTGGGGGGGAGCCTGGACGCGCCCCCTGCCTCGTGGGCCCCCTGATGCTCCACTGACCTCAACCCCGACTCCATATATTCACTTTTGAGGAGAAAAAAATCAGAGGGAAGGATTCATCACGTTTTACGATACGGAGCCGCCGCCAAGCCCTAATCTCTCTCGGGAGGGCTGATTTGGAGTCCGTTCGGGGCTCCGGAGAGTGGAGATCGTCGCCGTCGTCATCATCAACCTCCCTCCATCACCAATTCCATGATGCTCACCGCCGTGCGTGAGTAATTCCATCGTAGGCTTGCTGGACGGTGATGGGTTGGATGAGATTTACCATGTAATCGAGTTAGTTTTGTTTAGGTTTGATCCCTAGTATCCACTATGTTTTAAGATTGATGTTGCTTTGACTTTGCCATGCTTAATGCTTGTCACTAGGGCCCGAGTGCCATGATTTCAGATCTAAACCTATTATGTTTTCATGAATATATGAGAGTTCTTGATCCTATCTTGCAATTCATTAGTCACCTACTATGTGTTATGATCCGGCAACCCCAAAGTGACAATAATCGGGACCACTCCCGATGATGACCGTAGTTTGAGGAGTTCATGTATTCACTATGTGTTAATGCTTTGGTCCGATACTCTATTAAAAGGAGGCCTTAATATCCCTTAGTTTCCAATAGGACCCCGCTGCCACGGGAGGGTAGGACAAAAGATGTCATGCAAGTTCTTTCCTATAAGCACGTACGACTATATTCGGAATAAATGCCTACATTACATTGATGACCTGGAGCTAGTTCTATGTCACCCTATGTTATAACTATTACATGAGGAATCACATCTATCCATCACCGATCCAATGCCTACGAGCTTTTCACATATTGCTTGTTGCTTAGTTACTTTTCCGCTGCTGCTGTTACAATCACTACAAAACTACTATCGCTAATTTTGCCACAGTTACAGTTACTTCCATACTACTTTGCTACTAAATACCTTGCTGCAGATATTAAGTCCTCCAGGTGTGGTTGAATTGACAACTCAACTGCTAATACTTGAGAGTATTATTTGGCTCCCCTTGTGTCGAATCAACAAATTTGGGTTGAATACTCTACCCTCGAAAACTATTGCGATCCCCTACACTTGTGGGTTATCAAGACTATTTCTGGCGCCGTTGCCGAGGAGCATAGCTATATTCTTTAAGTCACTTGGGATTTATATCTGTTGATCACAATGAAGAACTTGAAAGACTCAAAATCCAAGATTTGTCCCTCAACTACGAGGGGAGGTAAGGAACTGCCATCTAGCTCTGCACTTGATTCACCCTCTGTTATGAGTAAATCTGCGACACCTACTCCTGCTATTGAATCTGATATGTCGCATGTTCTTGATGATGCCACTTCTGCTTTGTATGATGAAACTACTTCTATGCTTGATAATACTGTGCCACTAGGTGAATTTCTTTATGAACAAATTGCTAGGGTTAGAGAGAATGCAAATATTGAAACTGATAATATTGATGAAAGTGATGATGAAGATTCTCCCCCTAGATATGAATTGCCTGTTGTGCCCGAGGGTTATGTTATGGATGAAGAAACTACTCGAGACTTTCTTGCTTGCAATGATAGATATGATCTTAAGAAATTATTGGCTAAGCTGAAGGAAAAGTCTTTGAATGCTAGAATGAAATATGACCCTGTTTTTGCTACTTCATCTATATGTGTTCCCGACAATGATTATGATTTCTCTGTCGATCCTGAGTTAATTACATTGGTTGAGTCTGATCCTTTCCATGGCTATGAATCTGGAACTGTTGTGGCACATCTTACTAAACTGAATAATATAGCCACCCTATTCACCAATGAGGAAAAACTTCGTTACTACTATATCCTTAAATTATTTCCGTTCTCGTTAAAGGGTGATGCTAAGACATGGTTTAATTCTCTTGATCCTAGTTGTGTGCGTAGTCCCCAGGATATGATTTATTACTTATCTGTTAAATATTTTCGCGCTCATAAGAAACAAGCTGCCTTATGGGAAATATATAATTTTGTGCAAATTGAAGAAGAGAGTCTCCCACAAGCTTGGGGGAGGCTTCTCCAATTACTTAATGCGTTGCCTCATCATCTTCTTAAGAAAATTTAAATACTTGATAACTTTTATAATGGACTAACCGATACTTTCAGAGACCACCTAGATAGTTGTGCTGATTGTGTTTTCAGGGAAAGAATTGTCGATCAAGCTGAATTGTTGTTGAATAATATATTGACCAATGAAAATAATTGGACACTTCCTGAACCAACTCCTAAGCGAACTCCGAAGAAAAGGGGTGTTCTATTTCTCAGTCCTGACGATATGCAAGAGGCAAAGAAATCTATGAAAAAAGGTATTAAAGCTGAAGATGTTAAGAATTTACCACCTATTGAAGAAATACATGGTCTTGATAACCCGACACAGGCAGTAAAGGTAAATTCTCTCTATAGATTTGATGAAGGTGATATTCCTCGCTATAAGTCTGCTAGCCAATGTTTAGATGAGTTTGACAATTTTATTGTTAAACAAGAAAACTTCAATGCTTATGTTGGTAGACAATTGCAACGTAATGCTTATATGATTGAACACTTGAGTGATTATATGTCTAGAGTTAAAGGTGAACTTAAACTCATTAGTAAACATGCTTCTATGGTTACCACTCAAGTAGAACAAGTACTTAAAGCACAAAATGATTTGTTCAATGAATTAAATAGTAAGAAAAATGATAATGCTATTAGAGTTGTGACTAGAGGTGGTAGAATGACTCAAGAACCTCTGTATCCTGAAGGCCATCCTAAGAGAATTGAGCAAGATTCTCAGAGAGCTAATGCAGAATCACCTAGTTCTTCTATGAAGAAGAAAAATAAAAATCATAGGACTTTGCATGCTTCTAGTGAACCTGTTGTTGACATACCTAAGAATCCCAATTATATCTCTATCTCTGATGCTGAAACACAATCTCGTAATGAACATGAACCTAGTGATAATGTTAATGATGATGTTCATGATGATGCTCAACCTAGAAATAACGATGATGTAGAGATTGAACCTGCTGTTGATCTTGATAACCCACAATCAAAGAATCAACATTATGATAAGAGAGACTTTTTTGCTAGGAAGCACGGTAAAGAAAGAGAACCATGGGTTCAGAAACCCATGCCTTTCCCTCCTAAATCATCCAAGAAAAAGGATGATGAGGATTTTGAGCGCTTTGCTGAAATGATTAGACCTATGTTTTTGTGTATGCATTTGACTGATATGCTTAAAACAAATCCTTATGCTAAGTATATGAAAGATATTATTACAAATAAAAGAAAGATACCTGAAGTTGAAATTTCCACCATGCTTGCCAATTATACTTTTAAAGGTGGAATACCTAAGAAACTAGGAGATCCGGGAGTGCCCACTATACCTTGCTCCATTAAAAGAAACTATGTTAAAACTGCTTTGTGTGATCTTGGAGCTGGTGTTAGTGTTATGTCTCTCTCTTTATATCGTAGACTTGACTTGAATAAGTTGACACCTACTGAAATATCTTTGCAAATGGCCAATAAATCAACTACTATACCTGTCGATATTTGTGAGGATGTGCCTGTTGTGGTTGCAAATGTTACTATTCTAACGGACTTTGTTATCCTTGATATTCCCGAGGATGATAGTATGTCTATTATCTTTGGTAGACCCTTTTTGAATACTGCAGGGGCTGTTATTGATTGTAACCAAGGCAATGTCACTTTTCATGTCAATGGTAATGAGTATATGGTACACTTTCCGAGGAAACAACCTCAGGTCCACAGTATCAATTCTATTGGAAAATTTTCAACGATTATTATTGGAGGTTTTAAATTTCCTCTTCCTACTGTCCAGAAGAAATATGATATTCTTATTGTTGGGGACATACATATCCCCATTGAGGTAACCTAGTGTTATTCGAAAATTCTCCGGTTTCATGTTACTCGGAAAGAGTTTATTAACAAGACCTGATCAACCTTGTTAATGGATTCCTTTTGATGAGCATGAGATGGTTAAATTTAGAAAGCACAACTTTCTGTACCCTCCTTTATTTTCTGTTAATTAGATTAAATAAAGCAAAAATAGTATTTTTTTGTCTGTTTTCTAATTTAACCGTGCAATAAAAAATATCCCAAAAATAAAGGTTCTCCAAATGCCCCGAAAATGAAATATATTTTTTTCTAGAATATTTAAGAATATTTGGCACCGAGAACACAACAGCGGGAGCCAGCACCTGGCCATGAGGGTACAGGGTGCGCCCACCCCCCCCTGGGCATGCCCCCTGCCTCGTGGGCCCCACGTGGCCCCCCTCCACTTACTCCAGCACCCACACACTCTTTCTTCCTCCCAAAAAATTCACCAACCAGCTCAGGCACGGGTTCTAGCTTATCTTGCTGCCATTTTTGATCTCCTTGCTCAAAGCTCCATTCACGAAACTGTTCGGGGAGATTGTTCTTTGGTGTGTGACTCCACCAATGGTCCAATTAGTTTTTGTTCTAGTCCTTTATTTATTGCAAATTTTGCTGCTTAGATGACCCTGTTCTTGAGCTTGCATGTCAAATTTATGTGGTCAAAAGTAGTTCTAATGCATGATATAGTCTCTAGGCACTTGTGGGAGTAGTTGCTATCAATCTTGTTGAGTTTGGTTCACTTTTATATGGAGTCACTAAAAATCTCAGAATTTTTCCAGAAAAATGCATAGGAAAATCTACCAAGGTGGTTGCTCAAGGAAGCAAGGACCATGGCTCGCGATACGTGAGCCAAACGATGAACTACCGAGGAAAGCTCAAGTGTGACCATGTGAATGGCTATCAGAGGAGTTCATGATCCAGACAACATTAAGGAAGAATTTTACACATATGTGCGTAATGCTGATATTGAGGACTTCGTGTCAGATAACTGCCCGCGGTACCATTACCTAACTGATTCCTTTGTGAGAAGATTTAAATTTACATCTTCACGTAATTCTCACACTGTCTTGTTTGATCTTTATGATAAATCTTATACTATGGACCTAGAAGATTTTAATGAAGCTTGTAAACTCCCACAGCTTGGTAACGTTGGTGAGCCTCGCAAATCTGAGTTTAAGGACTTTCTAGCTAGTATCACTATGGGGGAATATAGAGAAATCACACAAGCTACCATAAGGAGCATTCATTTCCCTGCTATACATTATTTTGCTCTCTTCATTGGTAGATGCATTAACGGTAAAGATGAGGCTTGCCACATGTGTGTACCAGATCTCAGTGTCCTCAAAAGTGCGGTATTAGGTGATCGACAATATAATTTGGGGGCCATTGTTGCACGTAGGTTACATCTTTAAGGTTTAAATGGAGATTTGTTTGGTGGAACTTATGCAACTCGCTTGGCTAATTATCTCCATGTGCCCATACACGAGAATGATGTGAAGTTGCCTCCTGCTTTTCTAGATTATAATGCCATGATTCGCCATCAGTTCATTGAGAGGGATGAACAATCCCTCCTGTACCGACTTATCTTTGGCACGCGAAGCACTGTCCATATTGCTCTCCCTGCTCCTACTTTCTTTGACTTTTAGGCAAAAGGGATATATATTATAACCATGGAGGAGGCGAATGAGTATGATGAGAGGACGAAGGCGGCTCGTCTCCAAGCTGCAGCTCAGCGGGCAATAGCCGCTACATCTCAGTACAACCCCAACTATGACTTTGGATATCCGGCAGGCCAGTATTGGCCATAGACCAACTTAGGACAAAAGCCTAAGCTTGGGGGAGTACGTATTTCTCACCGACACTATATTCATGTTCACACACTTATTCCTGAAGTCGGTGCTCATACTTTTTCATTGCACTATCCATGCTAGTTTCATTTCTTTTCTTAGTCTTTTTCTTGTGTGTTAGAAAAACCTTAAGAAAAACAAAAACAAAAAAAATTAGTTGTAGCTTTTTAGCTAGTTTACTTTCCATGCCTGTAGTAGTAGTAGTAATTAAAAGAAAACCCGAAAAGATTTCTCGTTCTTCTTTTGCTTGTTGGGAGCTTTCCCGTGTAAATAGTTTCTTTTCTTTTCTTTGGGGTTCAAGAGGAGAAGACCATGATGAGAATGTTTAGTGCCTCTCATATGCATTACTGTTGATTTAACCATGAGCCATATTACCTTGTCTTCTCCCCTTTATTAACTGCTTGCAGATTCCTGCTTAGTCCAATGCACGTGCACTATTATTATTATCCACACCATTCGGTCATGCGAGTGAAAGGCAATAATGACGATATGTGATGAATTGATTGAGATGAGAAAAGCCGGTATGAACTCGACCTCTCTTGTTTTTGTAAATATGATAGTTCATCGTTCCTGATTCAGCCTATTATGAATGAAACATGCTTGCAATGACAATTAGAGATCATAGCTTCTCATGCCATGCTTAATTAGCTAAGAGTCTATAAAAGTCTTCCTTGCGTGCCAACATGCTATTAAAATGGTTGTGATGTGGTATGATAGGGTGGTATCCTCCTTTGAATGATTCAAGTGGTTTGACTTGGCACATGTTCACGCATGTAGTTTAAACAAAATCAACATAGCCTCCACGATATTTATGTTCATGGTGATTTATATCCTACTCATGCTTGCATTCATTGTTGATTAATTTTAATGCATGTTCATGACTGTTGTCGCTCTCTAGCTGGTCGCTTCCCAGTCTTTTTCTAGCCTTCACTTGTACCAAGCGGGAATACCGCTTGTGCATCCACTTCCATAAACCCGAAAGTTATTCCATATGAGTCCACCATACCTTCCTATATGAGGTATCTACCTGTCCTTCCAAGTAAATTTGTATGTGCCAAACTCCAAACCTTCAAATGAAATTCTGTTTTGTATGCTCGAACAGCTCATGTATCAACTAGGGTTGTCTATATCTTCCATGCTAGGTGGGTTATTCTCACGGTGAGCGGACTCCGCTCGTCATTCATGAGAAAATGGCTAGTAACCGGGATGCCCAGTCCCATCCTCAAATCATAATAATTAAACAAAACTCCCCCAGGGCTGTTGTTGGTATGGACGATACCCGTTGTTTCGGGCCAGCCGTGGAGTGTGCTTGTTGGTGGTTGGGGGAGTATAAAATTTACCATTCTGTTTGGGAACCGCCTATAATGTGTGTAGCATGGAAGATATCGAGAACTCTTGGTTGTTATGTTGACAATGAAAGTATACCGCTCAAAATATTATTCATCTCTATTTAAAAATCGAGCTCTGGCACCTCTACAAATCCCTGCTTCCCTCTACGAAGGGCCTATCTATTTACTTTAATGTTGAGTCATCACCCTCTTATTAAATATCACCAGTTGGAGAGCACCGATGTCATTTGCATGCCTTGCTATTAATTTACATTGAGTATGATTGTGACTGGATCTCTTTTACCTTGAATTACAATGTCCAGTCAATCCTTGATCGTTAGAGGTGCTCTGCATTTATGTTTTGCGGTCTCAGAAGGGGCTAGCGAGATACCATCTTGTTATATCATATTATGATTGTTTTGAGAAAGTGTTGTCATCCGAGGTTTATTATTATTGCTCGCTAGTTGATTATGCCATTGATATGTGTAAACATGAGACCTGAAAGTTATTGTGAATGTGGTTAGTTCATAATCTTTGTTGAAAACTTGAATGCTGGCTTTACATATTTGCAGCAACAAGAGCAAACAGATTTTGTCAAAGTTTTTCTTTACCACTTTCAGTTTATCAACTGAATTGCTTGAGGACAAGCAAAGGTTTAAGCTTGGGGGAGTTTATATGTCTCCAACGTATCTACTTTTCCAAACACTTTTGCTCTTGTTTTGGACTCTAACTTACATGATTTGAATGGAACTAACCCGGACTGACGTTGTTTTCAGCAGAACTGCCATGGTATTATTTTTGTGCAGAAATAAAAGTTCTCCGAATGATCTAAAAATCAACGGAGACTTTTTTTGGAATATATAAAAATAATGGCGGAAGAAACCAGACCAGGGGGCCCACACCCTGTCAACGAGGGTGCGGGGCGCCCCACCCAGGGTGCGCCCCCTGCCTCGTGGGCCCCCTGATGCTCCACCGACCTCAACCCCGACTCCGTATATTCACTTTTGGGGAGAAAAAAAATCAGAGGGAAGGATTCATCGCGTTTTACGATACAGAGCCGCCGTCAAGCCCTAATCTCTCTCGGGAGGGCTGATCTAGAGTCCGTTCGGGGCTCTGGGGAGTGGAGATCGTCGCTGTCATCATCATCAACCTCCCTCCATCACCAATTCCATGATGCTCACCGCCGTGCGTGAATAATTCCATCGTAGGCTTGCTGGACGGTGATGGGTTGGATGAGATTTACCATGTAATCAAGTTAGTTATGTTAGTGTTTGATCCCTAGTATCCACTATGTTCTAAGATTGATGTTGCTTTGACTTTTCCATGCTTAATGCTTGTCACTAGGGACCGAGTGCCATGATTTCAGATCTGAACCTATTATGTTTTCATGAATATATGTGAGTTCTTGATCCTATCTTGCAAGTCATTAGTCACCTACTATGTGTTATGATCCGGCAACCCCGAAGTGACAATAATCGGGACCACTCCCGGTGATGACCGTAGTTTGAGGAGTTATGTATTCACTATGTGTTAATGCTTTGGTCCGGTACTCTATTAAAAGGAGGCCTTAATATCCCATAGTTTCCAATAGGACCCCGCTACCACGGGAGGGTAGGACAAAAGATGTCATGCAAGTTCTTTCCCATAAGCATGTATGACTATATTCGGAATACATGCCTACATTACATTGATGAACTGGAGCTAGTTATGTGTCATCCTATGTTATAACTATTACATGAGGAATCGCATCCGACATAATTATCCATCACCGATCCAATGCCTACGAGCTTTTCACATATTGCTTGTTGCTTAGTTACTTTTCCGATGCTGTTGTTACAATCACTACAAAACTACTATCGCTACTTTTGCCATTCTTACTGTTACTTCCATACTACTTTGCTACTAAATACCTTGCTGCAGATACTAAGTATTCCAGGTGTGGTTGAATTGACAACTCAACTGCTAATACTTGAGAGTATTCTTTGGCACCCCGTGTGTCGAATCAACAATTTTGGGTTGAATACTCTACCCTCCAAAACTATTGCGATCCCCTACACTTCTGGGTTATCAAGTACCACCAGAGGTGGCAGGCACTTAAGGAGTGACACGAATCTGCCGCCAAGGTGGACCAAAAGCTGAAGGATAAGTGCCTGAAGCTGCGCAGGTGGAATGAGAAGCCGCTCAAGGTGATCATGAGGCAGCAGGAGATGCTCTAGATGACCAGAGAAGACGACATGGCCCGCAAAGCGTGTCTAGCGGACCACAAGGCTTCCCTGGACGCTAGGGAGCGAGAGAGATCTCTTCGGGAGGAAAAGCTTGAGGATACTCTCCGCGCCAAGGATGAGAGTCTTGAAGCTCTTGTGCAGCAGTGCACCAAGGAGTTGGAGGATAAGCATAGAGCTGCATTGGATGCTCTTGCCGATGGCTATGCTGTTCAGCTGAAGAAACTTACTGATGATCAGGCTGTTGCGTCTGCTGCCAAGGATGAGATGGATAAGTAGGTGGTGAAGTTGGGCGAGGATCTTGCCGGCAGCACCAAGGAGGCAGAGGCGCTTAAAGAGAAACCTCAGCAGGCCGAGATCCTCTTGGCTGACGTACAGTCGCAGCTCTCCTCCAAGACACGGAGCCTTGAAACTTCCAATCTCAGCATCTTAGACTTGAAGGCGAGGATCGGCACGCTAGAGCGTTCATTGGAATCACTTGAGTCCCGTCAGTAGTTGCTGTCCAAGGATTTGGAAGCTGCCCAACGTCTCCGGCAAGATGTAGAGGATAGGCTGAAGAATCATGCTGACACCGTCAAACTCTGGACCAAGAGCTTGATCGACATGGCCAAGTGCCTTGGTGCCCAGGCCAAGGTGATGGGCATGAATGGCCCAGTATTCTCGATCGGCAGGCACGAGATCCCCAGCGCGAAGCTGGGACTCTTCTTCAATGAGCTGATCGAGAAGCTCGAGGCGCATGAAGAGGGGAGGGTGGGGTGCTTTGTGACCGAGTCTCGAAGGCTTGCCCACAACGCCCTCTTCATGGCCCTGAGAAATTTTGCTTGGCGCCATCCGGACCTCGACCTCGACGACGGGTTCAGGGCGCCGCCAGCGGGTGCTGACGTTGCGGCCGCCAAGGAGAGATCCACGCCCCGAGCCGACAGGGTCCTTCAAGTTTGAGCTGGTCCACCGAGCCGCTAGTCCAATTATCGGACTGCTACTGCCCTGTAATGAATCAAATCATATATTTTGTGTTCAGTTACTTTATCTCTTATATTTGTGGGAAACTAATATCTCTAGTTGGATTTTGAATGCGCGTTTATCCCTTTAAGCTCTGTACGTTTACGTTCGCATGATCGATCCCTATGTATGCTTTGGATGCCTGCCGGTATCATATTGCCACGATAGTCGTAAGGGTCTAGCCCTTATCAGTCATCTTGGCATGGATGTGTCCCGACAGGTTTTGCCCGAGTAGTTCTCAATGCAGCCTCTCATCCTGCGAGCGTGGCGCTGGACAGAACGATGGTGCGATCAAAGAAACTAGCCTAGGTTCCACCGCACGACGGTGCTCACAATACGAACGCTCACTAGAGTCAAGGGATAAATGACTGCAAAATTATGAGAAGTAGCAATAGGACGAGGTATCGTAAACTTAGCTTTCGTCTTGAGCTTCTCCCCACCCTCTGCTGGGTTGCGCATATCAGATGCGTCCGCGCGGCCTGGAAGAGCAATCAAGTGGTCTTTCCTTCCTGACAGGGACTGATATGATTCTCTGATGGTTGGGGGGCACCAAGGGTGTTGTGTCGGGCTTCTCTGGTCCACCTCCCGCTTCTCTCCCTTCCTTTTGAATCAACCTGGCAGATGCTGTCGCAAGGACTATGCCAGTGCAAGGAGCCTCGCCAAGGTATACTTTGTCGGGTTATCTATCAACGGACTCGTACCAACACTTCGCTCAGGATTACCCAACATGGGGGAAATACTTAGTTAGAGCGTCACGCCGTAATCGTCGACGTTGATGATGCCAGGGCTAAAGCAACTTGACTGTTGATGGAAGGAAGGGACGAGGAGGAGGGAAATCGCGCTTGCACACCTTGTGCCCTTTCTCTGAGTGGCGCCCGAATGACGGTCACGCCGCAAGGGCCGCTCGGGCGGAACTCGTCGCCACCAGCGATGATCTTTGCCGTGACCGGGGCCGCGGCATGGCGCGGAGATCAATAGCAGAATGCAGGGACAGCCCCACATTGCTCCAACATCTTCGCGGACGCCATCATCGATGGTGTCATTGAAGATAAGAGTAGCAATGAAGACGACGCGATGCGCACACTTTCGGGTTCGTGCAAGCGAGCCCCCTACCTGGCACGCCAAGGATGTTGCGGGATATCCACGGCCACCTATGGGACCAGGAGGCCCCTTGCTGGTTCGGCAGGGGGACGTCACGTTTCACATTGAGCAGGCCAGCACGCAGCAGCACGTCGGGGAGCACACAAGCAATTTACCCAGGTTTGGACCGCCGCGAGGTGTAAGACCCTACTCCTGCTTTGGTGGATTGATGATGGAATGGTGGCTGTGGAGCACAGTACACTCGCCAAGCAAGGGTTGCCTTTGGGCAGTCGTGACTATACACGTACGGTCGTGTGGGTTTCTCTATTCTCCAACCCTTTATACGGTTGCAATGGGCCTTCCATTACTGCAGGATGGTCCAAACGTGACACTACGATCAGAGACCCTTTGACAAAACTGTGTGCGATGCCATAATCGCAAATGGTGGTGTAAAAAAACCATCAAAAAAGGTGCAAAACCTTTGCGATGACAGATGCATCAAATACGATTCAGAATTTAGTTGCGTGTGCGATGCAGGGCATATGGGTTAGCTCAGTTAACTGTTTGGGATGAGGAGGAACAAAAGAAATGGGTAGCCAGATGAAGGCGTGTGTGATATACATTATACGGTTCACTGGGATGAACTGTGTGTGATTAGGCAACACAATGGAAACGGTTCAACTGAACAAGATGTATGTGATACGCGGAAAATAGGTCCGTAATCAGAAATGTGTGCGAAGACCAAAAATAACACAGACGATTGCTGCTAATAAGCCGTGTGAATTTCTCTGTCTACAGTAGAATAACATGTGTTTATATATATAACTCAAATAAACATCCCATAATGTCGGCGTTTTGGGAACGGGAGTACCCAGACTTGCCTACCCGCGGCACAGAGCGTGGCTCATCCAGCGTCTTGGTACAACCCATCTTCATCAGCAACCACTCAAGACCCTCGCGAGGCGGACGACACAAGACCTCCCCTGGGGCAGCCTCACTAGGCTGGCTCCCAAGGAGCGGAGATATCAAGGCAAGGGACACCTCGCGAGGTTCGCGTGACGTGAGCCATGATGACCAAGGCCAGGTGGGCGCAGGAAGCCAGTTTCCTCTTTGGTGCTAAAGGGACAAGCGCATGCGAGGAGTCCTGAGGCATCAGGCAAAGGTTTCCATATCGGTGCAACGAGACCAAGACCAGCAGGACGGCAGAGCAAAGGTCACGACGGAGACCACGACGACGTCACCACCAGAGCCTTTGGCAGGCGAAGACCACCTTTTGTCAGGATAGCTTGTACTAGCTGCCCCCCTACAAACTTGGCCGTTGTGGGATCCCTTCCCACTCAATATTTGGGAAGAGAACCCGAGCCTCTATAAATAGGACTAGCCACCACCATAGAGGGGGAGTCCAATCGGATCTGGAGCTGACCCAACCTAGAGCCCGATCGGATTGAGATCAGTCTTACACCTAGTAGCTCACCGAGCCCAAGAACACCCCTCCTCAGGAGGATGTTCTTCCCGTGTACTTCTTGACCCTCAGCCTACAAGGCAATCCACCACACCACACTGGATTAGGGTATTACACCACAACGGTGGACCGAACCAATGTAAATCCTTGTGTCACTTGTTCTTCGGGTTTGACGAGCTAGGCCTAGGAATCGGTGTGAGAGCGAACTAGAGTGGAAAGGAGAGATCTTCGCACGCACCCCAGTGTTCGAACCTCATGGGTTTGTCGGAACCCAAGATCCGACATTTGGCGCACCAGGTAGGGGTGCGCCAAAGCTTCCCTTCCGTCGATCCACGCTCCATCGTCCCGCCGGTTCCATGGCCTACGTTTTCCGTGCTCGTACTGAACGATGGGCTGCCCTTGCCGCTCGCGTCGCTCAGACAGCTCCCGCTTTCGTACCTCCTCGCCATTCTCCATCGCCCGCCGCCAACGCCGCCACTGGCCCGGCGCGGCACGAGCATGAAGCCACGTCGCTGCATCCCTTGGTGCGGCGGGACGGACGCACCCCCACCATGTCGCTGACTCCGGTAGGCTCGTCGTCCCACGCTCGCCGCGGACCCGCGGACACGCAGGATGCGTTGCTCATGGCACGCGAGCTCCTACGTTACCGCCCCGTCGACGACCTCTATGAAGACTGGCTCGACCGCATCGCCGAGCTCGTCAGTGCCGCTGGGGGCTCTCCTGCACCATCACTCTCGCTACCTCGCCCGCTTCCCTCTGCAGGTGAAGTAGCCCATGAAGCGCCTCCACCACCTCCGCATTAAGGCGTAATCCACGGCACAAGGCCCGCGGCCCCGCGGTGCGAACCCCCGCGCGGGGCGCCCGTGCATGAAGAAGGAAGCTGCCAAGAGATCCAGCGGCCTCGAGGAGGAGCGCCAGCACTCCCTCCACCGTCGCGTCGAGACTGTGCGCCCCCTGCCATGGTGGCGTGCGAGAACCAAGACCAAGCTCCACCCCCGCGGCAAGCTCTAGTGTCAACAATAGGCTGCAAGGCCCTTACCCCTAAGCTATGCAACATCAATTGGCCCGGGATGTTCAAGCCCGACCTGCCTCCACGCTACGAGGGCACCCCCGATCCTGCTGAGTTCCTGCAGCTCTACGAGCTGAGCATCGAGGCATCCAACGGCGATAAGAAGATCATGGTGAACTGGTTCCCCATGGCTCTCAAGGACGGCACGCACTCGTGGCTCCCGAACCTGCCCGCCGGGTCGATCTCCTCCTGGGGTGAGATGCGCGAGCGGTTGATCACCAATTTCCAGGGCACCAGCGACCGCCCACTGGCCACAGGTGACCTGTGGCGCATCAAGCAACAACCAGGAGAAACTCTACAGAAGTTCATCCAGCGCTTCAACATCGTCCGCGTCAAGATCCCCAAGGTCATGGACGAGGCCATCATCTCAGCATTATCCGATGGCGTCCGTGATGTCAAGATGAAGGAGGAGCTCGTCATCCACGAATATCTGTGCACGACCCTGGAGCTGTTCAACCTCGCGACCAAGTGTGCCAGAGCTGAGGAGAGGTGCCTCTCCCTCGTCGAGCTCGCCTCCGTTGACACTGAAGACAAAAAGGCCAAGAGCAAGGACGTGAAGCGCGAAGGGGTGGCCGTGCTCGCGGCTAAACCAGAGATGAAACGTGGCCGCGACCACCTAGAGTCATCCAAGAGCAGCCGTCTGTTCTGCGCCTTCCGCAACGTGCACAGCCACAACACCAACGACTGTCAAGAGCTCAGGGCCATCCGCAAAGGGCGCATCAGCCAACGCCCCGAGCGTAACAACTGGGGCTACGGCCGTGCAGGAAGTCGGACCGGGGGGCGCTGGGACGACCGCGGCCGCCGCCAGGAGTGGCGTGATCAGCCGCATGAGGACCGCTGGCATGATCACCCTCGAGAGGATGCCTGGAGGGACCAGCCTCGTGAGGGAGCCTGGACGGACTAGCCTCGCGAGGACCGTCCTTAGGGCAAGGTCGGCCTCCCTCCGCTGCCACCACCAAGGAGGAACGACGACCAGGACGAGGGGGCTGGGGGCTTCCAGGAGCCTCGTGCAATCGCTCGCATCTTGGGCGGTGCGGAGGCCCCAGCCTCTCAGCGCCTCTTCAAGAAGTTTGCACGAGAAGTAAACACGGCTCTCCCCAAGCTCGAAGCCATTCGCCCACTCATGTGGTCCAAGTGCGCCATCACCTTCAGCTTAGCCGACCATCTCAAGTGCGCGGCGACTGCCGGTGCCCTCCCGATGCTCTGCTCACTCGTCATCAGCAATGCTCAAGTTACCAGGACCCTCATCGACGGCGACGCATGACTCAATGTCCTATCCGGCGAGACGTTCGATAGTCTCCTAGTGTCATACGATCAGCTACAACCTACCAAGCCCTTATCAGGAGTAACCGACGGCTCCACCACCCCGATAGGGTAGGTTCGCCTGCCTTTCACCTTTGGCAACCGCGACAACTACCGCACTGAGCTCATCGACTTCGATGTCGCCCACATTCATCTTCCCTACAACACCATCCTCGGGTACCCAGCCCTGGCCAAATTGATGGCAGTGACTCACCACGGCAACAACGTCCTCAAGATGTCAGGAAGCGGTGGCGTCATCACGGTTGCCTGCAAAGAAAAGGATGCGGTGTGCTCACTCGAGCGCGCTTACCAGGCTGTGGCGGTCGAGGATCCAGACAATGATGGCGCCATCCACCCTCCCGAGGCCGTCCCCAAGAAGAAGAACCAGTTGCTCGCCCTGGAGCCCCAGGAAGATGCAACACCCAATGGCCGTGCCTCAGGGTCCGCGCCCATGAACGAGGCGCCTCCCTCCCTCGCATAGGAAGGCATGCCCGACGCTCCCCTCAGGCTGGACTCGGGGGCTCTCCTCTGGAGGGCCTCCGACCTAGCCAATGTCTCGAGGGAGGCACTCGAGCTCCATGTGGAGGCGTGCTTCACCGCACGTTTCCCTCCGGAGGCCTCAAGGCGGGAGGCACCAAGCGCTTAGGAGTTCATCAACCAGACCATCGAAGACTTGCAGGTGCCAAGGGAAATGCGGGGCAAACGTCGCCCGGCACCCCAGAATGCAGTTGTCGTCCCAGGCTCGGGCAACGGGCTACGCGTCTGCGTCAACGTCCCAGGACTCAACGGGATGGCGCCTCAGGAGTTCTACTGGCCATCTTAGGTGGGCCGGTGCGAGGGTCCCCCTCACAGCTACGTTCGCATGCACTTCGGCTTGCCAAACTAGGCGGCCCTGCACCAGCGCCACATGCGAGAAGTCCTGGAGGCTTGCGAGGCCAAGCATCACGATATCTTGGCGGAGGTGGCCTTGGTTCTTTGCGAGCTCTTGGAATCTCCGAAGCCACACGAGGCCCTGGAGTCAGGCGGCTCACGAGGAGCGACATCTGCATCAAGCGTCTTCAGCTACATCAGCGCCACTTTAGCAACTGTGCCAGGTGACATTTTCTAGCTTTGTTCAGCTAGGAGCGCCCCTCGGGCTGCATTATTCCCAGGTCGCACGGGCCTGCCCCTACGGCGTGTATCCTTTTTGCATTTTTAGCTTACTCTGTTGGGGCGCCCCTCGGGCCGCATCATCCCCAGGCCACACGGGTCCGTCCTTGTGGCATGTATCGCATTTTACGTCGCCTAGATTAGCTCATTTCCTCTTATGATTTACCTTATGGACATCACCTGCTTGCTCACTACCTCTTTTGGCCTCCCTCGCTGCCTAATGGACTTCTGCTCATCCCGCAACGGGGGCTGCACTCATTGGCACGGCGCTTGTGCTTGCTACTTCTCGAGCTTGCGTAGTTTTCCCTCGAAGAGGAAAGGGAGATGCAGCATAGTAGCTAAGTATTTCCCTTAGTTTTTGAGAACCAAGGTATCAATCCAGTGGGAGACCACGCGCGAGTCCCTCATACCTACACAAACAAATAAGAACCTTGCAACCAACGCGATAAAGGGGTTGTCAATCCCTTCACGGCCACTTGCAAAAGTGAGATCTGATAGAGATGATAAGATAATATTTTTGGTATTTTTGATATGTAGACTGAAAGTAAAGAATGCAAAACAAAAGTAAAGTAAAGATAAAGAGTTGATGCAAGATTAATATGATGAGGATAGACCCGGGGGGCCATAGGTTTCACTAGTGTCTTCTCTCATGATAGTAGATTTCTACGGTGGGTGAACAAATTACTATCGAGCAATTGATAGAAGAGCGCATAGTTATGAGAATATCTAGGCATGATCATTGTATATAGGCATCACGTCCGTGACAACTAGACCGAAACGATTCTGCATCTACTACTATTACTCACACATCGACTGCTATCCAGCATGCATCTAGAGTATTAAGTTCCTATGAACAGAGTAACACCTTAAGCAAGATGACATGATGTAGAGGGATAAAATCAAGCAATATAAACCCCATCTTTTTATCCTCGATCGCAACAATACAATATGTGCCTTGCTGCCCCTGCTGTCACTGGGAAAGGACACCACAAGATAGAACCCAAAGCTAAGCACTTCTCCCATTGCAAGAACTACCAATCTAGTAGGCCACACCAAACTGATAATTCAAAGAGACTTGCAAAGATATTTAAATCATGCATAAAAGATTTTATAATACAATAAAATATTGTTCATAGATAATTTTGATCATAAACCCACAATTCATCGGATCTCGACAGACACACCGCAAAAAGAATTACATCAAATAGATCTCCAAGAAGATCGAGAACTTTGTATTGAGATCCAAAGAGAGAGAAGAAGTCATCTAGCTAATAACTATGGACCCGAAGGTCTATGATAAACTACTCACAACTCATCGGAGAGGCTATGGTGTTGATGTAAAAGCCCTCTGTGATCGATGCCCCCTCCGGTGGAGCTCCAGAACAGGCCCCAAGATGGGATCTCACGGGTACAGAAGGTTGCAGCGGTGGAATTAGGGTTTCATGGTGCTCCCCAATAGTTTCAGGGTACGTAGGTATATATAGGAGGAAGAGGCATGTCAGGGGAGCCACGAGGGGCCCACGAGGGTGGGGGCGCGCCCACTGCCCTCGTGGCCGCCTCGTTCGCTTCCTGGCGTGTACTCCAAGTCTTCTGTGTTGCGATTGTTCCAAAAATAACTCTCCCAAAGGTTTCATTATGTTTGGAATCCGTTTGATATTCCTTTTCTGCGAAACACTGGAATAGGCAAAAAACAGCAATTTGCACCAGGCCTTGGGTTATTAGGTTAGTCCCAAAAATAATATAAAAGTGTATAATAAAGCCCATTAAACATCCAAAACAGATAATATAATAGCATGGAACAATAAAAAATTGTAGATACGTTGGAGACATATCAAGCATCCCCAAGCTTAATTCCCGCTCGTCCTCGAGTAGGTAAATGATAAAAACAGAATTTTTGATGTGGAATGCTACCCAACATAATTCTCAATGTAATTTCCTTTATTGTGGCATGAATGTTCAGATCCGAAAGATCCAAGATAAAAGGTTAATATTGACATAAGAATAATAATACTTCAAGCATACTAACAAAGCAATCATGTCTTCTCAAAATAACATGGCCAAAGAAAGTTCATCCCTACAAAATCGTATAGTTTGGCTATGTTCCATCTTCGTCACACAAAATACTCAAATCATGCACACCCCCGGTTTCAGCCAAGCAATTGTTTCATACTTATTTTTTTCAAACTTTTTCAACTTTGACGCAATACATGAGCGTGAGCCATGGATATAGCACTACAGGTGGAATAGAGTGGTGGTTGTGGAGAAGACAAAAGAGGAAGATGGTCTCACATCAACTAGGTGTATCAATGGGCTATGAAGATGCCCATCAATAGATATCAATGTGAGTGAGTAGGGATTGCCATGCAACGGATGCACTAGAGCTATAAATGTATGGAAGCTCAATAAAAGAAACTAAGTGGGTGTGCATCCAACTTGCTTGCTCACGAAGACCTAGGGCATTTGACGAAGCCCATCATTGGAATATACAAGCCAAGTTCTATAATGAAAATTCCCACTAGTATATGAAAGTGACAAAACAAGAGACTCTCTATCATGAGGATCATGGTGCTACTTTGAAGCACAAGTGTGGAAAAATATAGTAGCATTATCCCTTTTTTCTCTTTTTTGGGCCTTCCCTTTTTTTATTTGGCCTTTATTTATTTTTCGGGACAATGCTCTAATAATTATGATCATCACACTTCTATTTAATTACAACTGAAAGATTACAACTCGATACTAGAACAAAATATGACTCTATATGGATGTCTCCGGCGGTGTACCGGGATGTGCAATGAATCAAGAGTGACATGTATGAAAATGTATGCATGGTGGCCTTGCCATAAATACGATGTCAACTACATGATCATGCAAGGCAATATGACAATGATGAAGCGTGTCATAATAAACAAAATGGCGGAAAGTTGCATGGAAATATATCTCAAGATGGCTATGGAAATGCCATAATAGGTAGGTATGGTGGCTATTTTTAGGAAGGTATATGGTGGGTGTATGGTACCAGCGAAAGTTGCTCGGCACTAGAGAGGCTAGCAATGGTGGAAGGGTGAGAGTGCGTATAATCCATGGACTCAATATTAGTCATAAATAACTCACATACTTATTGCAAAAATCTACAAGTCACCAAAACAAAGTACTACAGGCATGCTCCTATGGGAAGGGTTGGTAGGAGTTAACCATCGCGCGATCCCAACCTCCACACAAAGGATGAAAATCAATGAAATACCTCATGCTTCAAATTTGTCACACAACAGTTACCATATGTGCATGGTATGGGACTTGAAAACCGGAACACAAGTATTTCTAAAATTCACAACTACTCTACTAGCATGAATCTAATATCACCATCCTAATATCTCAAAACAATCATCAAGTATCAAACTTCTCATAATATTCAACGCACTTTTATGAAAGTTTTTACTCTACCCATCTTGGATGCCTATCATATTAGGACTAAACTTATAACCATAGCACATTACTACGCTGTTCTAAAAGTCCCTCAAAATAATAGTGAAGCATGAGAGATCGATAATTTCTACAAAATAAAACCACCACCGTGCTCTAAAAGATATAAGTGAAGCACTAGAGCAAAACTATCTAGCTCAAAAGATATAAGTGAAGCACATAGAGTATTCTAACAAATTCCGTTTCATGTGTATCTCTCTCAAAATGTGTGTCCAGCAAGGATGATTGTGGTAAACTAAAAATCAAAGACTCAAATCATACATGACGCTCCAAGCAAAACACATATCATGTGGTGAAAATAAATATAGTCTCAAGTAAATTTACCGATAGATGAAGACAAAAGAGGGGATGCCTTCGCGGGGCATCCCCAAGCTTAGGCTTTTGGTTGTCCTTGAATTTTACCTTGGGGTGCCTTGGGTATCCCCAAGATTAGGCTCTTGCCACTCTTTGTTCCATAGTCCATAAAATCCTTACCCAAAACTTGAAAACTTCACAACACAAAACTTAACAGAAAATCTCGTGAGCTCCGTTAGTATAAGAAAACAAACCACCACTCAAAGGTATTGTGATGAACTCATTATTTATTTATATTGGTGTTAAACCTAATATATTACAACTTCTCTATGATTCATACCCCCCGATACTACTCATAGATTCATGAAAATAAGCAAACAACACACGAAAAACAGAATCTGTCAATAAACAGAACATTCTATAGCAATCTGTAACTTTCGAACACTTCTGTAACTCTAAAAATTCTGAAATAAATAGATGGACGTGAGGAATTTGTCTATTAATCATATTCAAAAAGAATAAACTAAAAATCACTCCAGTAAAAAATGGTAGCTAATCCCGTGAGCGCTAAAGTTTCTGTTTTTTACAGCATGATCGCAAAGACTTCACCCAAGTCTTCCCAAAGGTTCTACTTGGCAGAAACACTAATTAAAACACAAAACCACATCTAAGCAGAAGCTAGATGAAATATTTATTGCTAAACAGAAGAAAAAACAAAGAAATTAAAATTGGGTTGCCTCCCAACAAGCTCTATCGTTTAACGCCCCTAGCTAGGCATGATACAAGAATAGATCTAGGTATTGCCGTAATGATAGGGTAAATCGCGAAAACTCATCTCATATTCCCTACGTTCAGCCGCGAGTTTTCTCTGTGGCAAGCAAAAGTAATCAAAAGGTATGGGTTTCTCAGGACCCCGATCCTAAGTCACACCGATCTAGCGGTAACACGTCATATCACTTTGCAGCCTCACGCACGGTATCCCCATGGGTGCCACCTTACCTGGCCCGGGACCGTTTGCGCATTTTGGCACACGTATATGACAGTGTCGCTAGCATCCATATGACAAAGAATCCGGGCCGACATGGCTAGTTATAAACTAAAAGTGGCACTAAATTACAGAGACAGGCATCCATGACCCAGCAACGAACGTGTCGGTCATCAACGTATGGACACAAGTCATAGCAAGCTACATGGACTTAAAGGAACAACGCGTGACATTTCCCCTAAGGGACAGACACAGGAACGAAGAAGGACACATGCCGGCCAACCTACGTGTTTCGAGCAGTAGCAAGCTACCAAGGCTCATTGGAAGCACTAGGATGCATTTCCCTGTAAGATAGGCTACCAAAGGAAAACAGCTTGGTTTTGGGTCCCACACATACCAAGCATTTCAATCATACACACAATATTCTCAGTATGTGCAAATACAACATTGCATCACAACAGAACTCTATGACTCAAAGTACTTTATTTAAGAGGCTCCAAGAGCCATACATAACATATCCATACAGGTAGGGGTCACATGACCCAACACTCAAGTCATACAGTCATACAAGCACAAGCGGAAGCTACATGTCTGAGTACAGACAACTTAGAAAATAAAACAGGCTTGGTGTAGCCTGACTATCTACAAGGCCCTTCACAAGCTCCAGATCTCCGTCTGGGTAGCAAGCTACTCGTCGATGTCAACGTCTATGTAGAACCCATCAGAAGGGGCAGGGTTCTCGTCTGCAACAGTTATTAAGAAAACATGAGTACAAAGGTACTCAGCAAGTCTTACAACAGAACCTATCATACATGCAACATTATCAATAAAGGGTAGTGGAGTTCATAGCAGAAAGCCACCTTTGACTCTTGGCTAACCTATACTACAACTCTCAACAGATTGCAAGATATTACTACGTACACGAGTCCTCTACTCACCACAACAATACACCACCGAGGATCCTCTTTTGTCATCCTACGGAAGGGCCATCCACGACACTCACACTTGTTTTGAGGCTTTTAGTAGTATCCATCAACTTGTCTATGAACTGTAAGAGTAATCAAGTAGTCCGTACCGCGAACAACGGCTATTCGAATAGATTGGTAACCCTGCAGGGGTGTACTTCCTCACACATGTTTTCACCACTTAGCGTCTGCACAGGACATGTGCTCGGCAGACTTCAAGCGAAAGCCGACGTGGGTGTAGACCACGACCTAACCAACCACTCAAGTCTCTCGTCCAGGTTTATCGCCTATTTGGGTTCCATCCGTGGGGAGATCCGGCCGGGGTGTCGCTCACGGCCCCAAACGATGTGTACAGGGTTCACGAGTCACCAAACGGGCAACCGGTACACCGTGCCACGTACCTGTCGCATCACAGCCCACCCCGAGGGTCAGCGCTGTGCACGACCACCAGTAAACTACAAACACCAGAAACTAGTTGCAACTCCTGGACAGAGAACATGGGCAGTCAATAAGTCGAGCGGGGTCATATTTCAGGGCCCAATGTGTGGTAGTAGCTGTAACTTGAACCACACATACAGATCTCAGGTCCTATAGACGGTTCCAATGAAACAACCCACCACGTACTCCTACATGGCCTTTCATCGATACCTTTACCAAACATGTTCCACACTTCCCTCTCTTTACCGATATGATCATTTCACTCCGATCCATCACCTAGATGAACCAGACCTGACACGACTCTAAGCATAGCAGGCAACATAAACAAATAGCATGATGGATCACACATCACATGGCTCAATCAACTCCTACACTTGCTAGTGGGTTTCAACTATTTACTGTGGCAATGACAGGTCATGCAAAGGAATAGGGTTCAACTACCGCAGCAAGTAGCAGTTCACACGCTGTTGCCTTAATGCAGTAAAAGAGAGCAGGAGCGAGAAGATGGGTTTGTATCAGAATGATCAATGATTGCTTGCCTGACAAAGTGGTTGCCGGGTACTGCTCTTCAGTTGGATACGCAGAAGTATCCTCGGGAGCAAGACCTAACACGGAGAATATCGGCGATACAATCAATAAGCAAAAAAATGCAACAATATGATGCATGCTCATGATATGGCAAGATCCATGTGTTTTGAGCTAATGCAACTATAAACAGAAGGGTTTGAGCCCATTTGAACCAAAGATTCAAATTGAAACCCAAACTATTATTTATTTAAGTGCATTATCATGTTTTAAAGTGAACAACAAGGTTAACTTGCTCAAACATGCATGTAACCAGTGCCATTGGAAAGATTTGATTTTTATGATCAATTTTCATATATAAATCTTTTCCATTTGAGCTACTGTTGAATTTATATGATTTTTTGAAGTTTAAAGCATTTTCTGGAATTTCCTGAATTGTTTTTAAATCTAATAATCCCAGAAAATCCTTTACTGCGTTAGCATGACATCATGCTGACGTTAGCCAGTCAACAGGGCGGCCCAGGTCAAACCTGACCAGTGGGACCCACTGGTCAGTGTCACAGATAGTTAACTGACTAATTAAAACTAGATTATACACTAATCTAGGTTTGACTAACAGGCAGGGCCCACATGTGAGTGACCCAAGGGGGTCAAACCCTTGGTCAAACAGGGCTAACTCGCCGGCGTATAGCCGCCGGCGAGGCCAAACGCGGCGGTGAGGTGCGGGTTTTGTGCTCCGGCTACCAAAACAACGGCGGAGCACGCCTACGGGTAGCTGCGAGTGAGCCGCGTCAAGTGGTGGTGGTGGCTGGCCTCGGGGTCGCCGGGAACGATGCCGACGACGAGTCCAGCGGCTGCCGGAGTTCGGGCGAGGTCGAATTCGTCGGTGCGGTGCTCATAGAGGTGCGTGGAGTGATCCTACAACAGCTACACATGACGGTGAAGTTGGTGGGCACGGTGGCCGGGCCGTTAGATGGCTGGAGCCTCGTCGGCGACGAGCTCGGCGACGGCGCGTGCAGGTGAGCCTCGTGCGGTGCATTCAGTGCAGGAGAGAACTAACGGAGAGGGGGAGGACGAAGCTGAGCTCACGGCGGTTGCAGTAAACGTCGAGGCGGGCTCGGGGACGGTCGGGGCTGAGTGGGGCGGCGATGGGGATCTCTGCGGCCGCAGTTGGGGAAGACGGGGTCGGGGGTGACTCCAGAGTGGGCGAGCGCTCGGGGCTCACCCTACTCGATGTAGTCGATGACGACGGAGCGGACGGACACGGTGACGGAGCTCGGGAATGGCGGTGGACGCGGCTATCACGACGGCGCGAGCGCAGCGGCGTCGGCCATGGTGCGGGGAAGGCGAGGGAGAGGAGCTGGGGAGGAGTGGGCGTGTCAGCGAGCTTGGGGGGGGGAAGTGGGTGGTCGATCCCGCCCACCAGAACGGCGAGGGGAGGAAGCAGGGCGGCGGGCAGCTGCGTTGCGCGCGCTGCGGCCGCCGTCGAGCACCTGCCTGCCTGCCTGGCCGAGCCAAGCAGCTCGCTGGAGCGGTGGCTAGGCTGGGCCAGCAGGTGGGCCTGTTAGGCGCCAGGTAAGTTTCTTCTTCCTATTTTTTCTATTTTACTTTTTGTTTCATTTCTTTTGCAACTTTGTTGAATTAATAAAAATGCCAGAACATTTTTATAGCTCATAAAACTAGTCATGCCCACTGTATATAACATGAACAGTAAGGAACATTTTAGTTTATGATTATTTGGGCACACAAAATATTTAATAGCATTTAAATGCCCAAATGCAAATACCATATGAATTAATCCAGAGACCTTGGATGTCCTAGAAAATTGTGCACCATTTTTGGCAGAGGTTTAAGACCAAGGCAGAAATGATGAACATTTTTGAAGGGCATTTTGGGTACATTGGAAAAGATTTTATTAAACCCTAGTTGTTAGAAGAGGGGTGCTGGGGTTCCTATCATTCCCATTTCAAGTTTCTTTGGAAAGTAAACATGATGCACACTCTAGCTAGTCCTAATGCAAGCACTAACTAGGGATGTGACAACTCACCCCCACTCAAAAGAATCGCGTCCCGAGATTCGGGTTCCTCCGGAAAGAGGGTAGGGTACTCAAGTCGAAGACGATCCTCCCTTTCCCAAGTAGCTTCACTCTCGGAATGATGTGACCATTGAACCTTGAGAAACTTGATATTGTGACGTCGAGTGGTATGCTCGGTTTGATCAAGAATACGAACGGGGTATTCTCGATATGTGAGATTGTCCTGGAGATCAAGCGTTTCGTGGTCCACTCCGCGGATAGGATCGGAGAAGCAACGCCTGAGTTGAGAAACGTGGAAGACATCATGAACTCTGGAAAGGTGCGGAGGTAGTTCCAATTGGTAGGCAACTTCTCCTCGTTTGGCAAGAATGCGAAAAGGACCGATGTAACAAGGGGCCAATTTGCCTTTGATACCGATGCGATGGGTTCCCTTAAGAGGAGTAACCCGAAGGTAAGCCTTATCGCCGACTTCAAAAGTCACAGCCTTATGATGACTATCATATTGGCTCTTCTGGCGAGACTGGGTTGTTTTCAATTTCTCACGAACGATGCGAACTTGCTCTTCTGCTTCCTGGATCATATCTGGACCAAAGAATTGTCTTTCCCCGGTTTCTGACCAGTTAAGAGGTGTTCGACACCTTCGTCCATATAGAACTTTGAAGGGAGCCTTGCCCAAGCTGGCTTGATAACTATTGTTATAAGCGAATTTGGCAAATGGAAGACACTTCTCCCATTCCATACCGAAGGAGATGACAGAGGCTCGAAGCATGTCTTCCAGAATTTGATTGATTCGTTCCACTTGACCACTTGACTGAGGATGGAAGGCAGTGCTGAAAGAGAGATGAGTTCCCATAGCATTCTGGAAACTTTCCCAAAATCGTGAAGTGAAAAGACTTCCACGGTCTGAGTTAATCACCAACGGCACAACATGAAGTGATACTATCCGAGAGATATACAAGTCTGCTAGCTGGCTAGCGATTAAAATCTCTCGAACAGGTAGGAAGTGGGCTACTTTGGAGAGGCGGTCGATGATGACGAAGATAGCATTATTCCCTTTCCTGGTCCTGGGAAACCCGGTAATGAAGTCCATACCAATCTTGTCCCATTTCCATTCAGGAATAGCTAAAGGTTGAAGGGTGCCAGCAGGCCGTTGATGCTCTGCTTTGACTCAACGACAAACGTCGCAGTTAGCAATGAATTGAGCGATTTCTCTCTTCATCCTAGTCCACCAGAACCTCTGGCGTAGGTCCTGATACATTTTGGTACTACCGGGATGAATCGTGAGAGGAGATTCATGAGCCTCCTTAAGGATTAACTGCCGCAGATGTTGGTTCTTGGGAACCACTAAACGGTTCTCGAAGAAGACAACACCTCAATCATCTGTAGAGAAACTTCTAGCGACTCCGCTAGCAATGCTCTCCTGGAGTCGGGATATACCCTTATTACGCTTCTGGGCAGCTATGATTTGATCCATAAGGGTAGGTTTCACCACCAAGGTGGAAAGGAATCCTCGAGGAACAATGTGAAGGTTAATCTTTCGAAATTCCTCGTGGAGAAGTGGTTGCCCTTGTTGTAACATCAAGTTGTTACAATATGGCTTACGACTTAGTGCGTCAGCCATGACATTGGCCTTCCCAGGGGTGTAAATGATTCCTAAGTCATAATCTATGAGCAACTCAACCCAACGTCTTTGCCTGAGATTTAGATCCGGTTGGGTGGAGATGTATTTCAGACTTTGGTGATCAGTGAAGATTTCACAGCGATTACCAAGAAGGTAATGTCGCCATGTTTGGAGTGCGTGGACTACAGCTGCAAGCTCTAGATCATGTGTAGGATAGTTATCCTCATGTGGTCGCAACTGTCGAGATGCGTATGCAATCACTTGATGATCTTGCATGAGTATGCAACCTAGTCCTTGTCACGAGGTGTCGCAGTAGATAATAAAGTCCTTAGAAAAGTCTGGTGGTACCAGTACGGGTGCAGATGTCAGGCGTCTTTTCAGTTCTTGAAAGCTGGACTCGCACTGTGGGGTTCACTCAAACTTTTTATCTTTCTTGAGGAGTTCAGTTAGAGGTTTAGCAACCTTGGAGAAATTCTCGACGAAGCGTCAGCAATAGCTCGCTAAGCCAAGAAAACTCCTAACTTGCTTTACCGATTCAGGGGTAGTCCAATCAAGGACGGCTTGAACTCGCTCGGGATTGACAGCAATACCCTTACCAGAGATCACATGACCTAGATAGGTCACTTCCGGCAACCAGAATTCACATTTAGAGAATTTGGCATAAAGGCGGTGCTCTCGAAGTTTCGTCAATACCATCCTTAGATGCTCGGCATGATCTTTCTTGTTCTTGGAGTAGATGAGTATATCATCGAGGTATACCACGACAAATTTATCCAAATACTCCATGAATATAGAATTCATTAGCCGGGAGAAGGTGGCTGGGGCATTGGTTAACCCGACGGACATGACGGTGTACTCGTATTGGCCATAACGAGTAACAAAAGCCATTTTAGGAATGTCCCCGTTCTTGATTTTGATTTGATGGTAACCCAACCTCAAATCCATTTTAGAAAAGATTGAGGATCCAGCGAGCTGATCATACAGGTCGTTGATCCTGGGGAGCGGATACTTGTTCTTCATGGTGACCAGATTGACAGGTCGGTAATCTACAACCTTCCGTTCCGTTCCATCCTTCTTCTTGACGAAGAGGACGGGACAAGCCCAAGGGGAAGAACTAGGACGGATGAAACCCTTTTTCAAGGACTCATCGAGTTGTTTCTTAAGCTCAGATAATTCTAGGGGTGCCATCTTATAAGGTCTCCTAGAGATTGGGTGTCGGTGTACTAAGGTAGGGGTACCTCAGTACCCCAACTTGTGCACGGGCAGTTGCAGCTTCCCGCGGCAGGGTTTACTGCGTGCTCGCCGGAGACCTTCCTGCTCCTTATTAAACCATTCAAAAACAAAGTATGCAAGACATAAGACCAAGACCCCGGCAAGAGGAGCTTGCCGGGAAGGCCGTACCAGGCTCAAGACTGCCCCGTTAACACAAGACCCTGGCAAGAGGAGCTTGCCAGGGAGACTAGAAGACAACGCCTCGGCGCTATATGCGCCCCGGCAAGGGCCCGGGGAGCGGCAAGCTCCCGGGCCCGGCAAGATCAAGGCCCCGGCAAGGTGCTTGCCGGGAAGGCTGCGCTGTGTGCCCACGCTCCAGCTCATCGGCCCACGCGTCGCCCTGGGGCCTATCCAGGGACGCGTGGCGGATGGCTGTGCAGCCTGGGGTACACGGTGGCACTCCACGGTGATGGATCCATCACCGTGGCAGACGGAGACGCTAAGGCGGGAGCTTTTGGGGTCGACGGCGACGGGCATTCAATGCCCTTGTCCCCCACTGTTAAAGTAGGTATAGACCACTGTTCTGTACTGTAGCTCCACTGTTCCCGCACTGTTACAACTACCACCTCTTTTACATTTTTACCCCTTTCTCCTACGTTGACACCTGTCAGTGACCCCTTGCACTATAAAAGGAGGCCCATGCACAACGTGGAGGGGGTTCGGAACCTAGATCACTCTCGCGCTTGGTGTAGCTGCTTCTTCAAGCTCCCGAGCGCTCAAACTCAATACACAACCAAGCAGGAGTAGGGTTTTACGCGTCTACCGCGGCCCGAACCTGGGTAAAACTGCCCGCGTGCTTGCTACGATCTGCTCTTTGTGCTCCCTCCGCCCTCGTACCGCACAGACAAGGGGCTCCGGTCCCATAGGTGTTCGTGGCGGACAGTTTCCCCCGACATCTTTGGCGCGCCAGGGAGGGGGCGTCGAGGTTGTGCGAACCTGATCCGGCGTTCGCGCGGGCGCATTCTTCATCAACCTCTCCAGCTTCATCAGCAACTTCATCAGCGACAACTCCATGGCCCCGAAGAAGAAGGCTTCGGAGGTCGGAGGCCCGTCTGCGTCTCACCCGCCGCCACCAGAGCCAACGGTGGGCGGGGGAGATGCCGTCGGAAGGGTGGCCGCCGGTGAGGACACTCACGGCGCCACCAGATCCAAGAACAGGACGGACGACCGAACCTCGGTCTCCGTGGACGCGCCGCGTCCATCTCAGCACACGACGACCCAGCAGCGCCATACCACGGGAGGTGGTATCTGCTTGCTGGGGCAAGGCCAAACCGGAGGCTCGCGGGACGCCCCGGACCCCCGTCCGGGCACAAGCAAAGCGAAGGCGCCGGCGCGGGACCCCGCTCCTTCTAACGTTGTTAGAAGTCCGAGCGTATCCCGCTCCTCGCACCGCTCGCCCGCGTTCCCCTCCACTCCAGCAGAAGCGCTCGCAAGAGCGCAACTGCTCCTCGACTTTCCTCCAGCGGCCGACAAGGCCGAAGAATGGAGGGCTACCATCCGAAGCCTGATAGACTTCGCCAACAACGATTCTCCACAGCAGCCGTCGACCTCACGGCCGCGGCAAGCTGAGAAGACGAAGGCTGACGGCAACAAGACTGCCGGGGGTGCGACAAGCGTGCATTCCCCGCCGCAGAAGCAGAAGACGCCGCCCCGCCGGAACAACCCCGACGACGGCTCCACAGCCTCGTCGGACCCGCGGGCTCGTCGGGACCAGCGCCAAGTCCTCGACGACCGGCGAGATGAAGACGCTCGGACCACAATCGAGCGCCGCCGAGAAGCTCGGCGACAATCTGACAAGAGAGCTGGGAACACCGTCGACGCGCACGCGCCCGGTGAACCAGGTGACTTGCCGTACGCGGCAGGCTGCCCTGCGTTCACCCGCGAGCTGCGGCGCGTCCAGTGGCCCAGCATGAAGAATTTCAAGCCCGACGTACCGGAGAAGTACGACGGCAAGACGCACCCCTCGGAGTTTCTCAGCGTCTACACCATCGCAGTGCAAGCTGCCGGGGGGCGCGACGAGAAGATCTTGGCGAATTACTTCCCGCTCGTGCTAAAGCCGAACGTCCGTTCGTGGCTCATGCACTTGCCGGAAGGTTCCATCTCTTCTTGGGCCGACCTCTGCCACCAGTTTGTTGGCGCCTTCACCGGCGGCCACAAACCCCACGGCCAGGAGAGCGATCTCCACATACTGGCCCAGAAGGAAGGCGAGACCCTACGCAAGTATATCCAACGCTTCAGCCGGGTGCAGCACAACATCCCTGACGTTCACCCTGCCGCGGTTATCAGCGCGTTCCATCAGAACGTGCGTAACCGCCGCATGCATGAGGAGATGGCGATGACGAAGATTCGGGATGTCAGCGAGCTCTATGCTCTTGCTGACAAGTGCGCACGCGCAGAAGAGGGGAGGAGACTCCCCGGGGAGGATACTGGCGCGGGAGGAAGCGACAGCGACGACGCCGCCCCGGCAAAGAAGAGCCGGCGGCGGAACAACAGAAAGAAGGGCAAGAAGGAGGTGCTTGTCGTCGAGAAGTCCGGCAAGGAGGCCCCCGCCAAGCAAGCGCAGGCTGGCGGCTCCGGCAAGGAGCCTGCCCCTGCAGCGGCGGCCGACAAGCCGGGTAGCTCCGACAAGCAATACTGTAAGATCCACCGCACCAAGGGTCACGATCTCTCCAACTGCAAACGCGTCGAGTATCTCGTCGAGCAGCAGAAAGCTGAGTACGAGAGGCGCGACAAGGAGAAGGCCCAAGGTGGCGGGGAAGAGCCCAGCAAGAAGCGGCCGTTCAACGGCCGGGGAGGACGCCGCGGCAAGGCTAAGCAGCGGCAAGGAGATCGACCTCCCCGGGGCCGCGACCACGACGAAGAAGACGACGATGAAGACATGGAGGACGAGGAGAACAGCGAGCAGGAGTTCCAGAAGGCCACGGAGGTCCTGTGCGTCGACGGTGGCGCCTCCCTGCATACCTCCCACCGCCAACTCAAGCAATGGGTGCGCGAGGTAAACGCAGCGGAGCCGCCCGTGGAGTCGCGCAGGCTCCTCAAATGGTCCAGCACGCCCATCGTTTTTGACCTTGAGGATCACCCTGACCGCACCACAGCGGTCGGGTGCTTGCCGATGCTGGTTTCTCCCACCATCCGCAACCTCAAGGTCACCAAAATGTTGGTTGACGGCGGGGCCGGCCTGAACTTGATCTCCTCTGCTGTGATCAAGAAGCTCCAGATTCAAGATGACGAGCTCGAAGAGACCGGTTCATTCCAAGGAATCAACCCGGGAAGGAGCAAGCCCAAGGGAAAGATCACTCTGCCGGTGACCTTTGGCGGGGAGCTCAACTTCAGGACTGAGCGCATCACTTTCGACGTCGCCGATATTCCATTGCCCTACAATGGAATACTCGGCCGTCCTACCCTCGCAAAGTTCATGGCAGCTTCCCATTATGCCTACAACGTATTGAAGATGCCGGGGCCGATAAGCGTCATCACTGTCCATAGCGACAAGAAGGATGCGCTTATTTGCGCCGACAAGATTTACAGGGATGCAGCAGCTGCGGCCGAGAAAGATACTCTTGCCGCTGAAGCTCCCGGGGGGAAGAAGACGAAGACCAAGTCCGGCAAGTGCTCTGGGACCCACTCCGGCAACCGCACCTCCTCGGAGTGCTGCGCTGCCGTCGAGGACGTTCCATCGAGCTCCACCGGCAAGAGTAAGAAAGGAATGGCTGCTCCTCCGGCAACCAAGAAAGTGTCCGCAAAGGAGGACGGCACTGGTGGTACCTTCACCATCAGTGCCACCCTTGACAGCAAATAGGAAAGCGCGCTCGTCGCCTTCCTGCGGGCGAATGTCGATGTGTTTGCCTGGCAACCATCTGACATCCCCGGTGTTCCCAGGAAGGTGATTGAGCACAAGCTTGCTGTCTGTCCTCATGCGCGGCCTATCAAGCAGAAAGTGAGGAAGCAAGCCGTGGAGCGCCAAGAGTTCATCAACGAGGAAATCAAGAAGCTAGAAGCAGCAGGCCTAGTTAGAGGTGTGATCCATCCGACGTGGTTGGCAAACCCAGTCGTCGTGCGCAAGGCCAACGGGAAGTGGATACTGTGTATAGACTTCACCGATGTCAATAAAGCATGTCCCAAGGATCCATTCCCTTTGCCGCGCATTGACCAGATCGTTGACTCCACTGCCGGATGTGAGCTACTCTGTTTTCTTGATGCATACTCAGGCTATCATCAGATTTTCATGGCCAAGGAAGATGAAGAAAAGACTGCATTTATCACTCCATGTGGCACTTATTGCTTTATCCGCATGCCATTTGGATTGAAGAATGCAGGCTCAACCTTTGCAAGGGTAGTGTACACTGCTTTTGAGCCACAGATCCACAGAAATGTAGAAGCCTACATGGATGACATCGTGGTGAAGAGCAAGAGCAAAGAAACCCTGATTCAAGACTTGGAAGAAACGTTTCAGAACCTGCGCAGGATAAAGCTCAAGTTGAACCCCGAGAAGTGCGTCTTTGGAGTCCCCTCCGGCAAGCTTCTCGGGTTCTTTGTATCACAGAGGGGGATTGAAGCCAACCCCGACAAGATTAAAGCCATTGAGCAGATAGAGGCCCCGAAGCGCGTCAAGGATGTCAGGAAGCTTGCAGGTTGTGTTGCTGCCCTCAGTAGGTTCATTTCAAAGTCTGCGGAACGTGCCCTACCTTTCTTCAAAATCTTGAAGAAGGCAGGTCCCATGAAGTGGACTCCGGAAGCGGAGGCGGCGTTGCAGGATTTGAAACGGTACCTGTCCTCCACTCCTATACTTGTCGCACCTAGACCACAGGAAAAGTTGTTGCTATACTTAGCGGCAACCAACCAGGTGGTTAGTGCTGCGTTAGTAGCGGAGAGGGAGTCCGACGAGGAGTCAGCACCACCGGCAAGCGAATCCAGCGACAAGCAGGGGGCTGCTCCGACAAGCTCTGGCCCCGACAAGGAAGACTCTGCGCAGGAGCAAGGAGAGGTGCGGAAGAAGATGGTGCAGCGCCCAGTGTATTTTGTAAGTTCCCTTCTCCAGGGGGCTAGATCAAGGTACTCTGGTGTGCAAAAGTTGCTTTTCGGCCTCCTCATGGCCTCGAGAAAGCTGCGCCACTACTTCCAAGCCCATGAGATAACAGTGGTCACTCGCTTTCCGTTGAAGAGGATATTGCACAATCCAGAAGCAACAGGCAGGATCGTTGAGTGGGCACTGGAGCTGTCGAGCTTTGGACTCAAGTTTGAAAGTACTTCAACCATACAAAGCCGAGCTTTGGCAGAATTCATAGCGGAGTGGACCCCAACACCAGATGAAGAAGTTCAAGAAACAAGCACACCCGTACAAGAAGCGACAAGTGAATGGGTAATGTATTTTGACGGTGCCTTCTCGCTGCAAGGCGCCGGTGCCGGCGTGGTACTCATCGCGCCCACCGGAGAGCACCTCAAATATGTTATCCAGATGCACTTTCCCAGGGAGCAAGCGACAAACAACACTGCAGAATATGAAGGCTTGCTTGCCGGCCTCAGGATTGCGGCCGAGCTTGGGATCAGAAAGCTGATTGTGCGGGGAGATTCTCAGTTGGTGGTCCGACAAGTTAACAAGAGCTATCAGAGCCCTTTGATGGAAGCTTATGTCGATGAAGTGAGAAAGCTTGAAGAGCACTTTGAAGGTTTGCAGATGGAGCACGTCCCGAGAGCTCAAAATGAAATTGCAGACGGCCTTTCAAAGTGCGCTTCGATGAAGTTACCTGTGGAACCAGGGACCTTCTTGCTCAAGCTGACTCAACCATCCGTTACACCATCAATTGGGCAGTCCAAGAAGAGAAAGTTGGTCTCCGGCGACTACTTGCCGGCGGATCTTCCTGAAACCGCCGCCAAGGTCCCCAAGATCAACAACCAGAATGCTGAGGAACAGTTTGCTCCTGCAAGTCCTCGGGCTTGTACAGTTGAAGCAAGCGTTCCCGGCAAGCCTCGCCCCGGCGAGCTTGCCGGGGAACCGTCAGCTCCGGCAGAGCGAGAGGTCCTCGCCGTAGAAGCTGAGGTTCCCGCAGCGGCCCTCGAGCCTTTAGTCCTTGCCGTCGAGCCTCGGGCTCCGGCATGGGCGCAGCAGATCGTCCGTTTTCTGCAAACTGGAGAACTTCCCGACGACCCTCAAGAGATAGAGAAGATAACTAGGCAGTCAAGTATGTATCAGTTCGTGGATAACGAGCTGTACAGAAGAAGACTCAATGGTGTCAGGTTGAAGTGCATCTCCAGAGAAGATGGACAGAAGCTGTTGGCAGAAATACACGGAGGCATATGCGGCCACCACATTGGCGCAAGGGCGCTTGCCGGGAAAGCTTTCCGGCAAGGGTTCTTTTGGCAAGAAGCCCTCCAAGATGCAACTGCACTAGTAACCAAGTGTGAAGCGTGCCAGTTCCATGCAAAGCAAATCCATCAGCCAGCTCAAGCTCTCCAAACAATCCCTTTGTCGTGGCCCTTCTCGGTCTGGGGGCTTGATATCCTCGGCCCTTTCCCTCGTGCTGTCGGGGGCTTTGAGTACTTGTACGTTGCAATCGACAAGTTCACAAAGTGGCCAGAAGTGGAGCCAGTGAGGAAGGTGACAGCACAGTCAGCAGTCAGGTTCTTCAGGTCGATTGTTTGCCGTTTCGGGATCCCTAACAGGATCATCACCGACAACGGTACGCAATTCACTAGTCGCACCTTCATGCAGTACGTCCAAGACCTTGGCGCCAAGGTCTGTTTCGCTTCTGTTGCTCACCCGAGGAGCAACGGTCAAGCGGAGAGGGCAAATGCTGAAGTGCTGCGCGGACTCAAGACAAGGACCTTTGACAGGCTGCGCAAGTGCGGAAGAAATTGGATAGAGGAGCTCCCGGCGGCTCTTTGGTCAATCAGAACGACACCAAGTCGAGCCACCGGACAGACACCCTTTGCTCTAGTATATGGAGCAGAGGCAGTTCTCCCCACGGAACTCGTATACGGATCTCCTCGAGTGCTCGCTTATGATGAGCTCAAGCATGAGCAGCTGCGGCAAGATGACGCATTGCTCCTCGAGGAGGGACGTCTCCAGGCTGCTGTACGAGCTGCTCGATACCAGCAAGCTTTGCGCCGCTATCATAGCCGCAAAGTCAAGGCCAGGAGTCTCGAGGAAGGCGACCTTGTTCTTCGGCGTGTTCAGTCCGCCAAGAATTCCAACAAGTTGACGCCGAAGTGGGAAGGCCCTTATCGGGTGAGACAAGTTACGAGGCCCGGCGCTGTCCGCCTCGAGACCGAAGAAGGCTTACCGGTGAGCAACTCCTGGAACATAGAGCATCTTCGCAAGTTTCACCCCTAAGGCGCGGTTGCCGTGATCCGCTCCGGCAACCACCTTTTGTACAAGCTTTGCCGCTGTTGCATGTAACCCTTTGTACAAAGCCGGGCGCAGACCCCGTGCATCAGTAAAGTTTTTGTGTTTCTCGCATCGATTGCCTTTTGCATGCTTCTCTTTGCTATTTGCATGTTCTGTTTGGCATTTGGTGCAACACTCAATTATACGGTAAGCATTAGCACGCCGGAAGGCCATATGCTTGTTTCCCTCTCCCTTTTTCTTTCCTCTTAAGCAGAAGGAACGTTCCTCGCGCACAAGTTTGCCGGGGGGGAAGGAGGTGGAGGACGAACCAAGCGCTGTTCAAGAAAGAGAAGTCTTACCGGAAAGCAAGCAATATAAGCAAGCAACATATGAAAGATAAGTTGTTAGAATTTGACCAGTTCAAATTTTAAATTTTAGTTGTCTTCCTTGAACGATCACATTTTGTATGGAAAACCTGTGCGCGGAGGAACCTACCCGTAGCTTGCCGCACCCTTATCTTGTTTTCGAGTTCACTCAACGATTTAAGTGAGCTGCGACAAGTGTCGCGCCCTTGCTTCGTTTCCGAGTACGCTCAGCAAGCTAAGTGCGTTGCGACTAGCTGCGGCAAGGTTGCTTGCCGGCGAGGACCTTGGCCAGCAGGCTGCTCAGAGTCCAGCACTCAGCGCTCGCGGCAAAGGCCCCTTGCCGGCAAGCTCCCCGGGAGCGTAGGGTGAAAAACATACAAAGTCAAAGATTGAGACAAGGAAGATAACATTGCACTGATTAATCAAAATAAAGCAAATATCTTACAAAGGATAACTTGTCGCAATGGACTAATAAGTTCATGACATAATGTGCAGCAACAAAAAGACAAAGATAATGGGGCCCTAGTCTACGCGGTCGCCTTCCTTCCTGCCAAGCTTTGCCACCTTGGCGATAATGTGGCCGACCTGCTCCTTCAGGGCCTCCGTGTCTGCATCAGCCGGCAAGCTGCGAAGAACGTTCGTGAGATTGATTCCCGGGTTGCGGTACACGATCTTCGTCAGCACCCGCTCCAGAGTTCCCGCGCAGAGCAGGCGCGACTCCTCGGCCAGCTGCGCGGGGATGCGGTTCCGGAGACCTGCAAGGGCCGGCGCGATCCCTCTGAAGAAGAGGCTGAGCTTGGCGCTGTGCGGGAGATCCGGGTCCGGCGAGTAGATGAGGTGTTCGACCTTCAGCGCCAGCAGCTCCTGGTCAATGTTGGACGCAGAAGAAACCAAGTCTTCGGTCCATACCTCGATGGTCTGGCGGAAGAGCTCGGATGCCTTGTTGACGCTGTCCACCAAAGTCCGCTCCTTGCGGAGCTCCTCCTTCAGCTTGTTCTCCTGAGCCCGGGCAGCGTCGAGCGATTCCTTCAGAGTGGTAACCTTCAGTTCCAAGTCCTCAATGGAGTCCTTGGCGGCCTTCAACTCGTCGCCCCTCTTGGAGAGACTCACTTGAAGCTCGGAGTTCGTGTGAGCATCCTTCTCGCGCTCCAAGATGAGCGCGGCAACCTTCTCTGCGCTCACCTTCAGCGCCTTCTCCAACTGTTCAACCTTGGCGGCAAGCTCTTTCTTGGCGTCTTCCGCGGCAACCACGGCGGCTTTCGCCTCCTTCAGCTCCCCGCCAAGGGCAGCCTCGCGGGCGGCAAGGTCCTCCTCATGGGAGTCCAGCTCGACCTTCCGCTGCGCGAGCTCTCCCTCTCGCCGGGACATCTCCACCCCGGCGAGACGCTGCTGTTCATCGGCTTCAGCCTTCTCGAGCACCCACTCCTGGTACTCGCCGGCGAGACGCTCCCACTCCTCCGCCACCTCGCGGAGGGCCGCCTGATTGGCGGCGCTGAGCTCCGCCGCACGCTTCTCCATTTCCGCCGCGGCCTTGGCGGCAAGGGCCTCCCGGGAGGCGAGCTTCGCCTGCCTGGCCCGGTAAAGGGCCAGGAGCTGATGGAGCAATCTCTCCTCCTCGGGCCCCTCACTCCCGCCGGGCGCCTCGACGATCTTCAGGCCTGCGGAGGCGAGGACTTCTCCGTCGAACGCCTCGCCCTCCGCAGGAGCTCGCGATGAAGACCCCCAAGGCATCTGGATGAAGACGCCGTTGGGGGCCTCAAGATAATACCCCTGCTCCTTGCTGGCGGAGGGGCCGGTGGCCGGTGCAGCACCCGATGCTCCCGCCGCCTCCGGGTCGGCGGTGCGGTCACCGTCCCCCTCCCCAGCCGTTGCGTCCGCAGCCGGGGCAGTCTCCTGCGCGGCCGGCTCGGCGGCCTCGGCTATCTCCTCGACGACAGGAGCGTCGCCGCCGCCGCCCTGCGCGCCCTCCTCCTCAAGGTTGATAACCTCCGTCTCCATGGGCGCAGGAGGAGGAAGATCTAAGAAGAAGAAGAAAAAGAAGTTCAAGACTCAAGCAAATGTCCAAAAAGAGGCAACCCAAGAAAACAAGTCACAGAACATACCTTGGCGGACGTCCTCAGCGGCGGGCTCCCTCGCCGGGGAGCTCGGCCTTGTCGGAGTAGTCACCCTCGCCGGGCTGCTCGCCCTCGGCGGGGTACTCTGCCGTGGCGGAGTACCCACCCTTGGCGGAGCGCTCTCCCTTGCCGGAGAGTTCTGCCTTGGCGGGGACGGCGGGGCCTGCCGCTCCTCGACGATGGTCTCCGGGCGCTCTTCCCGCTGTGGCTCGACCTCTGCACAGAACAAGACAAGAAACGTCAAGACATGAAGACAAAACCAAATCCTCAGGCGTACCCCGACAAGCGAAAAGAGAAAACCCCAGACTTACGCTCGGGGCTGCGCTGCGGGCTGCGCTGGGGGCTGCTCCTCGGAGCAGCGCTCGGGTCCGGCAGGCTCGGCTCCGGCACACCCCCTGTTGCCGCAGCTGCCGAGTCTTCCGCGGCCTCGACCTCGGGCGCTTTGGCCTTCTTCGCCGCACGATGGGCCAGGGTCCTGAAATCAGAGCAATGAACAGAGTCAGCATCAACAAAAAAATCAAGATAGAAATCGAGAAGGTGTAAGGTCCCGGATCCTTACTCCTGGTCCTCCTCGTCGTCCTCGCTCAGGGCGGAGAAATCATACTCCACCGTGGGCGCGTCGGCGCGAGGAGCGGAAGACGAAGACTCCCTCGCGCGCTTGGTGTTCACCGGGGCTGGGGGCTGCGAAGACCCAGCCCCTGTGGTAGCCGGCGCCCGAGGGGCGGGCGGAGCCGCTGCTCCGCTCCGAGAAGACCCCTGCCGGCTCGCCGCCGGCCTGCGAGGCGCCTCCGTCGTGGTCCGCGCACGGGCCGCCTCCGCTGCGGCTGGTGCGCCGGACGACCTTGGCGCGGCTTGGCTCCCCCGGGGAGCTGCCCGGCGAGCTGGCTGTTGCCGGGGCGCCTGCGCCCTTTCCCCCGTCGCCGCCTTGCGGAGACGTTTCGCCGGGGACTGCCTCGGGCTTGCCGGGGGCGGGGAGCTCTCCGACGAGGAGAGGTCGTCGGCGTACAACTCCGTGGATCCGCCGGAGTCCGCGGCCTCCTCCTCCTCCTCCTCTTCCCCGGCCGGCTCACTGGGCCGAGCGTCCTACGCTGCGGCCCCCTTTCCCTTGGCGCCTCCGCCCCTCGCGGCGCCTCTGCTCCCTCCGGCGGTACCCTCCATTGCCGCGGCCTCGGCCGCGATCCCGTGGATCCCGGAGTGCCTCAGCGAGGGAACCCCGGCAAGCGCGTCGGGAGGAAGATTCAGCAACCTGCGGATCTCCGCCTCCTCCGCCTGGGTGGACGCGTCCGCGGCCTCCGCCTGTTCCGGCGAGTACCCGAAAATTCCTGCCGCCGCGGCTGCGGCGGCCTCTTCAGCCCGGGAAGCTATGTAGGCGATCTCCTGCTCGGTGGTGTCCCGTGTGTGCAGCTTGAGGTCATCTTTGTTCCTCGCCACCTCTGCGAGGTTGTCGTAGAAGTTGAGGACGTCGATGGGCTTCGGAGCAATCCACGTGCGGTCCAGGCCGTGCGAGTCACACATGGGCATCATGGCGAGGATCCGATCCCTGACGACGCTGTTGCAGAGAGGCACCACTTCCCGGGGAGGTCTAAACCACTCAGGGTGTGCCGGGTCGTACTTGAAGAGTTCCCGGACCATCCCCTTCAGCTCCAGCGTGGTGAAGTTGAAGTTGAGCCCGGGGCGCAGCCTCATGATGTCTGCCGGGCCGCCGTACTCCCAGGCCGGCCTCTTCCGGTCTTGGAGAGGGGCGATGCGCCGGCGGAGGAAATCTGCGCCCACCTCAGCAACCGACAGATTGGCCATCCGAAGACGAAGAATCCGGACGAGGGCGATGTTGAGCTTGACGTCGTCCGAGTCCAGCTCACTCCAGTCCCTGCCGCGCACGATGGGCGTTGTGCGCGGCGCGGTGAAGGCTTGCGGCTGGTCTTCTACGATCCAGCACCACTCCGCTCGCCATTCCTCCCACTTGCCGCGGAGCTCCCCCGGCAAGTACGCCCCCTTTTTATTCAGACGAAAGACCCAAGAAATTCCTCCGGAGAGGGGGGCATCTGCCTCGGCTCTAGGGGTGAAGAAGTGTCTAAAGAGTGCTACGTTGGGGTGGACTCCTATGAAGTTTTCGCACATGTGTGCGAAAACAGCCATGGTGAGGATGGCGTTGGGGGTGAAGTCAAGCAGATGGAGGCCGTATGTGTTCATGACGTCGCAGAAGAAGTTTGAGAAAGGAGGACAGAGACCACAATGAAAAAAGGCAGCAAAGAAGTAGTACCCGCCGGGATAGCTGTCCTTGGCGGCGGCCGGGTATGCTCGCGTGCGGGGATGCGCGTCGGTTTCCTTGGACCAGAACAAGTAATACTTGTTCCAGAGCTCCCGCACGCCGAGCTTCGGCGGGAAGACGACATGCCGCTTCCGGTACGCGATGAGCTTGGCCGCTTGCTCCGATTTCTCCCGCTTGGACTTCTCCGCCTTCGCCTTGTCGGTCTTTGGGGCCATGGCGGACGCGGCGGAAGGAGGGGAACGAAGAGCTCGGCGGCGGCGGAGATGTGGAGGCAGAGCGCAAGAGAGAATCTTTAGAGGAGGAAGACAATGCAATGAGAGCGCAAGGAGGGGAACCGCGCCCGTTTCCTCTGCTTTTATGGGGGAGTGGGGGGCGTTTCGCCCTTTCCATTAAGAGATCGTGGGCACGTCCCATCCCACGGCGCCGCGATCGACGCGTGCCGTTACCGTGGGGTGCGGCGGATATGGAAGTGGATTCGGCGCGCCGCGGGCCGCGGGTGCCCGTGCACTGTTTTGGGCCTGGCCCAACAGCGCTCGGCACCGTGTGTGGCCCAGGCCCGGGGGCTCCTGTCGGTGTACTAAGGTAGGGGTACCTCAGTACCCCAACTTGTGCACGGGCAGTTGCAGCTTCCCGCGGCAGGGTTTACTGCGTGCTCGCCGGAGACCTTCCTGCTCCTTATTAAACCATTCAAAAACAAAGTATGCAAGACATAAGACCAAGACCCCGGCAAGAGGAGCTTGCCGGGAAGGCCGTACCAGGCTCAAGACTGCCCCGTTAACACAAGACCCTGGCAAGAGGAGCTTGCCAGGGAGACTAGAAGACAACGCCTCGGCGCTATATGCGCCCCGGCAAGGGCCCGGGGAGCGGCAAGCTCCCGGGCCCGGCAAGATCAAGGCCCCGGCAAGGTGCTTGCCGGGAAGGCTGCGCTGTGTGCCCACGCTCCAGCTCATCGGCCCACGCGTCGCCCTGGGGCCTATCCAGGGACGCGTGGCGGATGGCTGTGCAGCCTGGGGTACACGGTGGCACTCCACGGTGATGGATCCATCACCGTGGCAGACGGAGACGCTAAGGCGGGAGCTTTTGGGGTCGACGGCGACGGGCATTCAATGCCCTTGTCCCCCACTGTTAAAGTAGGTATAGACCACTGTTCTGTACTGTAGCTCCACTGTTCCCGCACTGTTACAACTACCACCTCTTTTACATTTTTACCCCTTTCTCCTACGTTGACACCTGTCAGTGACCCCTTGCACTATAAAAGGAGGCCCATGCACAACGTGGAGGGGGTTCGGAACCTAGATCACTCTCGCGCTTGGTGTAGCTGCTTCTTCAAGCTCCCGAGCGCTCAAACTCAATACACAACCAAGCAGGAGTAGGGTTTTACGCGTCTACCGCGGCCCGAACCTGGGTAAAACTGCCCGCGTGCTTGCTACGATCTGCTCTTTGTGCTCCCTCCGCCCTCGTACCGCACAGACAAGGGGCTCCGGTCCCATAGGTGTTCGTGGCGGACAGTTTCCCCCGACATTGGGATAGTTCCTGGAATAAGATCTATCACGAACTCGACATCTCTGTCAGGTGGAACACCTGGCAGTTCTTCTGGGAAAACATCCGGAAAGTCACAGACTACCGGAATATCTTCGAGTTCTGGTAGAGGGCTGGCATTAAGAGAGTAGAGCTGATGCTCAGCCATTCGGGTCAAGACTTTGACTGTCTTGCCGGATGGGTGTGTAAGTTGAACGGTCCTAGTGTAGCAATCAATCTTGTCGTAATGAGTTGTCATCCAATCCATACCCAAGATGATGTTTATGTCCGAGGACTTGAGAGCGATTAGTGATGCAAGGAAAACAAGTCTATCGACAAGAATTTCATTTCCATGGCTTACCCTAGAGGTTTGCCACTTTGAACCAGGAGTTTGAATAACCATGGAAGTAGGCATGTCACAGAAAGTCATGTTGTGCATTCAGGCATAGCTCTCAGATATGAACGAATGGGATGCTCCAGTATCGAAAATAACAGATGCCGGATGGCAGTTAACGAGAAGCGTACCAAGGACGACATTAGGATCCTCATAAGCTTCCTCAGCAAAGACATAGTTGACATGACCACGTGCAGTGGGGATTGGCTTGACATAATTCACCTTGCCGGTTGGCTTACCACAGCCAACGGGTTTTCCTGGCTGGTTCTGGGGACACTCACGCATGTAGTGCCCCGGTTCTCCACACTTGAAGCATGTCACAGTGCTAGTGCGTGGACCAAAGTTGGTAGGTGGTCCTCCATAAGTCTTGGCAGGTGCATACTGTTGAGTTGTGCGAGGCGCCTCATAGGATGGCCTCGGTGTGTACTTGGGTGGCAGAGCAGTGTTTGGAACCCACACACGGCGCTTGTGAGAGCCAGAGCCGGATGAGGTACCAAAGTCACGAGGATGCTTGCGTGTGGCTTCGAAATCAGTCTGGCCCGTCTCAGCATTGATAACTTTGTTTACCAGCTTCTAGAAGGAAGTGCACTCGTGCAGTCGTAGATCTCGGCGGAGTTCGGGGCTGAGTCCCTTACGGAACCTCGCCTGCTTCTTGGCATCGGTGGATACTTCCTCAGGTGCATAGCATGCCAAGTTGCCAAACTCGCGACTATAGCCATCCACGGTTAACCGGCCCTGGGTGAAATTGCAGAATTCCTCCCGCTTGCGATCCATGAGACCTTCCAAAATGTGATGTTCACGGAATGCCTCACTGAACTCAGCCCAAGTAGTGATTTGGCCAGCAGGACGCATAGCCTCAAAGTTCTCCCACTAGAGACTGGCAGGGCCCTCAAGATGGTAGGCGGCGTAGGTAACCTTATCAGCTTCGGCCACACGGGCAGAGTGTAGCTTGTGGGTGATACTACGAAGCCAGTCATCCGCATCCAGAGGTTCAGTGGAGTGATGGAACTTCGGTGGGCACATCTTGATAAAGTCATTGATTGACACCACGTCATTCCCCTGACGGAACCCAGTGTTCTGCTCTATGCGTTCCAGCAGACGGTTGGTCTCTCTCTTGTTCCGTTCTGCCTCGAGCATAACTTCAGCCAAGGAGGGTGGCTGGGGCAGATTCTCATCTCTAGCCCCACTAGCCTCACCCTGCTCCTGAGCAGCAGGAGTGCTGCGAGTGTTGACCATCCTAGGAAAAAAAAACAACGGTTTAGACAAGGATGGCAAAAACTTGACATAGGAGTGCAGAATGTAATGGATGACACGGAATGCAGAGATGTTCATCCGTACGACATGGTAATATAGAAACTGCCATATATACACCAGTGGTCATACACACCATACATAGTTTAGTACAAGCCAAGGCTAAAGTACAACTGCGGTGAAAGACGATACATCCCATCAGAGGCATTCCAAGCTCCTATACATTATTTAACTACACCTCCGGAACTCAGTACTAACTAAGTCATATTCCATAAGACGCGCAAGACTGTGGAAATACAACTACTACGATACTACAAGTGCCACGGTCTAGCTCAGACATTCCCGTAGTAATCTTCGTAAAGATTACCACCGTAGCTTGGGAGTGGAACAGATGGATCTTGAAACTCTCGAGCACTTGAAGGCTGTGGACCATAGGGACATGGATATGGCCTCGGTCCTGATGCTGGTGGTAACCGACGCCCACGTGGAGGTGTAATAACCCCAACGTCACGCCAATCCATACGGTCAGGAAGACGAGTCCGCACGGGGTACAAATCCCGCATATCTAGATATCCGACGTGCACAGCAGGTGCAAGCCGTGTCAAAGTAGTCCAGTGGGCAGCTCGAGTGTTATACAGCTCCATTCGGAGGGCACGGACCTCACGGTCCCTATCCTCCAGCATCTGAACAGTAGTCTGAAGCAGTGGCTCCTCATGAGCAGCATTAGTATACAGTCCAGTGTAGTAGCCTTCCTCTCCGGGAAGTGAGGCTGGCATGTAACAGAACTCAGTGTTTAGCAACAGGGCATGCCTAGCCCGGAGGATGGTCATCATCGAATAAGCGGCATCCTGCACTGCCATCTCGATAGTAACCTCGAGTCCATAAGACCAATGGATGGGGTCGTTAGCTCCGGGATATGAGGGGTATATCCGGACTGTGCAGAAATACTGACTCTGATTGAAATCCCGGTACTGTTCCTCCACGGTGTACTCAGGATACCAGCGATAACCGGTCTCAGTCATCACACGGACTAGCATGGCCGTGCGACCGGGCACATTAATGCACCGAGTCAAATGAACCACTTGGTGAGGTGTGCGGCCAGACATCTGAAACACGAAGTAATGCAAAGGCATTAGTGTTTCTGGAAGAATTCGGGCAGCATAACAACTGTAAATGCTCAAAAAGATTTTGTGACATCATACAAATGATAGCATAGCCACTCAACAATATCATATCAAGATTTCGGGTCCAACAAATCATCATACTAAAAGGGTAGAAACTGAACTGAGGCTTGAAACCAACAATCCTAAGAGTCTACTGATTAGTAACACGTGAACCTAGTAAGGATAAGAGGCCTAGTCCTAAATCCCCGTGGAAAGAATAGACTGACTCAGATCAGAAGGGCATAAGGTAAAGGAGTAAAAAGAGCCTTACGTTCCCTTCCACAATCAATTCCCCTACATATAACTAAGAATTTTTCTAGACTCAACATCGACCAGTTTGGCTTGAGAAACCTACAGGCAGTCCGGCTCTGATGCTAACGCTGTCAGGACCCCGATCCTAAGTCACACCGATCTAGCTGTAACACGTCATATCACTTTGCATCCTCACGCACGGTATCCCCACGGGTGCCACCTTCCCTGGCCCGGGACCGTTTGCGCATTTTGGCACATGTATATGGCAATGTAGCTAGCATCCATATGACAGAGAACCCGGGCCGACATGGCTAGTTATAAACCAAAAGTGGCACTAAATTACAGAGACAGGCATCCATGACCCAGCAACGAACGTGTCGGTCATCAACGTACGAACCCAAGTCGTAGCAAGCTACATGGACTTAAAGGAACAACACGTGACATTTACCCTAAGGGACAGACACATGAACGAAGAAGGACACATGCTGGCCAGCCTACGTGTTCCGAGCAGTAGCAAGCTACCAAGGCTCATTGGAAGCACTAGGAGGCACTTCCCTGTAAGATAGGCTACCAAAGGAAAACAACTAGGTGTCGGATCCCACACATACCAAGCATTTCAATCATACACACAATATGCTCAAGATGTGCAAATACAACATTGCAGCACAACAGAACTCTATGACTCAAAGTACTTTATTTAAGAGGCTCCAAGAGCCATACATAACATATCCATACAGGTAGGGGTCACATGACCCAACACTCAAGTCATACAGTCATACAAGCACAAGCGGAAGCTACATGTCTGAGTACAGACAACTTAGAAAATAAAACAGGCTTGGTGTAGCCTGACTATCTACAAGGCCCTTCACAAGCTCCAGATCTCCGTCTGGGTAGCAAGCTACTCGTCGACGTCAACGTCTATGTAGAACCCATCAGAAGGGGCAGGGTTCTCCTCTGCAATAGTTATTAAGCAAACATGAGTACAAAGGTACTCAACAAGTCTTACAACAGAACCTATCATACATGCAACATTATCAATAAAGGGTAGTGGAGTTCATAGCAGAAAGCCAGCTTTGACTCTTGGCTAACCTATACTACAACTCTCAACAGATTGCAAGATATTACTACGTACACGAGTCCTCTACTCACCACAACAATACACCACCGAGGATCCTCTTCCGTCATCCTACGGAAGGGCCATCCACGGCACTCACACTTGTCTTGAGGCTTTTAGTAGTATCCATCAACTTGTCTATGAACTGTAAGAGTAATCAAGTAGTCCGTACCGCGAACAACGGCTATTCAAATAGATTGGTAACCCTGCATGGGTGTACTTCCTCACACATGTTTTCACCACTTAGCGTCTGCACACGACATGTGCTCGACAGACTTCAAGCGAAAGCCGACGTGGGTGTAGACCACGACCTAACCAACCACTCAAGTCTCTCGTCCAGGTTTATCGCCTATTTGGGGTCCATCCGTGGGGAGATCCGGCTGGGGTGTCGCTCACGGCCCCAACCGATGTGTACAGGGTTCCCGAGTCACCAAACGGGCAACCGGTACACCGTGCCACGTACCTGTCGCATCACAGCCCACCCCGAGGGTCAGCGCTGTGCACGACCACCAGTAAACTACAAACACCAGAAACTAGTTGCAACTCCTGGACAGAGAACATGGGCAGTCAATAAGTCGAGCGGGGTCATATTTCAGGGCCCAATGTGTGGTAGTAGCTGTAACTTGAACCACACATACAGATCTCAGGTCCTATAGACGGTTGCAATGAAACAACCCACCACGTACTCCTACATGGCCTTTCATCGATACCTTTACCAAACATGTTCCACACTTCCCTCTCTTTACCGATATGATCAATTCACTCCGATCCATCACCCAGATGAACCAGACCTGACATGACTCTAAGCATAGCAGGCAACATAAACAAATAGCATGGTGGATCACACATCACATGGCCCAATCAACTCCTACACATGCTAGTGGGTTTCAACTATTTACTGTGGCAATGACTGGTCATGCAAAGGAATAGGGTTCAACTACCACAGCAAGTAGCAGTTCACACGCTGTTGCCTTAATGCAGTAAAAGAGAGCAGGAGCGAGAAGATGGGTTTGTATCAGAATGATCAATGATTGCTTGCCTGACAAAGTGGTTGTCGGGTACTGCTCTTCTGTTGGATACGCAGAAGTATCCTCGGGAGCAGGACCTAACACGGAGAACATCGGCGATACAATCAATAAGCAAACAAATGCAACAATATGATGCATGCTCATGATATGGCAAGATGCATGTGTTTTGAGCTAATGCAACTATAAACAGAAGGGTTTGAGCCCATTTGAACCAAAGTTTCAAATTGAAACCCAAACTATTATTTATTTAAGTGCATTATCATGTTTTAAAGTGAACATCAAGGTTAACTTGCTCAAACATGCATGAAACAAGTGTCACTGGAAAGATTGGATTTTTCTAATCAATTTTCATATATAAATCTTTTCCATCTGAGCTACTGTTGAATTTATATGATTTTTTGAAGTTTAAAGCATTTTCTACAATTTCCTGAATTGCTTTTAAATCTAATAATCCCAGAAAATCCTTTACTGCGTCAGCATGACATCATGCTGACGTCAGCCAGTCAACAGGGCGGCCCAGGTCAAACCTGACCAGTGGGACCCACTGGTCAGTGTCATAGTTAGTTAACTGACTAATTAAAACTAGATTAGACACTAATCTAGGTTTGACTAACAGGCAGGGCCCACATGTGAGTGACCCAAGGGGGTCAAACCCTTGGTCAAAAAGCACTAACTTACCGGCGTTTAGCCGCCGGCGAGGCCAAACACGGCGGTGAGGTGCGGGTTTTGTGCTCCGGCTGCCAAAACAACGGCGGAGCACGCCTACGGGCAGCTGGGAGTGAGCTGCGTCGAGTGCTGGTGGTGGCTGGCCTCGGGGTCGCCGGAAACGACGCCGGCGACGAGTCCAGCGGCTGCCGAAGTTCGGGCGAGGTCGAATTCGTCGGTGCGGTGGTCGTATAGGTGCGTGGAGTGATCCTACAACACCTACACATGACGGTGAAGCTGGTGGGCACGGTGGCCGCGCCGTTAGATGGCCGGAGCCTCGTGCGGTGCGTTCAGTGCAGGAGAGAACTAATGGAGAGGGGGAGGACGGAGCTGAGCTCACGGCGGTTGCAGTAAACGTCGAGGCGGGCTCGGGGACGGTCGGAGCTGAGCGGGGCGGTGATGGGGATCTCTGCGGCCGGAGTTGGGGAAGACGGGGTCGAGGGCGACTCCAGAGCGGGCGAGCGCTCGGGGCTCAGCCTACTCGACGTAGTCGATGATGACGGAGCGGAAGGACACGGTGACGGAGCTCGGGGACGGCGGTGGACGCGGCTATCACGACGGCGCGAGCGCGGCGACGGCGGCCATGGTGCGGGGAAGGCGAGGGAGAGGAGCTGGGGAGGAGTGGGCGTGTCAGGAGCTTGGGGGGGAAGTGGGTGGTCGATCCCACCCACCAGAACGGCGAGGGGAGGAAGCACGGCGGCGGGCAGCTGCGTGGCGCGCACTGCGGCCACTGTCGAGCACCTGCCTGCCTGCCTGGCCGAGCCAAGCAGCTCGCTGGAGCGGTGGCTGGGCTGGGCCGGCAGGTGGGCCTGTTAGGCGCCAGGTAAGTTTCTTCTTCCTATTTTTTTCTATTTTACTTTCTGTTTCATTTCTTTTGCAACTTTGTTGAATTAATAAAAATGCCAGAACATTTTTATAGCTCATAAAACTAGTCATGCCCACTGTATATAACATGAACAGTAAGGAACATTTTAGTTTATGATTATTTGGCCACACAAAATATTTTATAGCATTTAAATGCCCAAATGCAAATACCATATGAATTAATCCAGAGACCTTGGATATCCTAGAAAATTGTGCACCATTTTTTGCAGAGGTTTAAGACCAAGGCAGAAATGATGAACATTTTTGAAGGGCATTTTGGGTACATTGGAAAAGATTTTATTAAACCCTAGTTGTTAGAAGAGGGATGCTGGGGTTCCTGTCATTCCCATTTCAAGTTTCTTTGGAAAGTAAACATGATGCACACTCTAGCTAGTCCTAATGCAAGCACTGACTAGGGATGTGAAAGGGTTCCTCCTTTGGCCCCTTGTATTGCACAATTAATTCTTCATTATAAGTATTCTTTTGACAGAAGGTCATGAGCCTTTCCTCAAGAGAAAAGCCTAACCAATTGTTTTGAATAGCAAAATCATTATTCAGCTCAGAGATTCTATCAACTAGAACATCGATAGGAACCCTTTCTCTAAGGTTTTCATTATAAGCAACATGATCTAGTGATTGCAAACACATTATGTCCTCTTGATTAAATAGGATAGCTTCTATGGGAGGACGACCAGCGTCTACCCTATAGTGCGTAAAAATTTCTTTGGCCTCTTTCATTATGAATCTGAATTCATGAGCCAAAAAGATAGTAGCCGCTCGCTTAACAGAAGAATGCTCAATATTGGAAAATTCTAGAAAAATTCTCTGAATGCAAGGATGCATATGGATAAATTGCCTTTCAAGTTCAACTACAAGCATAGATATGGCATCTGCAAGACAACTGGTTCTCTGAAGAATTGATCCACCCATAGTGGGTAAAGCACCAGCACAAGTGAAGAAGTTTTGAAGAACTCCTTTTCCAATAATATTACCACTACCAATCCGGAACTTCTTAGTATGTAAAGTGGTAGTTTCATCATGAGGATAATCAAAAGCATCAAAGTTTCTCTCAGCATTACTACCCTTTTCAATGACATCCTCCCCCATCTCACACATGATAGCAACAAACCACACTAAGGACGGACACACAAGAGGCAAGCGAACGGACAAAGGGCGAATAAAACGGCAAAGGTGAAGTGGGGGAGATGAAAACGAGAGGCAAATGACAAATAATGTAATGTGAGGGACAAGAGTTTGTGATGGGTACTTGGTATATGACTTTTGCGTAGATCTCCCCGACAACGGCGCCGGAAATTCTTCTTGCTACTTCTCGAGCTTGCGTTGTTTTCCCTCGAAGAGGAAAGGGTGATGTAGCACAGTAGCATAAGTATTTCCCTCAGTTTTTGAGAACCAAGGCATCAATCCACTAGGAGACCACGCACGAGTCCCTCGTACCTACACAAACAAATAAGAACCTTGCAACCAACGCGATAAAGGGGTTATCAATCCCTTCAGAGCCACTTGCAAAAGTGAGATCTGATAGAGATGATAAGATAATATTTTTGGTATTTTTTATATGTAGACTGAAAGTAAAGAATGCAAAACAAAAGTAAAGTAAAGATAAATAGTTGATGGAAGATTAATATGATGAGGATAGACCTGGGGGCCGTAGTTTTCACTAGTGGCTTCTCTCATGATAGCAGATTTCTACGGTGGGTGAACAAATTACTATCGAGCAATTGATAGAAGAGCGCATAGTTATGAGAATATCTAGGCATGTTCATTGTATATAGGCATCACGTCCGTGACAAGTAGACCGAAACGATTCTGCATCTACTACTATTACTCCACACATCGACCGCTATCCAGCATGCATCTAGAGTATTAAGTTCATAAGAACAGAGTAACGCCTTAAGCAAGATGACATGATGTAGAGGGATAAACTCAAGCAATATGATATAAACCCCATATTTGTATCCTCGATGGCAACAATACAATAGGTGCCTTGCTGCCCCTGCTGTCACTGGGAAAGGACACCGCAGGATTAAACCCAAAGCTAAGCACTTCTCCCATTGCAAGAACTACCAATCTAGTAGGCCACACCAAACTGATAATTCGAAGAGACTTGCAAAGATATTTAAATCATGAATAAAAGATTTCAGAAAAGAATTAAATATTGTTCATAGATAATCTTGATCATAAACCCACAATTCATCGGATCTCGACAAACACACCGCAAAAATAATTACATTGAATAGATCTCCAAGATGATCGAGGAGAACTTTGTATTGAGATCCAAAGAGAGAGAAGAAGCCATCTAGGTAATAACTATGAAACCGAAGGTCTCTGGTAAACTACTCAAAACTCATCAGAGAGGCTATGGTGTTGATATAGAAGCCTTGTGTGATCGATGACCCCTCCGGTGGAGCTCCAGAACAGGCCCCAAGATGGGATCTCATGGGTATAGAAGGTTTCGGCGGTGGAATTAGAGTTTCGTGGTGCTCCCCGATGGTTTCAGGGTACATAGGTATATATAGGAGGAAGAGGCACATCAGGGGAGCCACGAGGGTGGGGGCGCGCCTACCCCCCTGGGCGCGCCCCCTGCCCTCGTGGCCGCCTCGTTTGCTTCCTGGTGTGTACTCCAACTCTTCTGTGTTGCAATTGTTCCAAAAATAAATCTCTCGAAGGTTTCATTCCGCTTGGACTCCGTTCGATATTCCTTTTCTGCGAAACACTGAAATAGGCAAAAAACAGCAATTTGCACTGGGCCTTGGGTTAGTAGGTTAGTCCCAAAAATAATATAAAAGTGTATAATAAAGCCCATCAAACATCCAAAACAGATAATATAATACTATGGAACAATCAAAAATTATAGATACGTTGGAGAAGTATTAGTGCTCGGGTGTGTCCCTGCAACGCCGACAAACTTGAGAGATCGAGCTCCGACTCGCGACCTGCCCCGCATACGTCACCTCACCAGGTCCTCGGTGCCTTCGTCTTCCTACGGAGTGATCAGTGGCCTAGCGGTAGGCGCGGTCCTAAGTTGTGCAGCATCAGACTTACCCGCAGGAATATCAGAAGCACGACAACATGCGACACTGCCAGTCTCCCCTTCTTATGTAATTCACTTGCGCGTTAAAGGGGGGCCTCTGAGCATCGCGTCTCAGGGGCTCCTACTGACTCTGCAGCCCTCACCCCTGGCCTTGACCACGGCATCGCGACCTGGCATACCAGCGGTGGCTGAGCTTCGCTCGAGGGTTGGGACCCGAGGACGCAGAGCAGCAAGAAGGACGAGAGAAGGGGAGGCCGGCTTAGAGAGCTCAGGTCTGTTCGTACATCAAGGGGGACCCCTGAGCATCGCGTCTCAGGGGCCTAACTGGCCACGTAGCCCCTCACTCCCTGGTCTTGTCCTGGCGATCCGGACAAGCCGGCGGTAGCTGAGGTATGCGCGGGGTCGGGCCCTGCCGACGCAGAACACCATGGCCTAGTCCAGCATTTCCTTCCTGTGGGCAGTTCATACGTCAATGGGGTCTCCTGAGCATCGTGACTCAGGAGCCTAATTGGCCACGTAGCCCCTCACCCCCTAGCCTCGTCCTGGCGATTCGGGCGAGTCAGTGCCGGCTGAGGTACACACGGGGCAAGGCTCTGCCGACGCAGAGCTCTAGGCCAAGCGGGAAGGAAATCGCGAAATCTCAGCCACGCGGCATCAGAAGCAAGTGAGGCGCACCGCTTGAGGAATCACCTCAGACCCGTCAAGATAAGTCGTGCATCCCATCGGCATATCGCCATCACTTGACGAGTTTGTTTCTGCAGTCATGCATCGGCAATGTCACCTCCCTTTTTAGCCTCTAGAAGCCACTTGCACGCCAAGGGGGGCTTCTTGAGCATCGCGCCTCAGGAGCTCTTACCGGACCCCGGGCTGCTCACCTCCTGGCCTTGACCACGACATCGCGACCTGGCATACCAGCGATGGCTGTAACTTCCCTTGGGACTAGGACCTACCGGCGTAGAGCACCAAGCTACTGAAAGGGTAAAAAGGAGCAACACTGCCGGAACGAGGCTTGCAAGCAGGGTCTCTTAGCGAGGATAATAAGCATCGGAGCAAAAGCGTTACAGGTTCTTTACACGCCCCCAGGGGGTTGGCTTTGGTTCCTCGCAGGGAGAAAAAGAAAGGGATTTTGGGAGATCCTAACTATGGCTACCATCATCGATGCCATCATCAAGAGTGGGCCATGAGAGGCCATCTCCGACTCTGCTCAAGTCACCATCGGCAACGAGCTCGTGCAGCGTATGCGCTCCGGGCGCGGCGCGAGCTTGGAGGCGCGTAACTATCGTCACTTGTCTCTGGAGACTTGTTAGCCTCGGGAGAGCCGCTGGACTCCCAAGGGCAATCGCTGCTGCTAGGAGAGCCGAGGCGGGACCAATGGCAGGCATGGCGATAGTCGCTGTGCCACCCTGGCGGTCCCCTCCGGGGCGGCACTCCAGGCGGCATCCCTCCTCATCGAACACCTTGAAGAGAAGCATAGAGGCGCCTTCATACTCAAAGTGGATGGCGAGGGCGCCCTCCGCACGGCAGACGCGAGCGACCTCACCCCATCCGCGGGTTATGAAGATCTTGCCCGAGGAGACAACCTCAACCGCGGCCCCTGTCGCCGGGGCCTGGCACTCGGCATGCTGTAACCACAGCTCGAGCAGCCCTCTCGACGGCATCTCTTCATAAAATAATTGCGGGAAGCGGATCCAGGAGCTCGGAGGCATCGCCTCCCACACCATGAATTCGCACGAAGAGCCTCCAACATGCGTTCGCATGGCGGCGGCGTGCACCACACTGGCAGGCTCGACGTGGCCAAGGTGTGAGCAGCGCTGGGCGTTGCCTTCCCCTCCGGAGCCTTGCACCCAGGCGTGCAAGGGCAGCAGGTAGCTGGGGGGAGGCCGCCCGTGCCAAGGTCCCGTCACTTCCGGCCTTAGGACGGCATCGCGAGAGCAGAACGACCTTTTCTTCGGCGGGAGTAACCCAGGCTCTTCACGAGGGGTTTTTCCCTTCTTGCCGGCGGAAAATCGCCGTATCGATGCCATGGGTGGTCCTACAAGGTAGTTTTCAAGGAGGAAGAGGAAGAAGCAGGCGGAATGGACAACGGGGGCTCCGCCTGTCGCCTCATTTATAGCCAGGAGAAGGCTAACCGTCGGCCTCCATAATCGCAGGTAATGATGGTCTTTGTGCATGTAGGGACTCGTCAAGTCGCGCAGTTTCCGATGCGGCGTGGGGAAGTGGAGACGCCCACGTCCTGTCAATCACCACGCGTCAATCAAGGCCGCAGGCTTTTGGGGTCCGCGGTGCTCCGCACTTGATCCTTGGCTTCCCTGCGAAGCCAAGTCCGAGCGCGCCTTGGGCCCGGGGGCTACTGCAGCGTTCTGGGAACGGAGGTACTCGGACTTGCCTACCTGCGGCCCAGAGCATGGCTCATCCAGCGGCCTGGTACGTCACATCTTCATCAGCAACCACTCAAGACCCTCGCGAGGGGCCAAGCCTCGCGAGGCGGACGATGCAAGACCTCCCGTGGGGCATCCTCACTAGGCTGGCTCCCGAGGAGCGGAGATATCAAGGCAAGGGACACCTCGCGAGGTTCGCGTGACGTGAGCCATGACGACCAAGGCCAGGAGGGTGCCAATGGGCGCTGCAAGCCAGTTTCCTCTTTGGTGCTGAAGGGACAAGCGTAAGCGAGGAGTCCCAAGGCATCAGGCAAAGGTTTTCATATCGGTGCAACGAGACCAAGACTAGCAGGACGGCAGAGCGAAGGTCACCATGGAGCCCACGACGATGTCACCACCAGAGCCTTTGACAGGCGAAGACCACCTTTTGTCAGGATAGCTTGTACTAGTTTACCCCCTTCAAACTTGGCCGTTGCGGGATCCCTTCCCGCTCAATATTTGGGAAGAGAACCCGTGCCTCTATAAATAGGACTAGCCACCGCCATAGAGGTGGAGCACGATCGGATCTGGAGCTGACCGAACCTAGAGCCCGATCGAATTGAGATCACTCTTACACCCACTAGCTCACGGAGCCCAAGATCACCCCTCCTCAGGATGTTTTTCTTCTCGTGTACTTGTTCACCCTCAGCCTATAAGGCAATCCACCACACCACACTGTATTAGGGTATTACACCACAACGGTGGCCCGTACCAGTATAAGTCCGTGTGTCTCTTGTTCTTCGGGTTTGACGAGCTAGGCCTAGGAATCGGAGTGAGAGCGAACTAGAGCGAAAAGGAGAGATCTTCATGCGCACCCCAGTGTTCGAACCTCAAGGGTTTGCCGGAACCCAAGATCCAACAAATTACATAAGTGACTATACAGATCATTTGCACACACCTTAATAAACAATTGCATGCATTCTAAAGTAGGAGAAACAATATTCTAGTCATCTAATTCTTGTGACGCTCCTGCCACTGTTATGTGGCTCGATCCCTTGTCTGGGTCAGGAAGAAGACAGTTCCTCATGTCAACGATCCGCCTGTACATCTCATAGCTTGTGTACGCGTCCATGGCCACGTACTTGACATGTTGTTCATCCAGTTTCTCACGCCACACACTGTGCCAGCCGTTCTTGTCCTTATTGCTCTCTTCCTTCATCTTTGCGTAGTAGGGGTCAATGATGGCCGAGGCGAGGTCAACCAGGGAGTTCAGTTTGTTTTTGTCGTTGCCCCATACCTTGTAGGGGTGCTGGATGTTGATAAGATTCGGGCATTTCAAGTCCGAATCCTTGAGCGCTTTTAGATCATTGGTGGTGTCCTTCATAGCGAAAATGTAGTCGGAGCTGTTGATAAACCTGGAGAAACGCTTGCAAGGCCTTCTAGCAAGGTGGTACTGGTAGACGAGGACATCATGTCGCAGGCAGAACTGGGCGACGGCAACCTTCTGATCGTACCTGGCACAACCGATGGTGTACTCGAGGTCGAAGCCGACCACTCGATCGGTACTTGTTCTAGGCAACGAACTGCTCGATAGTTTGGATGGAGCTCTCCACCGAGATCGGATCATTCGTGTACACCACCGAGAGGGCCTTTCCCCTCACGCGGGTGTCCACTATGTGATGCGTGGTGAACTGCCCGTCGTTGTGGTCGTCGACCGCTGGGAGCGCCATTGGAGCCACGGGGAGCGCCATTGGAACCGCCGGATGTACTCTCTGTATGTGTCCTCGTGGGTGTGCTTATTGTGTCGTGTGAGACGCGAGATGAAGGTAAATGGCTACAGGAATAAAAGGGTGCCGGGCGGCATGGATTCTCGGCGCGCCCGCATGGCAGTTTTTGCAGCGGGTAACTGCATCATCGTGCCGCGCCCGACGCAACCGCTTGCACACGAACGTGCGTGATCGTGCGCCGGCCCCAAACACTGGCAACGCACGTAGAGGGACGAGGGCAGAGCACTTAGAGGGACGCGAGAGCAGAGCAAGCGCGGTGGGACGTGAGCAGAGCGCACCGCGGCCGCCTGAACCGCAAGCAACCACACGCGTAGAGCAGTTGAACACGCATGAAATTGTCGCCTACAAGCCGGCCGACTGTTGCGTCGCTTTGTAGAGAGCGGCTGCGTGCTACCACCTTCGTCTAGTCTATAGTCTCCTTTATATTCTGTGCCATACTTTGCCCTCAAATTTAACCAACAAAATGTTAATGCATGTTTAAAAAATATATAATTGGAAACTATGTTCAAATACAAATCCAACTATATAATCTTTGGCGACATGCATTCGTATTTTATTAGTTAAATCATACTTATAAACTAGGATGGTGGTATAGTAGGTAATTAAATCGCAAATGTTTTTTTATTAACCATATGGGTACATGGCCTTTCGTCCTCCTCTCGCACGTCTTGTCTCCTCGCTGCCGCAGACGGCTTGCAGCGCAAGCTTGCGCAGCGCGCGGGGGCGTTCTTTTGGCCAAACAGTGACGACAATGAATCGTCGGTGAGCCCGTTCCCACACAACCTCGCACGTTCCCGCGCAAGCATCCCGCACGACTCGGTGAAATCCCCCAAAATCCCAATGCTTACCGGCCTGTTATAAAAACCCTCACGACCGGCGAGTCCTGCGTCACATTTTCCCCTCCCTCCCTGTAGCTTATCTCGTCTGCTTCTCCCATAATCGCGAATGGCACCGGTTCGTCGTCGTCGCTCAGCCACTCCGCCGTCATCAATGGACAACTCCAGCTGGGAGGCTACACCACGGCGGTGGCGCAGTCCCCGGTCTAGTGTAGTGTGTGTGGCATCCCTGTTGGGTGTGCACGGAACAGCCACCACACGCTCCGCCGCCGCTGCCCGTCGGCAGCTGTTGCCGGTCGCCGTTGCCACCAAACCACCGTCGAAAGCCAGGGACATCGCTTGCTCCACCAACGCGGCCCAAAGGCGGGAGGTGGCCGTCGTGGCCGCCACCCAACTACTGGCCACAGTGGCCATCACCCGCTCCGCCACCGCGGCCCGAAGGTGGGAGGTGGTGGTCGTGGCCGCCACCCCATCGTTGGCCACCGTGGCCACCAGCCCACCGTCGACCGCCGGGGTCATCACCCGCTCCGCCACCGCCGCCCGAAGGCGGGAGGCGGAGGTGGATGCCCGCACGTGCGTCAGCGACCTTGTGTCCTGCATCGAGTTCCTGTGATAGGAGGAGGAGCACCTCGTCGAGCATGCAAAGAGCCTTACCGCTGCCGTGGCTGCGGCACACGCCGCCTCAGAGGCGAGGAATCAAGAGATCAACGAGGAGAACCACCGCTTCGAGAGGGGGCGTCTGGAGCGGCAGAGGGCGTTCGAGGTGAGCATCGTTGAAGCTGTAGAAGTGGTAGGCACCGTATTGCGGTTGCCCAGCTCGTCAGTAGGCTCCTCCTCCTCTACCTCTTACTGAGCGTGCTCGGCAGAGGAGAGGCAGCCGGAACTAGTACAAAGCCCCTCCGTAGTAGTAGTGGTAGTTGTGGTAGTAGTGGTAGTAGTGGTAGTAGTGGTAGTAGTAGTAGTAGTAGTAGTAGTAGTAGTAGTAGTAGTAGTATTCAGGGGCTATTTTGTTCAGTTCATCTGACTATAGATGTGGTGAAATTGTACAACGTACTTAAAATTAGCTAGTATATATGGTTGAACTAGCTATTTCAGTACGTGGTTGGCAACAATTGGGGAAAAGTTTGGTCGGTTTAGTTGTGGAGTTGAACTGTTTGTATAAATTAAGAACGATTAATCTATGAATGAAATCTATGCTTAATTTCTAAATTTTAGTTGCAAAAATTAGATACTGCTAGTGATTTTTAGCTTCATATTTTGACAAATCGCAGTGTCACAAGGATTGACAAATCTTACCAAATTGTTTGTACGTGGTTGCACACGGGTCATCCAAAACAACCATTTGCGTTAAAGGGATGCAAAAATACTGCATTGCTCTCACTTTTCATACGGGTGTTCTATCTAAAACGTATGCGATCAAGAGGTACAGAAATCCTGCTCGGCACATTTTTCTTGGCTTCCTGGGGAAGCTGTCGGTTTGCATACGGGTGTTCTAACTAAAACGTTTGCGATGAGTATTTTATATTTAAAAACAAATTAAACTGTGGCTTGGGCGCCATTAATCGAGAGGATGCGAGCATGGCGGGCGGCCATGGAAGTCAAAGGGCTCGCTACCTAGTGTGCATGCATAGCGGACTGCTCGCACGCTTCCTAGTGAGCCTGCGCATTCAAGGACAACTTGCATGCCTCTCGGTTAGCCTGCAGGCCGGACGGCGCTCGCACGCTTCCCGTTCAGTTAAGGTCAAGTAGCTATCCACGCGGCACCTCCTACAACCATTAAAACCAAGACACGTGGCGTCACGTGAATGGTTAACAGAACGCACATGGTTTGAATTATACAAATGTTTGAGATATTAAAGTGGCAGTTATTTTTTCAAAATGCCTTTGTTGGCCATCATTATTCGAGTGCACTTTCTCTCAAAATGGACACAAAAAATACCATAGCATGTCGGGTGCCATTCCATGATAGAATGCCAAGTTTCATGAATTTCAGAAGACTTTTGGATTTACTAGAATTGAAAAATAAAGTACTCAACATTTTGCCGGCAATCAACGGTGCCCTGGTGTTTGAAATTCATTCCCATTTCTTGCATGTGACCTGAGCAGGCACCCAAGGACACAGATTTGATTCTCAACCAATTTATATGCACAGGAGCATGTGCATGTAGTTCAACTTTAAATTATGCACATAAATGCATTGAAAACTCAGTTGATGCATAAAAATGTCCAAACGAACCCTGAAATATCACAAAAATTGACACAACACTCCTGTTGTTCTATGTTGACATGAGAAAAAAATTGAAAGAAATAAGAGGCAATGGATATCGTTTCGTCCCCAAAGGTGGGGCATTCCCTACCGAAACCATCATGCTTGTTGTGAGAAGCTCTGGTTTTTGAGAAGCATATACCCAAACCTGCCCCAAATGGGACAAGAAATTTACCACGACATGTTGATGCCGCTCCATGATAGCATGCCAAGTTTCATGAATTTCAGACGAGTTTTGGATTTACTAGAATTTAAAAACCAGGCATTTCAATGTTTTGCAGGCAGTCAAGAGTGCCCTGGTGTTTGAAATTCATTCCCATTTCTTGTATGGGACCTAAGCATACACCCAAGGACACATATTTGATTTTTCAACCAATTTATATGCACTGGAGCATGTGCATGTAGTTCAAATTTGAAATATGCACATAAATGCATTGAAAACTCAGTTAATGCATAAAAATGTCCAAAGGAACCCCAAAAAATCACAAAAAATTACACAACACTCCTGTTGTTCTATGTTGACACGAGAAATTTTTTGGAAGCAGTAAGAGGCAATGGATATCGTTTCGTACCCAAAGGTGGGACGTTCCCTACCGAAACAAACATGATTGTTGTGAGAAGCATATTCCCAAACCTGACCCAAATGGTGCAAACAGTTTACCACGGCATGCTGATGCCGCTCCATGATAGAATGCCAAGTTTCATGAATTTCAGACGAGTTTTGGATTTACTAGAATTTAAAAATAAAGTATCTCAATGTTTTGGCGGCAATCAACGGTGCCCTGGTGTTTGAAATTCATTCCCATTTCTCGCATGGGACCTAAGCATGCACCCAAGGACACAGATTTGATTTTTCAACCAATTTATATGCACTTGAGCATGTGCACGTAGTTCAAATTTTGATCATGCACATAAATGCATTGAAAACTCAATGCATAAAAATGTCCAAACGAACCCAGAAAAATCACAATGATGGACACAACACTCCTGTTGTTCTATGTCGACACAAGAAAAAATTTGAAAGTAATAAGAGGCAATGTATATCGTTTCGTCCCCAAAGGTGGGACGTTCCCTACCGAAACCATGATGCTTGTTGTGAGAAGCATATACCCAAACCTGCCCCAAATGCGACAAAAGTTTTACCCCAACATATTGATGCCGCTCCATGATAGCATGCCAAGTTTCATGAATTTCAAACGAGCTTTGGATTTACTAGAATTTAAAAACCAGGTATCTCAATGTTTTGCAGGCAGTCAAGAGTGCCCTGGTGTTTGAAATTCATTGTCATTTCTTGCATGGGACCTAAGCTTGAACCCAAGGACACAATTTTGATTTTTCAACCAATTTATATGCACTGGAGCATGTGCATGTAGTTCGAATTTACATTATGCACATAAATGCATTGAAAACTCAGATAATGCATAAAAATGTCCAAACGAACCTTGAAACCACCATTCTTGTTATATATTGAAACGAGAAAACATTTGGAAGCAATAAGAGGCAATGGATATCATTTTGTCCTCAAAGGTGGGACGTTCCCTACCGAAACCACTATGCTTGTTGTGAGAAGCTCTGGTTTGTGAGAAGCATATGCCCAAACCTGCCCCAAATGGGACAATTTTTTTACCACGGCATGTTGATTCCGCTCCATGATAGCATGCCAAATTTCATGAATTTCAGACGAGTTTTGGATTTACTAGAATTTAAAAACTAGGTATCTCAATGTTTGCGGCCGAATGACGATGGCCGGATGTTTGACATTCATTCTCATTTCTTGCATGGGACCTAAGTAGGCAAACAAGGACACGGATTTGAATTTTCAACTAATTTATATGCATTAGAGCATGTGCCTGTAGTTCAAATTTGAATTATGCAGATGAATGCATAGAAAACTCAGTTAATGTATAAAAATGTCCAAGCGAACCCCGAAAAATCACAAAAATTGACACAACACTCCTGTTGTTTTATGTTGACACCAGAAAAAATTTGAATCAAGAAGAGGCAACGGATATCGTTTTGTCCAGAAAGGTGAAACGTTCCCTACTGAAACCATCACACTTATTGTGAGAAGCTCCGGTTTATGTGAACCTTATACCCAAACCTGCCCCAGATGGGACATAATTTTTACCATGGCATGTTGATGCCGCTCAATGATAGCATGCCAAGTTTCATGAATTTTGGACGAATTTTGGATTTACTAGAATTACAAAAGCAAGTACTCGATGTTTGCCGGAGAGCCACTGTGCCGTGGTGTTCGAATTTCATCCCCATTTCGTGCATGGGAGATAAGCATAAACCCATGGACACATATATGATTTTACAACCCATGTTGGTGCACCAGAGCATGTGCATGTAGTTTAATTTTGAATTGTGCACCTGAAATGGCTAGAAAACCAATTTAATGTATAAAATGTTCAAACGAACCCTGAAAAATTCCAATTCTTTTACGACACACATATAGTTGCATGTTCACTCCAGATAAAAGGTCTAGAAATTCAAACACCGTCCATTGCCGCTGTGACCCCATTATCTAGTTCAAATCAAGATGAAAAATCAAGTAGATCGCACACAGTTTATTATCACCAACCGTGTGAGATGCAGCACAAAATATCCTGGAGCACCATTGGTGTATAGTACGCATATGGCTTACGCGAGAAGGTGCGTCGGCTACAGTCCATAGCCGGCATCTCAAGCACACCAGCTCGCTCCCCAAATATCATTTCACCATTCAATCATCGCCGGCGAAAGATGGGCACGTAGACCCGTGTCGTGAGGGCAACTTCGGTGGCTCACTCCAGCAAGAGCGCGGCCGCAGCCGCCATGCACGTGCTAATAAGGTGCATGAGCACGGCCGCAATCTGCGACTGGGCGGCAAAGGCAGCCCAAACGGCCGTTGTTGCTTCTCAGGTCGCGGCAGCAACATCTGCCTCGGGGATAGCAACTGGCGAGAGCGGCACAACAGCTGTTCGTCTCGCAGCGGCGGCCTTAGCCCGGATGGAGGCCGCCCACGGCCATGTCGAGGCCGCCCATGCCCAGCTCTTAGCGGTCACCGCACAAATCGAACGAAGCTTCTCCGACAATGGTCGACAACCCATGGCCGAAGAGCTCGCAATCGCCGAGAGCGTTTGAGCAGCGGTTCGTTCCTCCGCCTCATACCTTGCGACGACGGAGCCCGTCCAAGCCCAGATCATGTCCGCCCACGCACAGCTCGTGGCCGCCTTTTCCAAAGAGATGGCGGACACTGATGGCGAGATGCTTGCCGAGTATGGTGCGATGGATGCCATGGAGCCCCTTCCCCAGGAGACCGTCTGGCGCGAGCTGGACATGGAGGCGGCAGCGGAGATCGACGAGCACCAGCCGTAGTAGTAATCTTTGTTTTCTTTAATTAAGAGAATCGATCTTTAATTTGTTAGAGTAATGTTTAGGTCAGCTAGCTGTGTATAATTGCTGAACTTGCTCGATTTAGAAGTGTGGGTGTGCTGTAGTCTCCTTTGTGTACCCAAATTATGCAATGACGTGGATGACCACTGTAACCATGGAAATTCGAACCAAAACTTTTGATGTTCAAACTCATCACACACAGGTGAAGCTATATGAATCATTTGTGATGTTCACATATCGTACACAGTTCTGAATAAGGGACCGTGTCTAATGACACTTTGCGCACTAGTTTTTTGGCTGAAGCGATTCCAAATTTCCGGCTTCCGCGGAAATATCTACCTCCCCGCCCCCTCCCCCTAACCAAAAGCCACATTTCCTCTCTTTCCGCCTTCCTTTCCAAGTTGAAACCTTCACTACTTGCTTGCAGCGCCGCCTCCTCATCGGCGACCCTCCTTCATGCTGCCCGGCCTCGTCTATCCAGGCAGGTAATCCACACCCGACCCCCATCCTCCTCCTCCTCCTTCCACATCCCACATGCCCCGACTGCCTGCGCGAGAGCGACACCTCCACCCAAATCACCGACCCCTCCACCAAATAAGCGCCGCCCTAAGCCGTGGTGCACGCAGTATGGCCAGGATCTCAAGGAGCATTTGGCAGCGAAGAAGAAAATCGCGGCCGCACGCGCGAATGAGGTCGCAATGGCTGCCATTCGTACCGACTCCCAGATCTTGGAGGAGCACCTTGTCGTTTGCTAGCTACGCCGGTTAAGCATGCTCGGTTTACCCGTTGCGTCTGCTGCTCCTGCCTTTCCTTCACAAATTCTAGTGAACTGTGATATCTAATTTTACCATGCAATCTGTTGCTCTAGTGTATATGTTCTACATGTCGTGTAGTGTGGTGCTCACTTATTAAATGTTTTGTTAATTAGTTGTCGTCTTCAGTTAACTGTTTGGTTCAATTCTGCAAATGTGATGTTCAATTCTTCAGGCTGCAATTTTGTATTGTCTTCCATGTGAGAAATAAATCGAATTTATCTTTACAGAATACATGAGAAACAAATACAACTGCTACATTTCCAAGTTGTCAAGCACGTTTGGTTTGGTTATACATTGTGCAATGTGGTGCTCAGTTAACGGTTGGTTCGTTTGTGTTGTGGTGTTTAGTTAATTGTTTGGTTCAATTCTGCAATGCGATGTTCAATAGTTGTGGGTGCATTCTGTTATTGTATACCATGTGAGGAATAAATTGAATTTGGCTGTAGTAAATACATGACAAACAAATACAATTGCTACAATTGGCTGTAGTTAACTGTTTGGTTAACCGTCTGATCTTCTATTAGGAGTATGTTATATTGTGCAATATGGTTCTCTGTTAATGTTTGGTTCATTTGTTGTGGTGTTTAGTTAACTGCTTGATTCATGTCTGCAATGCGATGTCCAATTGTCGTGGGTAGAATTTTGTATTGTTGTGCATGTGAGGAATAAATCGAATTTAGCTGCACTTAATACATGAGAAACATATACAAGTGCTATATTTTATAGTTCTTAATAATGCTTGGTTTGGATAAATGGGTTTTCCGTGTGACTTGAATTAATCTGATGAATCTGCAATGTGCTTAATTTTCATCAACATATTTTACTGATAGCATGCGAACCCTTACTTAACCTGATGACTAACTACCTTATATGTGTTGCAGGGAAATAATGAGAAGCACCGAGGTTTACAATCGAGGTTAGCACATGCATGGTCAGTTGTCTAATAGCACATTATTGTGCAATTGCAGGAACCATTCTAATATTTTGATTTTTTTAGAATTTGGTCTTGCACATGTAGGTCCTGCTGTCAGAGGTTTTGACCCACTGTTTGACCCTTTTTGCATATGGGGAAAGATTGTTAGGATAAAGAAATTAGCGACAAAAAACAACAAGATCTTTGTATGCACAATGAAGAAGACATCAGTTCACTACAAGATGGTACTAACTATTATACCTTGCCTTTTTTATTCTTTTGCCCCATTTCCAATATAGGGAAGATATTTATGCACAACCTTGTTTTCAGGCCTTTCTAAAGCAGTTCGCTGATCATTACCTCACAAACGACCTCTATGGTCAGGAGGCGAGGAAGGTTTTCATACAACACACACGGTTCAATATTGAAGTGTTCCTGAAGAGGATGAAGGACGGACAATTAATCATCCACATGCACTGACCTAAAGTTGCAAAGACCTTCAACATGAATGAAGGCTCAATATTCGCCTTCCACTTCAGCAGTTTTCCAGATGAGATGCATCTGTCTATTTTTTTGTCTATGATGCTAATTTCGAAAGGTCTACATGTTGCATGTGGAATTTGGTGCTGGTGCAGTTGTGTAATGGGGTAGCTGAGTGCTGAAGCTATATCATGTTGTACTCTGATGTATTTCAATTATTAAATTCTGCTTCCTTAATTAGGAAATAAAATATATTATGTGCTTAATATGAATGTCAATTAGATTAATAAATGGATTATTAATAATAGAGCAATTAGCCTGCTAATTGGGTTTTGATATTGCAAACGGTTATTGAAAAAATACCGTGGGCGATGACCTCAAGCAACGAACATAGTTTCTAGGAATAAACCGTGTTGGATCAATGAACAATCACACACGACTTTGTCTTGAAAAGTATTTGCGTTAGGCCACCTGGCGCAAATGTTTACCACATAAAAAATGTGTGTGATGGACAGCCTTTGCCACACAATTTCTTCTACGGACCGTGTGTGCTACATTCAATAAAGCAAACGATTTAATGGGAAAAATTGTGTGTGATGTACCTGTGAACGGAAACGTTTTCTTTGGAGCGACTGTGTCGGATGTACATACGAACAGAAATGTGTAGCGGGGACTGACTGTGTGCGATGTACTTGCGACCGGAAACAATTTCGCCGTATAATTGTATTTTTTAGCTCAGTTGTATGTATTTCCGTATCTGAGCGCTCGCCGGTCACACACGACCTCATTTTGCCGAGCGTGTGTGCCAGGAGGGCATATCCCCGACGGTTTCTGGGTCATGTGGGAAGGACCCCCCTATCGCCCACACTCACTTGGCGACAGTTCCAAATGCCGTCGTGGAAAGGGGTTAAAAACCGTTTGTTTAGGACCGGCGCGTACTAGTCTCCTTTTATAGATCAAGGGGCGACCACATTGGCAAAGTAGTCATTATGCACTAACATGATAGAAAATAGTGCTATCATACCTAACTCTGCGGACTGACAGGGTGCATTAAATGCACCACTTAGTGTCACATCATTGATCGCCCGGCAAGGATAGCCGGGCTCCTTCGCCAGCTCCGCGGTTGTCTTCATGACACATCGCAGGACGGGTGTCATCTGTGGGTTCTTCTTGTGGGAACTGGCTGCCATGTGGCTAATGGCTGCCACTTAATCATCTTGTGGCTTGACACCGCATTGATTGACGACGTGGGTCGCGCTTGAGTGCTTGGTGAGGCGGTTTGGCCTCTGTGAGCCCTCGGCAGGCCCTGTCGGGGTGTTTCTGCTATCTGCTTCCAGGGATGGCCTCGCCCATTGCTGGGCTCGCCTGCCCGGCAAGGGAGGCCCTTCTCTTGGTGACGTCTTGCTTCTCTGGCTTGGCCTCGGTCTCTCTGCTCTGAGCTGGTATTCTGGATCTCTTGGTTTCTCGTACTCTTGGCTTGGCATTGGATTGTCCGTGCACGAGTGAGGGGAAAATACATACCCCTGTATATTTTCCCCGACAATGAGTGGACAACCTCTTAGGCGAAGCCATGTCAACCTGAGAATCATTGGGTGGGTCGTTGAGGATGCAGCGGCTGATGTGGGTGTCCAAGGCAGGGAAGTAGTTCTTAGGCATCTAAAGATAGCACGAGGGTATTGCTCCGCTGTGATGTACAGCTTCATCGTTGAAGCAGCTCCGGTGAGGTGTACGACGGCGAGGCTGAAGCAGGACAAGAGGTACAATGTTAACCTTAAGTGGCATTCTGAATAGCATCTCCAATAGATGATGTAGAATACATCACCAAAAAGTGGTAGATGTAAAATACATCAGCCGTCCGTGTAGCAGTAGCGCGAGCAGCAGGTCGGGTAGCAGTAGCAGGAGTGCGAGCAAGAGCCAGAGTTGCTGCTCGTGCAGCAGCAGAGTGAGCAAGAGTAGAGCAGCAGTGCGAGCAAGAGCAAGAGGAGAGCAGCCACGCAACCAGGAGCAAGGGCAGAGCTGTAGCGCGAGCGATAGTCGGAGCAGTATCAGCTCCTGCAGATGTGGACGTCGCCAATGAGGGAGCAATGCTGTGGAGAAAGTGGGCGACGACGCTGCCGTCCATGGAGCCGCACCATGGCAGCTCGGGATCGAGCACCGGCAGCACCGTGAGGTAGAATCAAGGAGAAATTGCAGAGCTTAGTGTAGAACCTCTTTGGTGGCACCAACTAGGACTCAACATCATCCGAGGAAATGGTGATGGTGCTGCGGTTCCGGTGGTGCAGGTGAAGACGACGTTGTTTGAATGGAGGTGGCGTGATAGATGAGGCGAACATCGGAGCAACTCCTTGGAGGTGGAGGATGGGGCGGCTGAACCGGCGGGACGACGATATCGATGATGAATTGGCATCTGGTGTGCTGGATGAGGGACGCCGAGCTGTTGTGATGGACAAGGTCGTCGGGCAAAAGGCTCGAGCTGGGCAGCGGTATGGTGGCGGACGGAGGAGGTGGGGTTTCACGGGTTTTCGTGGCCTCGGTATACGAATGGGGAGACGGAGGGGATGGGAGGGGGACCACGGCTTAGGGACGCGCTTGTTTGAAATGTGGGGTAAGTTACGAAAATAGCCCCACCGATTTAACTAGGCAGCTCTTCCGGCTCAGGAGTGGAACGGGGATTTCGCGTGTCAGGATTTCATAGGAGGATGGACTTTTCGCGCGCGTTGTAATTTCAGGATAGCAAGGCGCGGGTTGAAGAGGAGGGAATTTTGGGACCACAAAGAGACAAAGAGATAGCTTGAAATTTTGGGATAACAAGGCGCGGGTTAATTTTCAGAAGAACGGTACGCTACCAAATCAATTCACACTACACAAGAGAGTGTCGTGTCCCATTTTGCTGTATGAATTACTACAAATGTCATTCAATGCTTAGGATCCATGTTATGTTTGTATAATTCAAGTAACCTAATCGAGTGAACATTTTCGGGCATTCCAAATGTATACTACCGGCTGCAATATGAACTAAATTTGAATTCATTTCTCTATTTGAATAATAACCTACAATTACGGTTGTTGTCAAGTTAAACCATCATTTGTATATTATTTTCGCAACACACCACATGGTTATTATGAGGTTAGATATCAACTACTTGTACCAATAAACTTGAATTCAATATATTGAATCTAGTTTATAATGATTTCAAATAATAGTACATTTCAGGCTCTAGCTAGATCAAACCTGTTTCATATGTATATTGTGTTTACGACACAATTTATGCATGGTGCCCCACCCCCACAACTACAAGTAGGTAGATGTGAGCTGCAAAAGCCATGCATTATCAAAAATTCAAAAGGTTGTGTGCATGGATGCAATGTGGTTGCACGATGCTTGCCATCAGTGTCTGAATTTCAAATGAAATGTGAGATTGTTCGATATATATATAGCTACCACTTAGTTTCTTGTGCATGCGCACACCCCTTCTCGCCCTCCCCCTCCCTCGACATTCACTAGATTGCACTCATTCGTTAATTATTCTTTAGGTCGTTCTCCCACAGTCTCTATAGGTGTCCTCAGGTCCTTCTTTTTGACACACATCGATCAGTATACCTATCTAGTCAGGCATGCCTACCACATACAGACTTTCCCTCTTCTCCTCTCACCCTCCTTGCCCCCTAGCTTTTCCTGTCACACGCTCGCACGCAAATGCACACTCTCTCCCCTCTTTTCATCAGTCTCACACTCACACACTCCTCCCTTCTCTCTGTCTGGTACGCCTCTCGCACCACATCATTCTAGTTGCATCCCTTTATATCTATCTGTCTATCCGACCTTATTTGCCTCTAACGCATGCATGCATATACCAATCGATCTCCATCTATACATATATCTAGGTCAATTATCCCTCATTTTTCTCACACATCGATCGTTCTACCTTAATACTTATATCTCGACTCCCTTTCCCCGACACAACAATTTATTTACCTATCTAGTTAGGCCTGCCAGTGATACACATATATCGCCCCCCTCACCATCCATGCATGCCTCCTGCCCCATCTCTCACCTGCACGCATTCGCAGACAAGCACGCGCACGCACACACACACACACCTCCCTTATTGATTGCAGTTGTACCCTCCATTTATCTACTAGGCCTCTCGCACCTTCGTCTCCGAGAAGTAACTCCACCAACCCCCCTCCAGCACCCTAGCTCAGTCTCTCTCCTAACCACATTCCTTTCCAACACATGTATGGATGCACATCGATCTCCCTTGATGCGTAGCAAGGTCTCTTCTTCTCCACACATGTACCAGTCGATCTACCTCTCTCTTATCCCCCCTCCTCGATGACACGCACTGGTAGATCGAACGCTATAGTTAGTCCCCCTGGCACACACAAAATGACATTTCCCCTCTCATGTTCCAGTAGGCCGTCTGTCCTATATCTTTGATGTGCGCACACGCAATTTCACAGCCTCTCTTTATCGATCTCGCACCCATACACTCCATCCCCCTCTTCGTTTCTATCGACACTGCATGCCAATGATCCCTCCCCTCTCTTCTCATGGATCGCATCCTCTATATGATATACCTAGCTAGGCCTCAGTTTCACACACATTGCGTATGTTCCATTTTTTTGGTTTGAAATATCATCGACACATATTCCCTATCTATGTCTCCCGCACAAAAATACACTCATGAAATCACCCGCATGAAACACACTCACAAACGGACACAACATCTCTCTCACAAATCCCCACATAGGTGCGGTACGTGCAGGAAGAGAAGAGGTGCACGCAGCGACACACGTACTCCTGTCTCTGGCCCGACCACACCCCCGTGGGTACACCGCGGAGATCATTTGTGTACGAAAAGGGTAGCCCATGTTCTGAAAATTTGACGCCAGTAGTGGTTGTCCACTTGATGGAGGGTCGTGTACCACGCGTGAATGAAGGAAAGTGCGACGTGTTTTATTCTGAAAACGGTTGTACTATATATAATATAGGCATGATCCAATGCTTTGCTTGTTGGGGTTGGTCACTAATCCGGCCGGATCCTGTCCACCGGCAGAAAGGGAGGATGTGCAGCGTTGCTCTGGTGGCTGGCGCCGAGGCAGGAAACCCATTGCTGGCATGTCCTGATCTATGGTACATACCGTTCTCTCGGACAAAGCTCTGGTGTGGTAGGGCCTTCGCCCCTTGAACGCTGCCGCATCATATCCTGCCCAACGCCACCCTCCATGTTACACCCCGATGACCCTCAATTACAGCTTCCTCTGAAGTCGTCCTTGCTCCACTGCCCTACTTCCCATGTCGCTGCATGTGGATCTTCCCTAGTTCTTTTCCTAAAACGTAGCTCGGTTGGCGTGCTTTCCATATTGCAATCTCCTCCTCACACCGTTTTAGATACAGAACTGTGATGCTATCTTCCCTTATGCCAAGGAATATGCTTCTTTCTTGTCGTGGTATGTGTCATCAACTATCATTGGCCAGTAATTGTTTCATTTTAACCTCTTTTTTTGCAAACAGGGTTATCCATTCTACATCGTTGCTATTGTGACCTTTTGGTGAACTGCACAAATCACTTTTTTCTTTAAGAGTGTCTTATGCAGTTCCACTAAAATGTCACATGGGCAACGTCTCTACATTTCAGTGCGACTGCACAAAGGGGCGGTTTTGCTATCCTCATCCAACTCTGACCCTAATCTTCTCCAAGAAGTGGTTAGTTTTATGAGTGATTGCAAAGGTGACCGGCTTCTACTTGTGTGTGTATGTTTCATCAACAACTACTGGTGCCACTATTAATGTAATAACACATGTTCAATAGCTTTGCAAACATGCATGCTCATCTAGCTCGATTTTAGTGGAACGACACAAAATGATTGGATGGCCCAAGTCCCCATTGAATCATATCTTGGCTAACATTTCTTGTTCAGTTTCACAGAGCTGCATGAAACTAGCTGCCAACCAATGACGTCGGGAAATGGAACCACGCCTACGGACAACATCCTTCAATTTTTTTATTTTTCTTTATTTGTACACATTCTCACAACTTTGTATTCAGTTGTGATGTAAATATTCATGCTGATATGAGAATCATTGAGATGCATTAGCATGCATGTTTGTTTCCTTTGTATTTAATGGAATGTTGTAATGAGACAACTTTGGAGGCAACAGGACACATGTAACCAAGTTGAAAGGTTTATAGCATTACCACAAAATTTCATTATGCTTGAAAATTATGTGTACATATAAACATATCCCAGAAGCTTGATAGGAATGACACAAATCTTTCAAACATCCTTTCACCTACATGTGGGACATCCAGAATATAGGTCCATATGACCATTGGCGATATTCACCCCGCTCGTTGCGCCGCAGTAATAATTCCTAATGAGTAGTCAAATCACAGGGCCCCACATTTCCCGCAGTATACTAGTAAAAGTTGGTCGAGCGAAGCAACCATCATTTATTTGTTGAATGCGCTCATACTCCAATATTCCAAGAGTCAATTGCTCAGACGAAGCAACCATAAAGTACAAGCGAATATTGGACGGTAGCCGCACAACATGGAGTGTACTCCCTCCTTCCATGCATATGGGGCGTAATGCGTGTTTCAAGGCTAACTTTGACCAAAATTTTAGTTTTCCCATTTTATGGTCATTAGAGGCTACCAAACATGATGTGAGGCATGTATGCTTTTAATGATTTGAGACTACCAAACCTGACATGCAGTGGTCAGTTTGTTGCACGCAATGGTATTACGTAGCAAATAAACATTAAGTTCACTTGTTTTCCTCTCCATCTTAGTCGCGGTGCACAAGATGACTTATTCACGTAGACCGAGGGAGTACATTTAAATTAGCCTCGTTCCACTCTCGCACTGCATGCACCGTAGTAGCCATACCAGCCCGTGTAGTAAAAGCATTTGCATGCACAAACCATTGGCTCCTTTAACTCTTCGAGAGGAACCACCACATGATGAGTGGTTTGCATGCACTAATTACATACATACATTGAACTATATGATGTTGGCTGGAAATTGATTGCTCGAGGCGACGTAGGATTAGTAATTAATTGATTAAACTGGCGAGATTTTCCTTCTCCAGTTAGTAGTACATCAGTTTTAGCGGCCAATCTTCTTGCGCCTAAATCACATCGCAGAGCCTTAGATGCCCTATGCACCTAGATGGAGAGAGTACAAATTTTCGAGGAAAACGAGCGTATTAGTTGAGTAATTTTGCATGTTAAGGCTACTCATAGTGGGGAGTATCATATACTAGTATCATGCATATGATACTAGTGTATGATACTACTTTCATAGTGCATGAACGACGCTTGGAGACAGCTCTGAGCTCTGGGGCGGAGTGGCCGGACAGCCGTACAGTGTGGTGGCTTTTTATAGACCTCAAGGACAAATGACACAAGAAATCCGGATTCCCATACTATCGCACACGCCTAATTTCTGACGCCTCTGGAAACTGTGTGTGCTCACCCGACTGGGTTGCGTTGTAATTTGTCAGAACCCCATCCACACGTGTGCACTGTAGGATGCACCACGATTGAATGACAATCCATGCCCCTCTGTGTTTTGATGTACTACTAGTATTTGGGAACAGAGTGATTAGTAGCCAGCACCCAGCAGTCGGTTTTACTAAGCATGTGAATCGTGCACGTAATCAATGATGGAGCACGGGATGGGATGTGTCGGTGTACAAAAGTAGGGGTTCTCTTTTTTACCCCTTACTTGTGCATGGGCAGTCAGAGCACGCCTGTGGCCAAACATAACAAAGCAGAGGAGGGAAGCCAGAGACTCAGAGTGGCCAGAACAAACGCCAAGACAGCGACACGAGAAGACCAATCGAAGAGATAGGCTCTCCCCCGACAAGGACTCTTGCCAGGGCGGCCTGCGCGCCCTCGGCAAGAGCTCTTGCCGGGGCGGTTCGCCCAAACGCATCTGTCGGGGCCACCCTTGGACCTAAAAACTCCAACGCCATCAACAAACATTGGAGGCAAGGCTCAGGAAGCACCCGCGTGATGGCATGCAGATCTTTGTGAAGACAGAGGTCTATGACTCCCAAGATAAGAACCAGAAGACATGGCGATCGCAAGGCTCCTTGCCGAGGACGCCCACGAGGCCCCGGCAAGGCTCCTTGCCGAAGACACCCTGGAGCCCCGGCAAGCCTCTTGCGCGGGATGCTCACGGAGGTCCCGGCAAGACCCTTGCCGGGAACAGAAGCAAGACTGCGGCAAGCCCTTGCCGCTCCATCGCCACCCCAGCTCGACGGCCAACCCGCTGGCCCGGGCAGGCACCCACGTGGCAATACGTGGTTCCTAGGCCAGCCAATCAAGCACCTGCGTGGTGGCATGAAGATCTTCGTGAAGACCCTACCACCAGGCCACCTTAGCTGCCTACCTTGCTAGCCTGGACGCGCTCGTGACCAGACAGAGCGGCCAGGGACAGGACGGGCTTGTTTTCCTACCCCGATAAAGTAAATAGACACCTAAGCAGCGCATTTAATGCGCCTTGTCCCGTAATGGCATGGGATAAGCCTATACACTATACACCTTTCCACCTCCTGTGTGCCATTGTGGCAGCCCCTTTTAGACTATAAAAGGAGGCCCGTGGCATACTGAGGGGGATTTAGATCCTGAAAAGCTGGAGAGGCACCGTAGCTAGCTCAAGAACTCAAGAAGACTCAAATATACACCAAAGTAGGACTAGGGTATTACGCATCTTGCGGCCCAAACCTGGGTAAACGATTGATGTGCTGACACTTAGATCTGCTCTTTGCACAACCTCGCGCCCGCCAACCGTTGAAGGGATTCCAGTGATCCCATAGGTGTTGTGTCGTACCGACATCTTTGGCGTGCCAGGTAGTGGGCGCAGTTGTGAAAATCTGGTCTAGCAGTTAGTGTAGCGATTCTTCAGCGCCATGGCTCCTAAGAAGAAGATGATCGCGGCGGTCGGTTCGTCTACAGCCAAACGACCCGTGCCGGCGCTGGCTGGCGACGGGGTGGTCGCGGATAGGGGCCGTGGCTCGACCCGCGAACACCCGCGTTGTTCCAGCAGCCGAAGCCTGGCAAGCGGTGTCGTTCATGTGCGAGACGACAAGCCGCATGCCACCAAGTCCAAGGGTGCAGTCAAGCCCCCCGCAGGCGGCGCTGGGCCCTCCAAGTGCGGCGTCGTACCCCGCACGGGCGATGCAGCGACTTCCAAGTTGCCCACAGCGGCACCCACAGCGCGTTCCCTCTAGGCCATGCGTGATGAGGAGCATCGCCACGCGGAGGACCCCGGGCGCCGCCGCGGAAAGAGCCCTGCGCATCACTGACGAGATGCAGAAGATCAGCATGCTCGCCGAGGCACTGGCGAGGATGGCGTGCAGCTGCGGGACCATGATAGAGCTCCTTCTAACATGGTTAGATGTCGCAGCGCGTCTCGATCCATGCAGCTCTCCCTGCCACCCATGCCGGCGGAAGCCTTAGCGCGCGCAGTTGCTCCTCGACTTCCCTCCTGCTGCAGAGAAGCTCGACGAGTGAAGAGCTACTGTTCGTAGCCTCGTTACCATCGCCAACAAAGACGAACCTCAGCTGGCGGGGCCTTCGGGCCGACGCTCTGTCGAGCCACCACATGCCAGCAATGAAAGGACCGGAGGCGCCGCAGCCACGGTGCATTCTCCTCCTCCTCGCCAGCTACCATGTGTACCGGCCCGTCGGGACGACGCTTGCGACGATGTATCCATAGCGTCGTCCGACCCACTGACCTACCGTGATCAGCGCCAAATTCTTCGAGAGTGTGCCCACGAGGACGCTCGAACCACCATCGAGCGCCGGCGTGAGGCCCTCTGCGGACAACCCAACACCGAGAGGATCTGGAGGCTTACCTTACGAGGTAGGCTGTCCGGCCTTTACCCGAGAGCTGCGGCATTTCCAGTGGCCCACCCACTGCACCTTCAAGCCCGACGTCGGCGAGAAGTACAATGGATAGACTCACCCATCAGAGTTCCTTAGCATCTACGCCATCGCGATGCAGGTTGCTGGGGCGCGCGACGACAAGGTGCTTGCCAATTATTTCCTGTTGGCACTTAAACCCAACGTCATGTCATGGTTGATGCACTTGCTGGCGGATTCCATTTCTTCCTGGTCGGATTTGTGCCATGAGTTTGTTGGCGCTTTTACGGGAGGCCACCAGGCTCATGGCCAAGCAAGCGATTTGCATGTCATCCCCAAAAGGAAGGTGAGAGCCTGCGGAAGTACATACAGAGGTTCAGCCGAGTGCAGTAACAACATCCGAGACGTTCATCCTGCCGCCATCATCAGTGCGTTCCACCAGAACATGCGCAACCGCAAGATGCGTGAGGAGCTGGCGATGAATAAAGACAAGGATGTGGCCAAACTCTACGTTCTAGCTGACAGATGCGCCTGGGCTGAAGAGGGAAGGAAGTACCCCGGCGAAGACGCCGATGTGGAAACTGGCTCCTCTGACGAAGACGTCATCGCCTCGACGAAAAAGGGTCGACACTGCAACAGGAAACGCAAGGGCAAGGCTATGCTTGTCGTCGAGGGATCCGACAATGCCGGTGCCACCAAGAAAACCAAGGTATACGACCCCGGCAAAGAAATTGCTGGGTGTGTCGCCTGCCGGGCCTTGGCGGCGATCGACAAGCCAGGAAGCTCCGGCAAGCAGTACTGCAAGATCCACCGCACCAAAGGCCATGACCTCCAGAACTGCCAAGAAGTCGAGCAGCTCGTAGAGAAACAAAAGGCCGAGTACGAAAGGCGAGACAAGGAGAAATGCCAAGATGGTGCTGAAGGATCCGTGAAGAAACGTGGTGGCCAGCCTGGCCGCCGTGGCAAAGATAACCAATAAGAACGACCCGCCCGGGGGCGTGACAAGAAGCGAGAACATGATGATAGTGATGACGACGACGAGTCCGGCGAGCAAGAGTTCCAGAAGGCCACGAAGGCCATCTGCGTCGACGGTGGTGCCTCCCTGCACACCTCCCACCGCCAACTTAAACAGTGGGCGCGAGAGATCACATCAGCGAAGCTGTCGTTTGATGCCCAGAAGCCGCTGAGGTGGTCCAGCACTCCTATCATCTTTGACGCCGAGGATCACCCTGACCGCACGACTGTGGTCGGGTGTTTGCCATTGTTGGTCTCACCAACAATAGGCAACCTCAAGGTGACGAAGATTCTATTTGATGGCGGGGCCGGCCTAAACATGATCTCACCTGTCGTAATCAAAAGGATGCAAATCCCTGATGGAGACCTCGAGGAGACGAGCACGTTTCAAGGGGTCAACCCAGGAAGAAGTCAGCCCAAGGGTAAAGTCATGCTGCCTGTGACATTCGGGGACGAGCTAAATTATAGGACGGAGAGGATTGTTTTTTATGTTGCCGAGATCCCCTTGCCTTACAATGGGATCCTCGGCCTCCCAGCGTTGGCCAAATTCATGGCGGCGTTGCATTACACCTACAACACACTGAAGATGCCTAGGCGAATGTCCATCATCACCGTCCCCTCCAACTAGAAGGATGCGTTGATCTGCGCTGATCAGCTTTACCGAGAGGCAGTTGCAGCAACTACCGCCAAGGCAGTTGCTCCTGCCACTGAAGCCCCAGGAGGAAAGAAGACCGGCAAGGCCTCTCGCGCCTACTCCGGCAAGCGCTCCTCTTCGGAGTGTAGTGCTCCCGTCGAGAACATGCTAGAGAGCTCCACCGGTAAGATCAAGAAATCCAGAGCTGCTCCACCAAAAACCAAGCGGGTGTCCGTCAAGGAGGATGGCACGGGAGGGGCTTTCACCATAAGCTTCGCCCTCGACAGCAAATAGGAAGACGCGCTCGTCACCTCCTACAGGCGAATGTCGACGTATTTGCATGGCCAGCGTCTCACATCCCCGACGTTCCCAGGGAGGTGATTGAGCACCATCTTGCTGTCTACCCTCATGCGCGACCCGTCAAGCAGAAGGCCAGGAAGCAAGCTCTAGAGAGGCAAGAGTTCATTAGAGAGGAAACCAGGAAGTTAGAGGCAGCATGCTTAGTGAGAGGAGTGCTGCATCCAACGTGGTTGGCCAATCCGGTGGTAGTGTGTAAGGCAAATGGGAAGTGGAGGCTGTGTATAGATTACACAGACATCAATAAGGCTTGTCCAAAAGACCCTTTCCCATTGTCGTGCATCGACCAGATTGTGGACTCCACGGCTGGATGTGTCTTGTTATCATTCCTCGATGCTTACTCAGGCTACCATCAGATCTTCATGACGAGAGAAGATGAAGAGAAGACATCATTCATCACCCCATGTGGTACGTATTGTTTTATACGGATGCCTTTCGGGTTGAAAAGTGCTGGCTCAACATTTGCAAGAGCAGGCCAGATTGGTTTTGAGCCTCAGCTACATAGAAATATGGAAGATTATATGGATGATATAGTGGTCAAAACCAAGGACAAAGCAACGCTCGTACAAGATTTGGAAGAGACGTTCACGAATCTGCGCAAGATCAACCTTAAGCTGAACCCTGAGAAGTGTTTCTTCGGTGTCCCGTCCGGCAAGCTTCTCGGTTGCTTCGTGTCACAGCGTGGAATTGAGGCAAATCCAGACAAGATCAAGGCCATCGAGCAGATTGAAGCACCCACGCGGATCAAGTATGTGCGTTGGCTTGCTGGCTGTGTTGCCGCCATGGGCAGATTCATCTCCAAATCCGTCGAGCGCGCCCTCCCCTTTTTCAAGATTTTGAAAAAGGCGAGCCCAATGGAGTGGACCCCAGAAGCCGAAGCGGCTCTACAAGACTTGAAGAAATACCTCTCCTCTACATCGATACTGGTCGCGCCTAAACCACAAGAGTCGTTGCTGCTGTGTTTAGCGGCAACGAACCAAGTGGTCAATGCTGCGTTGGTGGCCCAGAGGGAGGTCAATACCGAAGCAATAGCAATGATAGAACCTGATGCCACTGGGGCCGAAGCGATGCAACCAGATGGAGTAATGCAGAAAAAGAAGATGATGCATCACTCGGTTTACTTTGTCAGCTCCCTATTACAGGGGGCTAGGTCAAGGTACTCCGGCGTGCAGAAATTTCTCTTCGGCCTCCTTATGGCCTCGAGGAAGCTGCGTCATTACTTCCAAGCACATGAAATTACCGTCGTCACCCGCCTCCTGTTGCAGCGGATATTGCATAACCCAGATGCAACTGGGAGGATTGTGGAGTGGGCGCTGGAGCAGTCAAGCTTCGGTTTGAAAGTTGAAAGCACTTCGATGATTCAGAGTAGAGTCTTCGCAGAGTTCATTGCAAAATGGACCTCAACGCCCGACGAAGAGATCCAGGAGACTACTCTCCCCGGAAAGGGTACGAGTCGCGATTGTATTATGTTCTTTGACGTGGCTTTCTCGCTGCAAGGTGCCGGTGCTGGTGTGCTGCTCGTTGCACCCACCAGAGAGCACCTCAAGTATGTGATCCAGATGCACTTCCCCAGGGAGGTATGAACAAACAACACTGCCGAGTACGAGGGACTGCTTGCCGGTCTCAGGATCGCAGCGGACCTCAGGATCAAGAAGCTCATCGTCAGAGGAGATTCGCAGCTCGTCGTCAGGCAAGTGAACAAAGATTACCAGAGCCCGTTGATGGAAGCCGACGTAGATGAAGTAAGGAAACTGGAGGAGCATTTCGATGGTATACAAGCTGAACATGTCCCCCGATCGGAGAATGACATCACGGACTACATGTCGAAATGTGCCGCCCTCAAACTACCTATGGAACGAGGTACCTTTGTGCTCCGATCATTTCAGCCATCTGTTGAACCATCGACTGAGCATAACAAGCGAAGGAAATCAGGCCCCGGCAAGTACTTTCATGCCGAACCCACAGGGGTGGCCGGCAAAGGTGTTGCCAGGGACACTGAGCCTGTCGTGGAGCAACAGACTCCAGCAGGGCATCAAGCCATGGCCGTAGAGGCAATCGCTCCCGTGGCAGAGGAAATGCCTTTGGTCCTTGCCGTCGAGCCCCAGGTTCCGGCATGTGCACATCATACCGTCCAATTTCTCCAAACCGGGGAACTTCCTGAGGAGCATGAAGAAGCAGAGAAAGTAGCCCGTCGGTCCGCCATGTACCAGTTTGTCGATGACATCCTTTACAGAAAAAGACCGAAAGCCGTGAAATTGAAGTGCATCCCCCGGGAGGAATGACTAGAGCTGTTGGCAGAGAAAGATGGAGGCATATGTGGCTCCCACATAGGGTCAAGGGCCCTTGCCGACAAGGCATTTCGGCAAGGATTCTTCTGGCCCACTGCCCTCCAGGATGCAACAACACTAATAACCAAGTGTGAAGCGTGTTAGTTCCATTCGAAGAAACTTCATCAACCAGATGAAACTCTCCAAACAATCCCTCTCTCCTGGCCATTCTCGGTCTGGGGGCTCGACATATTGGGCCCTTTTCCCCGTGCTGTCAGCGGCTTTGAGTGCTTGTACGTAGCAATCGACAAGTTCACAAAGTGGCTGGAGGTGGAAGCAGTGAGAAAGGTGACAGCACAATCGGCCGTCAAGTTTTTCAGGAGCCTGGTCCGTCGTTTTGGTGTACCAAACAGAATCATCACCGACAATGGTACGCAGTTCACAAGCAACGCCTTCATGCAATATATTCAAGACCTCGGTGGCAATGTCTGTTTTGCTTCTGTTGCACATCCTCAAAGCAACGGCCAAGCAGAAAGGGCAAATGCTGAAGTACTACGGGGCCTCCGGACAAGGACTTTTGACAGGCTACACAAGTGCGGAAGGCGCTGGATTGATGAATTGCCAGCGGTTATTTGGTCAATCAGGACGACACCAAATTGAGCCACCGGCCAGACACCCTTCTCCCTCGTTTATAGGGCAGAAGCAGTTCTCCCCACAGAACTCACATACGGGTCACCCCGAGTGCTCTCTTATGATGAGCTTGAGCAAGAGCGACTGCGGCAAGATGACGCAACGCTCCTCGACGAAGATCGTCTTCGGGCGGCTATACGAGCTACTAGCAAGCCTTGCACCGCTATCATAGCCGTAAGGTTCATGCGCGAAGCTCTGAGGAAGGCGACCTTGTTCTTCGGCACGTTCGGTCCGCCAAGAATTCCAACAAGTTGACGCCGAAGTGGGAAGGCCCTTATCGGGTAATACGAGTCACCATGCCTGGCGCATCCCGCTTGGAGACCGAAGATGGTATCCCAGTGAGTAACTCCTGGAATATCGAACATCTTTGCAAGTTTTACCCGTAAGGCGCGGTTGCCGGGCCTCCCGGCAAGCCACCCTTTTTGTACAAGCCTTGCCGGCAAGGCATGTAACCCTTCGTACAAAGCCATGCAGAGACCCTGAGCATAAATAAATGAAGCCTTGGCGCCCTAAGTTTTAGCATGCATGCTAGGTTGAGTCTCTTTCTCTGTTAGGGTTGATAGTGCTTAATGGCGGCTAACCCCTAGCATAGAGGTCGAGTTTGTGTCTCTCTGTTTCCTTTCCGTCCTCTTGATTCGCAGGATCCATGGACGTCCTTGCAGAACCGTTTGAAAGGAAGGGGGCAGACCGACGCTCCGACCCCGGCAAAACTGAGGTTGCTGGGGGCTGCACGACCAAGGGTCAAACCACGGCAAGACAAGGTTGCCGGGAGCTACATGACCCAAATAAGTCTTTCGTCCCCTGCTCCTTTCTTCTGTATGAAACTTGGACGTACGAGGCTTCGTTCGCTCCTATGCCATCGTGCTCCCTTTTTCCTTGTGTCCGACAAGATTTGTCTTGGACCGGGGCTGGGTAGTAGCGTGATGGGAAGGGGGCAAGCGAAGGGCCTAACCCTACCCCGTTACTATTCCCGCCAAGGGCGCGAATACAGTTATGGGGCGGGGAAGGAATGGCAAGGCTTGTTGTCGGGACATGTTGCTTATCTTAAGATAACAAGGATCCGTTCCTTGGTGTGGCTCTTGCCCGCGCACGAACGAACCCGGCAAATACCCTTCTCTTCATAAATACGTTGTAAACAAATACAATTCGTACGGAATGCATACATGAGCAAGGGGGTTACAGGATTTAAATTCTACAAAGGCACGTAGGCTTAAAAACTAAAAAGAGATAAGATGCCCGTAATCCCTTTCTTGTCCCTCTCCTCAGGAAATGGAACAAGATGGCGAAGGGCAAAAGAAGCGCCTAGGCGAAGTGCGAGCAGCAGAAAGCACCAAGAGAACATCCCGGCGACCGTTCCAAAGGTGGCTGATGATGATGGCACAGGGAGAAGAGCCGAAAGATGGGGCAGCGGGCCGGCAATGCACGGTTTGACACCCGCGTACTCCAACATGACAACCGCCGCCCGCCTTCTTCTCCTTCTCCGGCCTCCCAACGCCAGCCGCCCAAGGAGGTGACCCTGAGAAGTTCGAATGGCTGGCGGTGCAGATGATGGTGCTGCCAGCACCGCCCGGGGACGGCGTATCTGCCGCCTAGTTTGACCCGTCATCCTCCCGCCCGCCGCCCTCGTCGTCGTTGCTGCTGTCCTCCCCATCGCTCTCGGTCGGGGAGGAGTTTTCATCGTCGGTCGAGCTCTCAACACAGCACCCTAGCCTGTGTCCCGAGCGCCCGAAGACTTTGACGGAGAGCAGATCGCTCTTCGCTAACCTGAAGCAGAGGACGTGCCCCTTCACCAAGCAGTGGGCACGCGCGAAGGTCTTCCACCCCCGGCGAAGGAGCATCACGTGAGGGGTGGGAAACTTGGTGTTCACCCACATGGCACCATTGCAACACCCCTCCATGTGAAGCCTCAGCCTCGATGGCTGATCGACCTCCAGCACCCTCGAGAATGCTCCAGGAAGACGGACGCGATTGCGCGGCTGCTCGCGCAGTTGTAAGATGAACTCCAACACCGTGTCCTTGACATGGCCGCGTGGGGAGGCAGGAGGAGACAACAAGGGATATGAAGGCGGAGACGATAATGGCGCGGGTGTCCCCTGGCCTCGTCTCCCTCTGCCTCGACCGCCTCGCCGACCACGACCCCGGCCGGCGCCTCTGCCTCCAGCATGCCCCTCATATGGGGCATCCGACTCCTCTTTGACCACCGCCACCCTCTGACGAGAAGACAACCTGGTCGCTTCCACGGAGGCATGGCCACGACCGCACCCTCTCGGCATACTTTGGGGAGGGAAGGAATCAAACAGGAAGAAGATGAGTGGAGGGATGAGAAGCGTCCTTCCTCTCCTCAACTCTTAATAGAAGGGCGACCGCCCGGATCAACCAGTCCAAACGCTGGGGGGCGCAAGGGAACAGGACTGACCCGCTCCTCCAATCAGCGGCATCCGCCCCCCTCCCTCAGCGTTAATGCCCTCACCCTCTATGTCTGCCGTTTGCCCTCTCTAATACATGAGCGGTACGTGGCGGGCGGATCCGGAATCGGAGGACACGTGGTATGACCGCTTCGCACCCCGTGATCAGGGAGCGACCCGAGTCCACTTAGTAAATGGTCCACGCCCCACGACTTCCTCTATTCTTTATGAGGAGGGCACGAACCGCCTCTTTAATATTTTTTGGAACCACAAGATGATGCAAGCATGCTGCGATCACCCCACGCACGACCCCCCACGTCAGCACAGATCGTAGGGATATGCAACCGTCGGAGGAGTTACTACGATAAAGGAATCTAAACCTACTACCTGTGCACCGTTCTGGGCCTAGCCCAACAACGTGTTGCGCTTATGAATGGCCCGGGCCCAGCGGCTCCTGTAGGTGTACAAAAGTACGGGCTCTCATTTTTACCCCTTACTTGTGCATGGGCAGTCAGAGCCACGCCTGTTGCCAAACGTAACAAAGCAGAGGAGGGAAGCCAGAGACGCAGAGTGGCCAGAACAAACACCAAGACGGCAACACGAGAAGACCAATCGAAGAGACAGACTCTCCCCCGACAAGGACTCTTGCTGGGGCGGCCTGCGCGCCCCTGGCAAGAGCTCTTGCCGGGGTGATTCGCCCAAGCGCCTTCGTCGCGACCACCCTTGGACCTAAGAACTCCAACGCCATCAACAAACATTGGAGCCAAGGCTCGAGAAGCACCCGCGTGATGGCATGCAGACCTTTGTGAAGACAAAGGTCTATGACTCCCAAGATAAGAATTAGAAGACATGGCGATCACAAGGCTCCTTGCCGAGGACGCCCACGAGGCCCCGGGAAGGCTCCTTATAGAAGACACCCCGGAGCCCCGACAAGCCTCTTGCCGCGGGATGCTCATGGAGGTCCCGGCAAGAATCTTGCCGGGAACAAAAGCAAGACTGCGGCAAGCCCTTGCCACCCTGTCGCCACCCCAGCTCGGCGGCCAACCCGCTGGTCCAGGCAGGCACCCACGTGGAAATACGTGGTTCCTGGGCTTGCCAATCAAGCACCTGCGTGGTGGCATGAAGATCTTCGTGAAGACCCTACCACCGCGCCACCTCAGCTGCCTGCCTCGCTGGCCTGGACGTGCGTCGCGACCAGACAGAGCGGCCACGAACAGGACGGGCTTCTTTTCCGTCCACGATAATGTAAATAGACACCTAAGAAGCGCATTTAATGCGCCTTGTCCCGTAATGGCATGGGATAAGCCTATACACTGTACACCTTTCCACCTTCTGTGTGCCACTATGGCAGCCCCTTTTAGACTATAAAAGGAGGCCCACGGCATACTGAGGGGGGATTCGGAACCTGGAAAGCTGGAGAGGCACCGTAGCTAGATCAAGAACTCAAGAACACTCAAATATACACCAAAGCAGGACTAGGGTATTACGCATCATCGCGGCCCGAACCTGGGTAAACGATTGTTGTGCTAACTCTTAAACCTCCTCTTTGCACAACCTCGCGCCCGCCAACCGTAGAATGGATCCCAGTGATCTCACAGGTGTGGTTTCGTACCGACGGGATGGTAGCCAGTGACATGGCCGCCCCTCTTTGTAGATGACTACACTAGTACTACTTTGATGTATGTTTCAAAAACAAAAAGACCACTATTTTTATGTGTCCAGTCAACTCGTAGAACGGTGAGAAGCTTGCTTAGTACGCCCTGTACATAACCCACACTACTGTACTAAAGTAGTACTAGCAGTTGGAGTATGGGAGTATGATCCCAAGCTAGCTTTTCACCTTCCTGGCCCACCAAAAAACCTTACCGTCCTCCCGCGCGCTTCCCGCCCTGCGCCAGCCGATTCTGCCGCTTCACATTAATAATCAATGTGACGCGACCTCTCACTGCGTCCGCCAATGAAGCGGCACGCCGGCCGATGGCGCCGCCCATTGCACGCCCGGTATTAGACTACTCACAATTGAGAGTACTTTAGATCCAGTCTAATAAGGGCTAGTCAGCAGGCTATAAGACTTGCGATGTCACTAAAATGTACTAGACGAGAGAGAGAGATAGAGAGAGAAACAAGGTGCATGCATGCACTCGTCCCCTCCGGCACACACGCATGTACACCCACAGTGGAGCGCATTTGCACATGAAGCGGCTGCTAACATGATAATTTGATACATCTAGTTGTCCACTTAATGTAGGGTCTGCGACCACATGTGAGTCATACAAGTGCTACCTGACCGCGGTGGTACATTTATTGATCGAGTTTTATCTACATCTACATCTCTTCTCTTCTCTATCTACCTACTACTAGTACATGCATAAGTGCATAGCACGTGCAAACTTCAATTTATTAAGTCATTAATTAATAATTAACGGACGTCGTAATTACTTAGCTGTTTCCTGTTCTTTTGGATAGTGGGGCAATTATTGACTTAGACGTGGGATTTACTCGCACGACCGACCTGACAGGCACCACCCTAGCTGCCGCTGTATCATATGGTTTCGCACCATTCCAGATCATAGCGCCGCCACGCAAGTCTTCTCCATCCCTCCTTCCGGCGTGCACCGTGAGATGGACAGCAGTCCTCCGGAATCCCGCCTTTTGTGATCCTGTAGAGGTTCGCTCAGCTTTTTGGGGAGCACACTCGCGCGACTGCTGCTAGCGACGAATTCCTCAATGACAACCTTTTTCCCCAACCTCGCCAACGGCACCAACAACCTCTTCTTCAACAACATGAGTGACAACATCAACCACAGCGGTTCTGCTTCCACTTCACAGTATGTGATTTTGTCCTCCTAGTTTAGTCCACATCATTACTTTGATCTTTGCAATTGTCTTCCTGATCTTTTTACTATTTATTTGGATTAAACCTCATAGTAATTTGCGCATATATTTAGCAATCCAATCCAGAAACCTAATTATAGGCAATTTACTCCGAGTAGTTTTGCTACGCTTTTGAAGCCGCCTACCTTTAAGGGGGTGCAATATAAAAGGTAGCGCATGAGAGAATTTTACTGGTTTCAGACCATGTACTGCTATGATGCCACTAAGGGCAAGCCTGAGGGCGATCTTAATCCTGCACAGCAGGAAGCTTTTGAGAACATTGATACCCTCTTCAAAGGCGCCCTTTTGAGTGTTCTTGATGATTACATTATGGATTCATATATGTCACTTGGCTGCAGCAAAGACATGTGGGATGTGCCCGAGGCCATGTTTGGGGCATCGGACGCTGTCAGTGAGTTATACGTCATGGAGCAATTCTGTGACTACAAGATGACTGAGGAGCGCTCTGCTGTTCAGCAGGCTCATGAGATACAGTCACTCGTTAAGCAACTTGAGTACTTTAAGTGTGTGTTGCCGGAGAAATTTGTTGTTGGGACCTTCATTGCCAAGCTTCCACGTTCATGGAAATTTTTTGCTACTTCTTTGAAACACAAGAGACATGAGTTCTCTGTTTCGGATCTCAATAGAACTCTTGGTTTTAAAGATAAGGCGAGAGCAAAAGACACACGTGCTCGAGTCATTGAGGGAGCTTCTAGTGCCCACATGGTACACGAGAAGAACTTCCAGCCCAACAAGCCCCCCCCCCCAAAAAAACAAGAAAAAATCTTAGAGGAAAGGCAAGTTTGACGCAAAGAACAAGCCGTCACATTCTACCAACTTCAAGAAGAATTCTCATAAGAAGGGGAAGGGACACAAACCTCAATTTTGGTAGAACCTAACAAAACTATATGGCAGCATCTACTTGTTGTCAGCTAACCTCATGGTTCTCCAGGTATTCCTACATTCGTAACTAGGTACAATGAACACCGCAAGATGAAATAAGCTTATTCGTACATTGATTTGCTGATTGCAGTGTGGAAAAAGCCTGTCATGTGTGCAGGAGCAAACAAGCAGTGCAGCCGCAATGTCAACACAAGATAAAAGAGTCCCGAGTGCTCGCAACATTGAGAAGAAACAAGCATGCCTAGGAAATTAATGCATGGGCAGGGAGGCCCTTTGCTCAGAGATGCATCGACCGTTTTTCTTTATTTCTACACCTTCTCACAACTATGTCTTGGTTATAGTATGGTGAATCATTGAGATGCCTAAACATGTTGAACTTTTGTGCTTGTGAATGTTGTTATGCATACCGTATCTTCTGAAGCTTAGTTTAATGTGAGTGTTGACTAGCATGTGAACCTTTACAATGTACTATTATAGTATATTGTGGGCCTGTTATTTGGCACCTCATTCTTCCGCGCTACGACCAGTGTGAGTGTCTACATGCAGTACCGCATCCTCTAATTTGGTGGATGCCAAGCGAGCCCGAGAAGGAGCCATAACTTGTTTCTAAAGTTGAAAAAGGTTACCGACGAGGAGCCATAAGCTGGAGGGCGTCTCCTTTTCTTTTCTTTTGAATGGGCCATAAGCTGGGAGAGCTAGAGAGTGTCTCTTATGGGCTGCCACTCGTGTTAAGACCTTCTACGATGAAACACGGCAGCCGACCAAGCCGATGAAAGCCGATCCATCTTAAAGCCCATTTGTTTTTTATTGCGAGGAAAAGCCCATATTTCTTGAATTGGGGCGCTCATATGAGTCAAAGCTTACATGCTATAGTGCAGTATTTATTCATATTTTGCTTTCCAAATCTCATGAGTGCAATGCACGTGTACCGTACTAGTCAACATAGTCAATAAACGAGAGAATTACGCAACAAGCGGCTAACCCCAGGGACCTAGCAACTCGCCGAGATGTTTTTTAGTTTTATAGACGAAGCAGGGTACCAACTTCATGTTGTGCGGGGGCTGTGGCCTGTCAAGCCCGGGCTTTTATTTAAGCACATGATGAGCCGAGTTGATATTTTTTTCTTTCTGAAAATGGGCTGCAAATTGATATGTCTCCAACGTATCTATAATTTTGTATTGTTCCATGCTGTCATATTATCATTCTTGGATGTTTTACAATCATTTTATAGTCATTTTATATCATTTTTTGGTGCTAACCTATTGACATAGTGCCAAGTGCCAGTTGTTGTTTTTTGCATGTTTTTTACATCACAGGAAATCAATATCAAACAGAGCCCAAACACCGCAAAACTAATTTTGTGATTTTTTCTGGGCCAGAAGGAAGATAATGCGCCCTGGTGGCACCAGGGGGGAGTCCAGAGGAGGGGACATGTAATGCCCCGGATGTAATACTTTCCCTTTTGGGCATATAATAAATCTCCGGCTTCATCTATTTTCCATTTCGGGTTCTTTGTCTTTCGGGCTTTCGTCGTTTTGTTGTGTGAGTGTGTGGCTTTCATTCATATCATGTAGACATGTGCATTGCATTGCTTTTGTGTTGTGGGTTGCATCCGGTTCCGTGTGTTTCTTCCCGTTGTCCGTTTCGCGTTCCGGAGCTCCCTCACGTGTCCGTGACGTCCCGTAGGCCTACTTTGTTGTTCGGGCGTTTTACGTTACCGGTGTGCCGCGAGGTTGTTTTGTGTGTTGTTGTTTTGTTGTGTGCAACCCGCCTCTCAAATCTCGTCTCGTTTGGACTCCGTTGACTTTTCCATCCGTTGTCCGTGTGGGTCCGAAGTGCCTTTACTTCGTGTCCCGGAAACACCCCTACCGCAGTCTGTTTTCTCCTCCTAGGCCTTTTTTATTATATCCCCGCGATCGGATCCGTTGGATCACGATCGGAGGGTTCCTAGCACCCCAAGTCTCCAAACCCTAGTCTAAAACTGCTATATATAGACCCCTAGGTCTATTTTGGCATGTCCCCTTCTTCTTCCCCCTTCCCCTCTATTTTTTTCCCCTTTTTCTTTCAGATCAATCAGATCCACAGTTTCCTTCCCGGATCCCGAAGGGATCCATAGCAGCAGCAGCCAGCCGCCGTGTTTCCTCGATTCCATCGCGCGGGTCAACGCCAGCGGGCGCGCCGGCTCCCCCGCTCGGGCGACTGCGTCGCCTGCGACCGAGCGCTCCCGCCAGGCCCGCTCCTTCGTCACCCCTCGCTGGGCCCTCGCCACCGCAGCGGCCTGCTCGGGTCCCCACTTCGCCGGATCTCGCCTGGGCCGCTCTTCGATCTCGCGGGCCGCTCCTTCCCCTGCCGAACCAGCCGGATCGCCGCAGCCTCCGCGGGCTCCTTCTTCCGCCGAGGCCCATCGCGCCATCGACCATACCAGGCCGCGCCAGCGAGCGGGCCCTCCGCCTCAGCACCCCGCCCAGCCGGGCCTCGCCAGGTCGCCGCGCGCACGGGCCGCCTGCCCCTTCTCCGCCCTGGGCCGCGGGCCTCCCCCCAGGCCTCTGCACCGAGCCGCCAGCTACGCCCGCCCCGCTGGGCCTCTGCCGCCGCCGGATCGGGCCCGCCAGGCCACCAGCTCCACTGGGCCGCCGCCGCTATAGTTCTTCCAGATCCGGGCCCATCATCGTTTTTTTCTTAGTTCTGCTAGGTTGACTCTAATTCCACTAAGTCTCTGTTTACTGTTCTGAAATGCAATCTTTGACCTGCTATAACTTTGTGCCTGTTGCTCCGTTTTGCGCGTGTAGCATGTCCAGACGTTCGTGGAGATGTCCTCTAAGTTTTACCTGTTGTTGTCATTCATGTTAGATGTCTTCTAGACACTTGTTTTGCTGTTGCAAGAGTGCATCATGTTATAAACTGCTGTTATGTGTTATTTTCATGCCACCTTTGACATGTGTTATCTTTTAGCTCGTTTGTCCAAACGATGCAAATGACATGTCCACGTGTTCGTCTCGCCACGAACTACGTGATGCTTGTGATAGGTTGCATGGTAGATTTATTATTGCCTTGTTATCATCGTTGCAAAATGCCATGTTCATATGTTGTGTTTTCACTTGTTATGATATGCCATCTTGTTGAGCTCGTTGCAATTGTTGTGATCACCTCTATGATGCATGCTTGTGTGTTTCGGGATCACCTTCATATGCACTTTGATGAGGTGCTTACCCTTTGCCATGTTTAGTTTCGAGGTGTCTTAAACATGCTCTTTTGTGTGCTATGATGATATTGCTGTTTTAGGACTTAGTGAAATTTCACTAAGTCTGAAATCTGTAACGTTCCGATGCCATGTTCGTGTGATGTTCTAGGACAAAGCATGTTAGTTTTGGGGTGGATTTTGATTGTTCCTTGTAGTATATATTGTTGTCTTTCCATCCATGTCCTCACATGTCCATTTGAGTGGCTGTAGCATGTTTATCTTTTGCTCTAAAGTTTCAATAAAATTCTGCTGCCAGAATTTTATTGCAAAGTTCAATATGTCCAAGATCATTGCTATTGATCCGTGACTCCGTTGGGGGTGCACTTTGGACCTAGTTGCTGTACTATATGTCTAGTTTGTGTTCATGTCCTTTGCCATGCTTTTTGGGTGCTGTAGCTTAATTATTTTGAGCTCCAAAGATGCTATGTTGCTGTAATTTTCAGCTTTCGCTCAAATCTTGTTTCGGGCATAACTTTTAGCCCGTAACTCCGATTTCAGCGAATCTTATATCAAACTTGGGTGATTTTCTGTGTAGTTTAATAATATCAGATTGTTATCTTGTTTTGAGGTGTTTTGCTTGAGTGATGTTTTACGTGCTCCATGTGCATCCTTAGTGCATCCATCATGCATTCATGTTTTTCGAGTGCGCATTGCATCTTGTTGATTGGTGCTTGGTGTGATTGTTTTGTTTAGAGCCGGAAGCTGAGACCGGGTACGAAGTTGAGCACGAGGTTTCCAACGAGGTTGAGCACGAGGACCCTTCTTTCGATCCGAACGACTTCTCTTCAGGCAAGATGACCGAACCCCGATAACATTACTATTTTTGCCTATTGCTAGTAGTCTCGATCTATAGTTTTTGCCTCGATGCCCATGTTCTTCTTGTCAGCCTCCTACTTGTAACCAATTGCCATGTGTAACCACCCTACCTATGCAAACCGTTGCTTGGCTAAGTACGCTTCGCTCAGCCCTTCTTATAGCGTTGCTAGTTGCAGGTGAAGATCGAAGATGCTTGCTTCATGATGAAGTTTGGTTGGGTTATATCACACTATATAAATGCTTAAAATGAAATCATCTATATATTGGCAAGGGTGGAAGGCTAAGCCTTTTGCTTGGTGATTTGTTCCACTCATGCCGTTAGGATCCGTATAAGCCGGTATTATGTTCCTTGATTATGCGTTCCTAACACGGTTGGGGTGTATGGGACCCCCTCGATAAACCGCTAAGTGCTAAGTCTTTTCCAGCAAGTCCCAACCTTGGTACTATTTGCATAAACAACTAAAAACTTTCCGAGGGAGTAATTAACCCGAGGCTTAATTAATTCAACCCCCTGGGCCAGTGCTCGACTTGAGTGTTGGTCCAAACTAGAGCCACTTAAGGAATACCACCCGTTTCGCTGGGATCTTCGGTATCTGTACATACTGCTCATCCGGACGTGTCCGGAGACCTAGATACGCGCGGCTACTATCAGGGTGTCGACACGCCGGGAGGATTTGCTGGATTAGCCTTTCCTTAGCTCGGTATATCTTGAGCACGGGATTCCGAGGATACTCGGGTCTTCCCACTTTGGAGTTGCGACTCCGCGGATCGTGGGCTTGTAATGGGTCAAGTTGGAACACCCCTGCAGGGTTTGAACTTTCGAAAGCCGTGCCCGCGGTTATGTGGCAGATGGGAGCTTGTTAATTCCGGTTGTAGATAACTTGACACAATGTTACTAATACACTACCAGCGTGTGTTCCGTGACTGTCAATTTCCAAATCGGGATTCGGGAGTTGAACACGGAGGGGTTATGATTGTGAGCTTGTAGCTAGGATCACTTCATGATCACTTCTCGCCGATGCCTTCTCTTCTCGCTCTCACTTGCATAAGCTAGATGCTAGTTGCTGCTGCAGACTTGTTCTTTTCTTCAGCCTTTCCCTCACCTAAAGGCTTAAATAGTTCTGTTACCCGGGAACGGGATTGCTGAGTCCTCTGTGGCTCACAGTTACTTCACACACCAGATGCAGGTCCAGCTGTGAGCTATCCAGGTGATGGCACCGAGCTGGATTGGGAGTACGATGAAGAGCGTAGTCGGTACTACGTGTGCTACCCGGACGATCAGTAGTGGAGTCTCTTACTAGGATTCGATCCGCCTGTGGTTTATTTATCTGAGTTTGGTACTTTGACATTTGGCTTTTGCCCTTAGAGGGTTGTAGTGTTCTTAATGTATGATGTTTGAGTCTTGTATTGTAATTCTGTGACGTGGCGATTGTAAGCCAACTATTTTTCAGTTTACTATCCCCTCTTTTACATGAGTTGTGCAAAGATTACCAAACTTGAGATCATTCTAGGATGGACTTATGCCTTTAAGTCGTGCCTCGACACGTAGGAGGTATAACTCCATCCTGGGCATTACAAGTTGGTATTCAGAGCCTTCTCCGACCTAGGAGCCCCCACTGTTTGATCAAACCGTTGACGGTTGAGTCTCGGCACACACTGAAAACTTTTTGAGTCCTATATTATATCGGAGAGTAGGATTTCTTTGCTTCTCATCCCCTTTCTCTCTGGTGAGGACTCCTGACGTCTACTCTTGTCTCTCCTATCTTCAAAATTTGCACACATTTTTTTTAGGAATCCCGCGAGTATTCTGGGATTGTTTCGATGTTCTTGTGACAAGGATATTGTTCCCGATGCCTCCTGTTACCGAGGAGTTGAGCTTCGGGGTATCATTGTAACAAGCATATCGCGACAGTACTAAATACTTAAGACGGCCGACATAAAAAATCTCCCCTATACGGCCAGTGGCAAGATAACCCCGACATCACCCAGTACTGGGGAGGTAGTTCGGGAGTATTGCCATAGCTTGTTATAGTGGATGCTTTTCGAAGGTCTGAGGTACACAGTTTCCGAGAAAGACTGGTTATGTGTTGAAGGATGGATACACCTGGATGTAGGTTAGAGTTGATTGCGCGGTGCTTCCCGTGTATCCCCAACACCTGATTGCATAACTGGAATCTTTCGGAAAACTATAGGTGGGTTTTATCTAGTAGATCGTAGGCATTCTTCCAACGAATGCAGGTTAGTGAGTTCGGGGTTCGACATTGAGTGAAGGGGTTATATGACCGATGTTACTATCAGGAGTTGCATCTTAAAGGGTCCTTGGCTATGCTGATCCGGGGATTGCAAAACCTTTTCGTAACGCGTTCATATGCTTTCAGCACAAAGATGTTAGAACGAAACTCCTCTCTTGTGTTTGTTCCTTTCCGTACCTTGTTGTTTTTCTTATTTTATCCTTTTGATCCCTATGTGGCTTCTCGTGAAGACTGATGTTATCAATTAACTGAGAATATCATTCGTTCCTCTTGTTTGGATGATTTCATTCGTTCTTATTGTTCGAATGATTATTGTGAAGACTTGTTGCAATTCATTCCATTGATTCAGCTTATTCCTTTTGTCAATCAATTGCTGATTCGTGGTCATCTCTTACAGGATGGCTCCGAAAAGGGTTCCGAATGCCAACCCAGAGGGTGAAGAGGTTCCAGAACGTCCTCCTTCACCTCCTCCTCCGCCTGAGGCTTCGAGAGCAATTATGCAGACTACAGCTCAGAACACTCAGTTGATGATGCAGATGATGCAGCAAATGCAAGCTATGCAAGCTAATCAAGCTAATTAGGGTGTTCCAGTGAACCAAGGCAACTTCTTCCAGCAGCACCATGCTACCCTCAACCAGTTCTTGGCCAACAATCCTAAAGCTTTCAGTTATTGTGTCGACCCTCTTGATGCTGAAGATTGGCTAACCGATATCAAGAAGCATTTTGAGTGCAGTAACGTGAAAGAAGATGACTATGTGAAGTTTGCAGCCTTCCAACTGAAAGATCAAGCAACTGACTGGTGGCAGCAGTACAAAGACTCAAGGCCGGGTCAAGTGATCTCTTGGGAGAATTTCTGCAAGGATTTCCGCTCGCATCACATTCCTACAAGTGTCATCGAGGGTATGCGTGAGCAATTCCGCAACCTCAAGCAGGGCTCCATGACAGTCTATCAGTATAATTTCAAGTTCCAAAACCTCGCTCGCTATGCAAAGCAAGACATTCCTGATGCAAAGAGTAAAATCTATCAGTTCCGTGGAGGTCTCAAAGATGAACTTCAGCTTGCTCTCACTTTGTTCGAGCCAGACGAATTCGATAAGTTCTATAACATGGCTTTGAAACAAGAAGCAGCTCAGCTTAAGATGGAGGCTTCTAAGAAGAGAATTCGAGATGTTGTTCACTCTTCCTCATCGTCTCAGTTGGCTGCGAAACAACAGAAATTCTGGCTTCCTCCTCCTCCAGTGATTCGAGCTCCATACAACAACTCCAACAACAAGAACTCTAGTGGTCGTGGTTTCTCCCACCCACCCAACCTGAGCAACCAGTCGAAGAAGCAGTTTCAGTCTCAAGGCTCCAAGTCCAGTGGCTCTCATTTCCGTCCTCTCTCTGAAGTGGTGTGCAACAAGTGTGGCCAGAAGGGTCATTATGCAAACAGATGTCCGAATCCAAAGCGTCTTCCACCTCCTCCTCCTATGAGTTCAGCTATTGTCAAGCATGATCCAAAGTCTGCAAGGGTCAATCTGATGAGTGCAGCTGAAGCAGAGAACTCTTCTGATGTCATTTTGGGTAACCTCTCAGTGAACTCTTTTCCAGCTAAAGTATTGTTTGATTCGGGTGCATCTTTGTCCTTCATTTCAAGACCTTTTGTTGCTAAGCATGAATTTGTCACTCAAGTGATGCCGAAGCCGTTGAGCATTATTTCTCCTGGTTTGCAAATGACCTCTCGGGTGCATGTTCCGGATATTTCTATTCGCATGGGTGATTATCAATTTTTGGCTTCTCCGGTGGTTCTTGGTCATTCTGATATCGACCTCATCCTCGGAATGGATTGGCTTTCTCAGCACGATGCTCACATTGATTGTGCTCAAAAGGAAGTCAAGATGACTCATTCTGATGAAGATGTGATTATCTTCGCCTCCAGGGATAATACTATTCGGCTTTTCTCTCTTAATGATAAGGGTGAAATTAATGCCATAGAGCAAATTCCAGTGGTGAACGAATATCAAGACGTCTTTCCAGAAGATCTTCCAGGCATGCCTCCACACCGTCAGGTGGAGTTTGTCATTGAACTCGAGCCGGGCACTGAGCCTGCTTGCCGGCGTCCTTACAAGCTCTCTCCGGATGAATTGAAGGAATTGAAGAAGCAGCTTGATAAGCAGGAGAGTATGGGTCTCATCAGACCGAGTACATCTCCGTGGGGCTGTGGTGTCTTATTTGTCAAGAAGAAAGATGGCACGGAGCGTCTCTGTGTTGACTACCGACCATTGAACAAGAAGACGATTAAGAACAAGTATCCGCTCCCCAACATCAACGAACTCTTTGAGCAGCTCAAAGGAGCTAAAGTGTTCTCTAAGCTTGACCTCCGAATGGGCTATCATCAAATTCGCATTCGCGAGGAAGACATTCCCAAGACGGCCTTCAGAACGAGCTACGGTTCATATGAGTATACCGTCATGTCCTTCGGTCTCGCCAATGCTCCTCCTACCTTTTCAAGGATGATGCATTACATCTTCAACCCCTATACTGGCGAGTTTGTGCTTGTGTATCTGGATGATATTCTGGTGTTTTCCAAGAATGAAGAAGATCACGAAAAGCACTTGCGTCTGGTTCTCGATCGACTCCGAGAGCATAAATTCTATGCCAAGTTCTCAAAGTGCGAGTTTTGGCTCGATAAGGTTTTGTACCTGGGCCACATTATCTCAGCTGACGGTATTGCGGTTAATCCCGAGAAAGTTGAAGCAATTGTCAACTGGGAAGCTCCTCAGAACGTCAAGCAGCTCCGCAGTTTTCTGGGTCTTGCCAGCTATTGCAGAAGGTTTGTGGAGAACTTCTCCAAGATTGCCAAGCCTCTTTCCAACCTCCTTCAGAAGAATGTCAAATACTTTTGGTCTCCCGAGTGTGAAGTGGCATTCAAAACCCTCAAAGAGAAGCTTGTCTCTGCTCCAGTTCTGACTCCTCCGGATGAAACCAAGCCATATGAAGTGTTCTGTGACGCTTCTCTTCAAGGTCTTGGTGGTGTGCTAATGCAAGATAAGAAAATTGTGGCATATACTTCTCGGCAGCTCAAGCCCAGTGAGAAGAACTATCCCACACATGATCTCGAGCTAGCAGCTGTGGTACATGCTCTGATTACGTGGAGACATCTGTTGTTGGGCAGAAAGGTCGACATCTTCACCGATCACAAGAGCTTGAAGTACATCTTCACACAGCCGCATCTGAACCTCCGCCAGACTCGTTGGGTCGAGATGATCCAAGAGTACAACCCCAGCATTGAGTACACTCCAGGCAAGGCGAATGTGATTGCAGATGCTTTGAGCAGAAAGGCATATTGCAACAGCCTTCTTATCAAGCCATACCAGCCTGAGCTTTGTGAAGCTTTCAGGAAGCTCAACCTCCAGGTTGTTCCGCAGGGTTTTCTTGCAAATCTCCAAATTGCTCCTACCTTGGAAGATCAAGTCCGTGAGGCCCAGCTCAGTGATACCATGGTGAAGAAGGTGAAACATGGGATTGCAAAGGGCACTCCAAAATATAAGTGCTTCCGTGTTGATGAGAGAGATACCTTGTTCTTCGAGGACAGACTCGTTGTTCCCAAAGGTGATCTCAGGAAGCTCATAATGGAAGAAGCTCATGATTCTCTCCTTTCCATTCATCCTGGCAGTTCCAAGATGTATCAAGACCTCAAGCAATCTTACTGGTGGACACGCATGAAAAGGGAGATTGCCCAATTCGTGAACGAATGTGATGTATGCAGAAGAGTGAAAGCAGAACATCAACGTCCAGCCGGTCTTCTCCAACCTCTTCCTATTCCCGAGTGGAAGTTCGACCACATTGAAATGGACTTCGTCACTGGTTTTCCTAAATCCAAGCGAGGCAATGATGCTATCTTTGTGGTGATTGACAAGCTTACCAAAGTCGCTCACTTTCTTCCAGTCAAAGAATCAATCAATGCAGCTCAACTTGCAGAGCTGTACACTTCCAGAATTGTGTCCCTACATGGCATTCCTCAAGTGATATCCTCAGACCGTGGCAGCTTGTTCACATCAAGGTTCTGGGACTCCTTTCAGTCCGCCATGGGCACGAAGATCAGGTTCAGCACTGCCTTTCACCCTCAAACTAGTGGTCAAGTCGAGCGTGTGAATCAAATTCTAGAAGATATGCTCAGAGCCTGTGTCATCTCCTTCGGCATGAAATGGGAGGACTGCCTTCCATTTGCCGAGTTCTCTTACAACAACAGCTTTCAAGCAAGTGCAGGCAAAGCACCGTTTGAAATTCTCTATGGCAGAAAGTGCCGTACCCCTCTCAACTGGTCTGAAACAGGCGAACGCCAACTTCTTGGCAATGACTTGATCTCTGAAGCTGAAGAAATGTGCAAAGTCATACGTGAGAATCTCAAGGCCGCTCAGTCGCGTCAGAAGAGCTACTATGACGGCAAGCATCGTGATTTGGCTTTCGACATCGGTGATCATGTCTATCTCCGAGTTTCTCCGATGAAAGGAACCCAAAGATTCGGTATCAAAGGAAAACTTGCTCCTAGATACGTCGGTCCTTTCAAGATTCTTGGCAAAAGAGGCGATCTAGCCTATCAGCTCGAGCTCCCTTCCAACTTTGCAAATGTTCATGATGTCTTCCATGTGTCTCAACTTCGCAAATGCTTCAAGGCACCTGAGCGCATGATTCCGTTTGAGGAGATTGATCTTCAACAAGACCTTTCCTACCGAGAGCATCCAGTTGCAATTCTCGAAGAAACCGAACGCAAGACTTGCAACAAGTCCATCAAGTTTCTGAAAGTCAAGTGGTCACATCACACAGACCGAGAAGCTACCTGGGAACGAGAAGATCATCTTCGTTCCGAGTACCCTTCCTTTTTCCAGTCCTAGATCTCGGGACGAGATCTTTTTGTAGTAGAGGAGAGTTTGTAATGCCCCGGATGTAATACTTTCCCTTTTGGGCATATAATAAATCTCCGGCTTCATCTATTTTCCATTTCGGGTTCTTTGTCTTTCGGGCTTTCGTCGTTTTGTTGTGTGAGTGTGTGGCTTTCATTCATATCATGTAGACATGTGCATTGCATTGCTTTTGTGTTGTGGGTTGCATCCGGTTCCGTGTGTTTCTTCCCGTTGTCCGTTTCGCATTCCGGAGCTCCCTCACGTGTCCGTGACGTCCCGTAGGCCTACTTTGTTGTTCGGGCGTTTTACGTTACCGGTGTGCCGCGAGGTTGTTTTGTGTGTTGTTGTTTTGTTGTGTGCAACCCGCCTCTCAAATCTCGTCTCGTTTGGACTCCGTTGACTTTTCCATCCGATGTCCGTGTGGGTCCGAAGTGCCTTTACTTCGTGTCCCGGAAACACCCCTACCGCAGTCTGTTTTCTCCTCCTAGGCCTTTTTATTCTATCCCCGCGATCGGATCCGTTGGATCACGATCGGAGGGTTCCTAGCACCCCAAGTCTCCAAACCCTAGTCTAAAACTGCTATATATAGACCCCTAGGTCTATTTTGGCATGTCCCCTTCTTCTTCCCCCTTCCCCTCTATTTTTTTCCCCTTTTTCTTTCAGATCAATCAGATCCACAGTTTCCTTCCCGGATCCCGAAGGGATCCATCGCAGCAGCAGCCAGCCGCCGGGTTTCCTCGATTCCATCGCGCGGGTCAACGCCAGCGGGCGCGCCGGCTCCCCCGCTCGGGCGACTGCGTCGCCTGCGACCGAGCGCTCCCGCCAGGCCCGCTCCTTCGTCACCCCTTGCTGGGCCCTCGCCACCGCAGCGGCCTGCTCGGGTCCCCACTTCGCCGGATCTCGCCTGGGCCGCTCTTCGATCACGCGGGCCGCTCCTTCCCCCGCCGAACCAGCCGGATCGCCGTAGCCTCCGCGGGCTCCTTCTTCCGCCGAGGCCCATCGCGCCATCGACCGTACCAGGCCGCGCCAGCGAGCGGGCCCTCCGCCTCAGCGCCCCGCCCAGCCGGGCCTCGCCAGGTCGCCGCGCGCACGGGCCGCCTGCCCCTTCTCCGCCCTGGGCCGCGGGCCTCCCCCCAGGCCTCTGCACTGAGCCGCCAGCCGCGCCCGCCCCGCTGGGCCTCTGCCGCCGCCGGATCGGGCCCGCCAGGCCACCAGCTCCACTGGGCCGCCGCCGCTACAGTTCTTCCAGATCCGGGCCCATCTTCGTTTTTTTCTCAGTTCTGCTAGGTTGACTCTAATTCCACTAAGTCTCTGTTTACTGTTCTGAAATGCAATCTTTGACCTGCTATAACTTTGTGCATGTTGCTCCGTTTTGCGCGTGTAGCATGTCCAGACGTTCGTGGAGATGTCCTCTACGTTTTACCTGTTGTTGTCATGCATGTTAGATGTCTTCTAGACACTTGTTTTGCTGTTGCAAGAGTGCATCATGTTATAAACTGCTGTTATGTGTTATTTTCATGCCACCTTTGACATGTGTTATCTTTTAGCTCGTTTGTCCAAACGATGCAAATGACATGTCCACGTGTTCGTCTCGCCACGAACTACGTGATGCTTGTGATAGGTTGCATGGTAGATTTATTATTGCCTTGTTATCATCGTTGCAAAATGCCATGTTCATATGTTGTGTTTTCACTTGTTATGATATGCCATCTTGTTGAGCTCGTTGCAATCGTTGTGATCACCTCTATGATGCATGCTTGTGTGTTTCGGGATCACCTTCATATGCACTTTGATGAGGTGCTTACCCTTTGCCATGTTTAGTTTCGAGGTGTCTTAAACATGCTCTTTTGTGTGCTATGATGATATTGCTGTTTTAGGACTTAGTGAAATTTCACCAAGTCTGAAATCTGTAACGTTCCGATGCCATGTTCGTGTGATGTTCTAGGACAAAGCATGTTAGTTTTGGGGTGGATTTTGATTGTTCCTTGTAGTATATATTGTTGTCTTTCCATCCATGTCCTCACATGTCCATTTGAGTGGCTGTAGAATGTTTATCTTTTGCTCTAAAGTTTCAATAAAATTCTGCTGCCAGAATTTTATTGCAAAGTTCAATATGTCCAAGATCATTGCTATTGATCCGTGACTCCGTTGGGGGTGCACTTTGGACCTAGTTGCTGTACTATATGTCTAGTTTGTGTTCATGTCCTTTGCCATGCTTTTTGGGTGCTGTAGCTTAATTATTTTGAGCTCCAAAGATGCTATGTTGCTGTAATTTTCAGCTTTCGCTCAAATCTTGTTTCGGGCATAACTTTTAGCCCGTAACTCCGATTTCAGCGAATCTTATATCAAACTTGGGTGATTTTCTGTGTAGATTAATAATATCAGATTGTTATCTTGTTTTGAGGTGTTTTGCTTGAGTGATGTTTTACGTGCTCCATGTGCATCCTTAGTGCATCCATCATGCATTCATGTTTTTCGAGTGCGCATTGCATCTTGTTGATTGGTGCTTGGTGTAATTGTTTTGTTTAGAGCCGGAAGCTGAGACCGGGTACGAAGTTGAGCACGAGGTTTCCAACGAGGTTAAGCACGAGGACCCTTCTTTCGATCCGAACGACTTCTCTTCAGGCAAGATGACCGAACCCCGATAACATTACTATTTTTGCCTATTGCTAGTAGTCTCGATCTATAGTTTTTGCCTCGATGCCCATGTTCTTCTTGTCAGCCTCCTACTTGTAACCAATTGCCATGTGTAACCACCCTACCTATGCAAACCGTTGCTTGGCTAAGTACGCTTCGCTCAGCCCTTCTTATAGCGTTGCTAGTTGCAGGTGAAGATCGAAGATGCTTGCTTCATGATGAAGTTTGGTTGGGTTATATCACACTATATAAATGATTAAAATGAAATCATCTATATATTGGCAAGGGTGGAAGGCTAAGCCTTTTGCTTGGTGATTTGTTCCACTCATGCCGTTAGGATCCGTATAAGCCGGTATTATGTTCCTTGATTATGCGTTCCTAACACGGTTGGGGTGTATGGGACCCCCTCGATAAACCGCTAAGTGCTAAGTCTTTTCCAGCAAGTCCCAACCTTGGTACTATTTGCATAAACAACTAAAAACTTTCCGAGGGAGTAATTAACCCGAGGCTTAATTAATTCAACCCCCTGGGCCAGTGCTCGACTTGAGTGTTGGTCCAAACTAGAGCCACTTGCGGATACCACCCGGTTCGCTGGGATCTTCGGTATTTGTACGTACTGCTCATCCGGACGTGTCCTGAGACCTAGATACGCGCGGCTACTATCAGGGTGTCGACACGCCGGGAGGATTTGCTGGATTAGCCTTTCCTTAGCTCGGTATATCTTGAGCACGGGATTCCGAGGATACTCGGGTCTTCCCACTTTGGAGTTGCGACTCCGCGGATCGTGGGCTTGTAATGGGTCAAGTTGGAACACCCCTGCAGGGTTTGAACTTTCGAAAGCCGTGCCCGCGGTTATGTGGCAGATGGGAGCTTGTTAATTCCGGTTGTAGATAACTTGACACAATGTTACTAATACACTACCAGCGTGTGTTCCGTGACTGTCAATTTCCGAATCGGGATTCGGGAGTTGAACACGGAGGGGTTATGATTGTGAGCTTGTAGCTAGGATCACTTCGTGATCACTTCTCGCCGATGCCTTCTCTTCTCGCTCTCACTTGCGTAAGCTAGATGCTAGTTGCTGCTGCAGACTTGTTCTTTTCTTCAGCCTTTCCCTCACCTAAAGGCTTAAATAGTTCTGTTACCCGGGAACGGGATTGCTGAGTCCTCTGTGGCTCACAGTTACTTCACACACCAGATGCAGGTCCAGCTGTGAGCTATCCAGGTGATGGCACCGAGCTGGATTGGGAGTACGATGAAGAGCGTAGTCGGTACTACGTGCGCTACCCGGACGATCAGTAGTGGAGTCTCTTACTAGGATTCGATCCGCCTGTGGTTTATTTATCTGAGTTTGGTACTTTGACATTTGGCTTTTGCCCTTAGAGGGTTGTAGTGTTCTTAATGTATGATGTTTGAGTCTTGTATTGTAATTCTGTGACGTGGCGATTGTAAGCCAACTATTTTTCAGTTTACTATCCCCTCTTTTACATGAGTTGTGCAAAGATTACCAAACTTGAGATCATTCTAGGATGGACTTATGCCTTTAAGTCGTGCCTCGACACGTAGGAGGTATAACTCCATCCTGGGCATTACAGGACAACCCACGAGGGCACGCGAGGAGGCTCAGGCGCGCCCTGGTGGGTTGTGCCCACCTTGAGTGCCCCCGGACCGCCCCTTTACTCTATAAATACCCAAATATTCCAGAACCCTAGGGGAGTCGACGAAATATTCATCCAGCCACCACAAAGTCCAGAAACACCAGATCCAATCTAGACACCATCACGGAGGGGTTCACCACTTCCATTGGTGCCTCTCCGATGATGCGTGAGTAGTTCTTTGTAGACCTTTGGGTCCATAGTTAGTATCTAGATGGCTTCATCTCTCTCTTTTGATCCTTAATACAATGTTCTCTTGGAGATCCATATGATGTGACTCTTTTTGCGGTGTGTTTGTCGGGATCCGATGAACTTTGAGTTTGTGATCAGATCTATCTTTTTATATCCATGAAAGTTATTTGAGTTCTTTGATCTCTTATATGCATGATTGCTTATAGCCTCGTATTTCTTATCCGATATTGGTTTTGTTTTTCCAACTTGATCTATTTATATTGCAATAGGAAGAGGTGCCTGATAGTGGGTTCGATCTTACGATGCTTGATCCCAGTGATAGAAGGGGAACCGACATGTATGTATCGTTGCCACTAAGGATAAAACGACGAGATTCATATCTAATGCCATAGATATACAAATCTTGTCTACATCATGTCATCGTTCTTAATGCATTACTCTGTTTTTCCATGAACTTAATACACTAGATGCATGCTGGATGGCGGTCAATGTGTGGAGTAATAGTAGTAGATGCAGGCAGGAGTCGGTCTACTAATCTTGGACGTGATGCATATGTAATGATCATTCCCTGGATATCATCATGATTATTTGAAGTTCTATCAATTGCCCAATAGTAATTTTTTCACCCATCGTTGCTATTTTTTAATGAGAAGCCACTAGTGAAACCTACGGCCCCTGGGTCTTCTTTCTCATATATTTTCCTTTGCGATCTATTTGCCTTTGCTTTTATTTTCAGATATACTAAACCAACAACCCGAAAAGACCTTGCTGCAATTTATCTTATTTATCAACCAATCTACCAATATTTATCTCTCTCTCTCACGTTCGTTACCCGAAATGGGTTTACAACCCCTTTAACACGTCGGGTTGCGAGGTGTTCTTATTTGTGTGCAGGTGCTGTTTACGTTGTGTTGCTTGGTTCTCCTACTGGTTCGATAACCTTGGTTTCACATCTGTGGGAAATACCTACCGCCGATGTGTTGCATCATCACTTCCTCTTTGGGGAAAAACTGACGTAGCTTTAAGCGACATCACAAATCTTCTGGAGAAAATGGTCTGTAAGTAGTATGAAATGGGCTGTAAACTTTTAAAACATAGCAAACAGGCAATTAGATTAAAATTTCAATTTTTCAGCATTTCAAAGATTTTAATTTCATTGATTTTTTTGCGGGAATTTTTTTTTGTATTTTAATAAAATTGTATGAAAATAATTTTATAATTATTTTAAGGGTTTTTATCAGTTTTGCCATCGGTTGTCTAACACTCTCGGTTTTGCCACTAAAAATTTCACTACTGAAAAATGCTACTATTCCTTCAGACACATGCTCAAAAAAACCTTTTTCACCGTTATCATCAGGTCAATGGACGTTGACTGACGGTAGATGACAAAAATACCCATATCCCGTTGTAAACTCCCCTCTCTCTCTCTCTTGACTTGTGGGCCCATCCATAAGGGGTGCATGAAAAGAGAAAAGGAAAATTGGCAATGTGGGTTTCGAACCCAAGACCACAACTTGCACATCGCGCGAGCTCACCAACTATGCTAAGTACGTCTTTTGATATGACAGGAGATTTATCCCTTGTAACGTTAGATGGAATAAGTATTCCAACATAGAAGCATAGCTAGTTGAGCTTAGGCCCTGGTTTTGGCTAGGAAAACTGGCAAAACTAGCATGAGCAGGTCGTGCAAAGGATTTGGTTCAGTAGGGTCGGGTCTATTTATTAGGTCATGATAGATTATATCATTAGAACAGAATGCTATTATTAAACAAATGCTTGGGTTTGTTCGAATGGTTGTCATGCGCCCCCCTCTACAGGGAGATCTTTGGTTCAAACCCCGACGGATCTCTTTTTTCTTCGAAATTCTTTATCCTCACTCCATGACAAGTGGGCCCACACTATGGAGAGAGAGATGCAAAATGATATTAGGGGTATTTTCATCATCTAACTTCAGTCAGCGTGCATTGACCTGACAGTAACGGTGAAAATGGTCTTTTTGAGGTTGTGTCTAACGGAACAATGGGATTTTTGAGTAGTAAAAAATTTTTGTGGCAAAATTGAGCAGTGGTATACAACCGATGGCAAAACTTATAAAAACCCTTATTTTAAATGTGACTCAAAATTTCGTGATTGAAAGAGTTCGGACCCCACCAAAATATGCAAAATTTCCTTGATTTTTTAGGAGTGGCCAGAATATGGTCTGTAATGCTAACAAAAAGAATATTGGTTTCAAAATATCCTTAAGAATTAGCAAATGGGTTGTAAATTATTAAAAATAATGGCAAATGGGCTATATGCTTTTTCCACAGATTTGGAGGCTGACTTGTGGGCCTACTAGGTTGACGATGACGCTGCCGTAAAAACAATATGACGTGTACGCAATGCTTTCTCAACTTAGTCAACACAGAGGAATGACTGTTGGATGTCCATCTAACGGCCCTCGTGCTTGTACAATCTCTGATCTTCCTGCTCCAGCCGCCCAAACTAGCACCGGCGGAACCGTCTACTCCCTCCTCCCGTGGTCAGTTGTGCTGCCGCGCAGGCCTCACTGGCTAACCCTCCTCCCACGGCTGGCGAGGCCATCCCTTCACCCACCCACACACACTATTATTTTCTGGTGACGTTAGCCTCACCCAGTGGCCGACCAGTCAGCCCTCGTACTCTGCTACCTCTTGAGCTTGCGTTGGTTTTTCCCTTGAAGAGGAAAGGGTGATGCATCAAATTAGAGTAAGTATTTCGGTCATTGTTGAGAACCAAGGTATCAATCCAGTAGGAGATTACAAACAAGTCGGCAAATACCTGCACAAAAAACAACAAACTTCCACCCAACGCTGTAAGGGATTGTCAATCCCTTCTAGGTTATTTGTAAAAGTGAGATCTGATAGAGATAGATGAACTAGTAAAGTAAATATTTTTGGGTTTTTGGTTTATAGATTGAAAAGGAAAATATTGCAAACTAGTAGATCTGAAACTTATAAGATGTAAAATAGATCCGGGGGTCATAGGTTTCACTAGAGGCTTCTCTCATGATAGCAAGTATTATGGTGGGTGAAACAATTACTGTCAAGCAATTGATAGAAGAGCGAATAATTATAACGACATCTATGACAATGATCATGAATATAGGCATCACGTCCGTGACAAGTAGACCGATTCTTGCCTGCATCTACTACTATTACTCCACACATCAACCGAAATGATTTTGCATCTAGAGTATTAAGTTCATAATAACAGAGTAACGCCTTAAGCAAGATGACATGATGTAGCGGAATTAACTCAAGCAATATGATGGAAACCCCATCTTGTTATCCTCGATGGCAACAATACAATACGTGTCATGTCCCTTTCTGTCACTGGGATTGAGCACCGCAAGATTGAACCCAAAGCAAAGCACTTCTCCCATTGCAAGAAAAACCAATCTAGTTCGCCAAACCAAACCGACAGTTCGAAGAGAATTACTAAGATATTAGATCATGCATAAAAGAACTCATAAGAAACTCAAATATTATTCATAGATAATATGATCATAGACCCACAATTCATTGGATCTTGACAAACACACCGCAAAAGAAGATTATATCGGATAGATCTCCAAGAACAATGAGGAGAACATGGTATTGAAGAACAAAGAGTGATAGAATAAGCCATCTAGCTACTAGCTATGGATCCGTAGTTCTGTGGTAAACTACTCACACTTCATCGGAAGGGCAATATGGTTGATGTATATGCCCTCCGTGGTTGATTCCACCTCTGGCAGAGTACCGGAAAAGGCCTCCAGACGGGATCTCGCGAAAACAGAAGGTTACGGTGGCGGAAAAGTGGTTTCGATGGATGTTCTGATGTTTCTAGAATATATGTGAATTTATATGCTGAAGAAGTAGGTCAGGGGAGGCATGAGGGGCCCACAAGGTAGGGGGCACGCCCTCCACCCTTGTGGTCTCCTCGCAGATCCCCTGGTGTGTACTCCAAGTCCATCTGGTGTCTTCTGGTCCAAGAAAAAACTCTGTAAAGTTTTGTTCCTTTTGGACTCCGTTTGATATTCCTTTTCTGTGAAACTCAAAAACAAGGAAAAACAAAAACTGACACTGGGCTCTGGGTTAATAGGTTTGTCCCAAAAATCATATAAAATAGCATATAAATGCATATAAAACATCCAAGATGGATAATATAATAGCATGGAACAATCAAACATTATAGATATGTTGGAGATGTATCATACTCCCCTCAGCTTGGGTATCCACGGCTATGGCTACGACGGCTCCGGGTCGTTCCCTTCTAGGCTCTCGGCGTCGTCCATCATGTTTGGTGCTCTCGGCGCGGTGTGGTCAACAAGGTAATGATACGTCTCCAACGTATCTATAATTTTTTATTGTTCCATGCTATTATTTATGATGTCTTGGATGTTTAATGGGCTTTATCATTCAATTTTATATCCTTTTTGGGACTAACCTAATAACCCAAAGGCCCAGTCCAGATTGCTGTTTTTTTGCTTGTTTCAGGGTTTTGCAGAAAAAGAATATCAAACGGAGTCCAAACGGAATGAAACCTTCGCGACAGATATTTTTGGAGAAAATCACGCACGAGAGACTTGAGAACCACGTTAGGGGAGACTTGGGGTGTCCATGAGGGTTGGTGGCGAGCCACCTGCCCAGGGCGCGCCCCCTGCCTCGTGGGCCCCCCGAGCAGCCCCCCCCGGTGTCCTCCTTCCTCCTATATAAGTCTACGTACCCCGAAACCTTCAACAACAGAGAGAAAACCCTAATTCCACCACCGTAACCTTCTGTTCCTGTGAGATCCCATCTTGGAGCCTGTTCCGGAGCTCCACCGAAGGGGGATCCATCACAGAGTTCATCATCATCATCATCATCGCCCTCACCATGAGTTGTGAGTAGTTTACCACAGACCTTCAGGTCCATAGCTAGTATCTAGATGGCTTCTCCTCTCTCTGGATCTCAATACAAAGTTCTCCTTAGTCTTCGAGGAGATCTAGTCGATGTAATCTCTTTTTGCGGTGTGTTTCTCGAGATCCGATGAATTGTGGGTTTATGATCAAGAATATCTATGAAATATATTTGGTTCTTCTCTAAACTTTTTATGTGTGCTCATAGTATCCTTGCAAGTCTCTTCGAATTATTGGTTTGGTTTGGCCTACTAGATCTATTGTTCTTACAATGGAGAAGTGCTTGGCTTTGGGTTCAATCTTGCGGTGTCCTTTCCCAGTGACAGTAGGGGCAGCAAGGCATGTATTGTATTGTTGCCATCGAGGATAAAAAGATGGGGTTTATATCATATTGCATGAGTTTATCCCTCTACGTCATGTCATCTTGCCTAAGGCGTTACTCTGTTCTTATGAACTCAATACACTAGATGCATGCTGGATAGCGGTCGATGTGTGGAGTAATAGTAGTAGATGCAGGCAGGAGTCGATCTACTTGTCTCGGACGTGATGCCTATATACAATGACCATGCCTAGATAGTCTCATAATTATTCGCTTTTCTATCAATTGCTCGAGAGTAATTTGTTACCCGCCGTAGAATATTGCTATCATGAGAGAAGCCACTAGAGAACACTATGGCCCCCGGGTCTATTCTCAACATATCAATCTACATCTACTTTACTTTTATCGCTTTTATTTTCTGTTCTTATAAACCAAAATACCAAAAATATAAACTATCATCTCTATCAGATCTCACTTTCGTAAGTGACCGTAAAGTGATTGACAACCCCTTATCGCGTTGGCTGTGAAGTTCTTATTTGTTTGTGCAGGTTCGAGGGACTTGTTGATGCTCAAAAGTGGCACAATCGTAAAAGTTGCTTTAATCTATTTCAAGATTACTTCCAACTTATGATTGGAAGTCACCATGAGATGGCTTTCTTTGAGAAGATCAAGATGGATATGAAAGTGGTCTAAAACGGAGTCCGGATGCAAAAGTTATGACAAGCTTAGAGATGCTCATGATGACACCAGATTAAAGAATGGCTTGAAACCCAATTAATATGACTTCAAATGGAAAAAGTTTCCATAAGAAATTTGTGCGTCTCGTCAAAATGGTCAATTTTGATATAAAAATCGTACCAATCCGAGTTCGTATGCAAATGTTACAGCCATCCGAACACAGCCCTGTCACAGGTAGCGCGAATAACAGCCTGTGTTGCGTGACCATTTTGGCCTAGAAGATGGCTTCAAATCGAAAAACGTTCAACGTGTAAGTTGTTCGTCTCGTCGAAACGGTCAAGATTGCTGTTGGGCTCTTTTCCATCCGAGGTCGTGTACCACCTCAAAAATTACCCGCAAGGTACAGCCAGTTTAAACCGAACAGTTTTGGAAAGTTCGGACAAAACCAATCCGAATTTGGCTAGGGTTTTGGACGTGAATCCAAGCCTTTTCCTTACACGGTGACGTGTTCGTGTGCGAAAAGGACTCACGCGTGGTGTCCTACTGGATTGATACCTTACTTCTCAAAAACTGAGGAAAATACTTACGCTACTGTGCTGCATCTCCCTTTCCTTTTTGAGGGAATACAACACAAGATCGAGAAGTAGTAAGAAAAATTTCTGGCGCCGTTGCCGGGGTGGCTTACGCAAAAGTAAAATACCAAGTACCTATGACAAACCCTTATCCTTCGCATTACATTTATTTGCCTCTATTTTTCCTCTCCCCCACTTCACCCTTGCCGTTTTATTTGCCCTTCTTCCGCTGTGTGTTTATCGTTTGCTTGCTTCTTGTTTGCTTGTGTGTGTTGGATTGCTTGCTTATCACTATAGCTCAGAACAATACCAAATTGTGTGACTTCTCCAATACCAACAACATTGATTTTATTAGCACTCCGATTGCTCCTATTATCGATGCTGAATCGTGTGAGATCAATGCTACTTTGTTGAATCTTGTCATGAAAGATTAATTCTCCGCCTTCCTAGTGAAGATGCCGCTACCTATCTAAACAACTTTGTTGATTTATGTGATATGCAAAATAAAAGGGATACAGATAATGATATTTTTAAATTGAAGTTATTTCCGTTTTCACTTAGAGATCGTGCTAAAACTTGGTTTTCCTCTTTGCCTAAAAATAGTATTGATTCGTAGAATAAGTGCAAAGATGCATTTATCTCTAAGTGTTTCCCTCCTGCTAAGATCATCTCTCTTAGAAACGATGTTATGAATTTTAAGCAACTAGATCATGAGCATGTTGCACAAGCTTGGGAGAGAATGAAATTGATGATACATAATTTCCCTACACATGGTTTGAATCTATGGATGATTATTCAGATATTTTATGCTGGCTTGAATTTTGCTTCTAGAAATCTTTTAGATTCAGCCGCCGGAGGCACTTTCATGGAAACCACCTTAGGAAAAGCTACCAAACTTCTAGATAATATTATGGTTAATTATTCTTAGTGGCACACCGAAAGATCTACTAGTAAAAAAGTGCATGCTATCGAAGAAATTAGTGTTTTGAGTGGAAAGATGGATGAACTTATGAAGTTGTTTGCTGCTAATAATGCTTCTTCTAATCTTGATGATATGCCTTTGTCTACTTTGATTGGGAATAACAATGAATCTTTGGATGTGAATTTTGTTGGTAGGAATAATTTTGGTAACAATGCTTATAGAGGTAATTTTAAACCTAGGCCTTTTCCTAGTAATTCCTCTAATAATTATGGTAATTCCTACAACAACTCTTATGGGCTTCTGAATTTGAAACTAATGTTAAGGAGTTTATGATCTCGCAAAAGAATTTCAATGCTATGCTTGAGGAGAAATTGCTTAAGGTTGATGAATTGGCTTGAAGTGTGGATAGAATTACTATTGATGTTGATTCTTTGAAACTTAGATCTATCCCACCTAAGCATGATATCAATGAGTCTCTCAAAGCCATGAGAATTTCGATCGATGAATGCAAAGAAAGAACCGCTAGGATGCGTGCTAAAAGAGAGGATTATATTAAAGCATGTTCTTCTAGTTATCATGAAAATAAAGATGAATATCTAAAAGTTATTGATGTGTCTCCTATTAGATCCTTTTTTCTAGTATAAATTTTGATGAAGATAGGATTGGAGATGATTCTGCTTTAAGGTTTCCAAATGATTCGGAGTTTTTAGATCTTGATGCTAAAATTGCTATAAGTGGGAGTGAAGATATTAAAACTTTGCACAGTGATGAACCCACTACTTTGGATTTCAAGGGATTCAATTATCTTAATTGCTCTTTGATTGATTGTATTTCCTTGTTGCAATCCGTACTAAATTCTCCGCATGCTTATAGTTAAAATAAATCTTTCACCAAACATATAGTTGATGCTTTGATGCAATCTTATGAAGAAAAACTTGATTTGGAAGCTTCTATCCCTAGAAAGATTTATGATGAGTGAGAACCTACTATAAAAATAAAAATAAAAGATCATGAATGCTATGCTTTGTGTGATTTGGGTGCAAGTGTCTCCACTATCCCAAAAACTTTGTCTGATTTGCTAGGGTTCCATGAACTTTATGATTGTTCTTTGAATTTGCACCTTGCGGATTCCACTATTAAGAAACCTATGGGAAGGATTAATGATGTTCTTATTGTTTCCAATAGGAATTATGTGCCCATAGATTTCATTGTTCTTGATATAGATTGCAATCCTTCATGTCCTATTATTCTTGGTAGGCCTTTCCTTAAAACGATTGGTGCAATTATTGATATGAAGGAAGGAAACATTAGATTCCAATTTCCGTTAAGGAAAGGCATGGAACACTTTCCTAGAAAGAAAATCAAATTACCATATGAATCTATCATGAGATCCACCTATGGATTGCCTTCCAAAGATGGCATTACCTAGATCTATCTTGTATCGTGCCTAGCTAGGGGCGTAAAACGATAGCGCTTGTTGGGAGGCAACCCAATTTTATACTTTTGTTTTTGTTTCTGTTAGTGAATAAATATTGCATCTAGCCTCTGATTAGATGTGGTTTCACGTTTTGTTTAGTGTTTGTGCCAAGTAGAAACTTTGGGAAGACTTGTGTGAAGTTTATGTGATCTTGCTGTGAAAAACAGAATCGTTAGCGCTCGCTAAAGTGGTAGTCAGATTTTACAGGAGCGTGTTATTTAGTTGATTCCTTTTGAAGATGATTACTAGACAAATTCCTCAAATTTACCAATTTATTTTGAATTTTGTGGAGTTCCAGAAGCAAGCGAAACCTGCAGATTACTACAGACAGTTGTGTTTTTGACAGATTCTGTTTTTTCTTGTGTTGTTTGCTTATTTCAATGCATCTATGAGTAGTATTGGGAAGTATGAATCATAGAGAAGTTGGAATACAGTCGGTTTAACACCGATACAAACAAATAATGAATTCATTGCAGTACTTTTGAGTAATGATTTGTTTTCTTATTCTAACGTAGCTCACGAGAATTTTTGTCTATGTTTTGTGTTGTGAAGTTTTCAAGTTTTGAGTATTGCTTTGATGGACTATGGAACAAAGAGTAGCAAAGGCCTAAGATTGGGGATGCCCATGGCACCCCAAGGAATTCAAGGATAATCAAAAGCCTAAGCTTGGGGATGCCCCGGGAAGGCATCCCCTCTTTCGTCTTCATCCATCGGTAACTATACTTGGAGTTATATTTTTATTCGCCACATGATATGTGTTTTGCTTGGAGCGTCTTGTATAATTTGAGTCTTTTCTTGTTAGTTTGTCACAATCACCCTTGTTGGACACACCTATTTGAGAGAGTTAAATATGGCCTAGGAATTGTTAGAACACTCTATGTGCTTCACGTATATCTTTTGAGTTGAATAGTTTTTGCTCTAGTGCTTCACTTACATCTTTTAGAGCACGGTGGTGGTAATATTTTGTAGAAATTGTTGAACTCCCATGCTTCACTTATATCTATTTGATAGTCTATTAAAACAGCATGGTAATGTGTTTAGGCTAAAAAAACTAGTCTTCACATGATAAACATCCAACGTCAATGTAGTAAAAAAATCACATCAAGTGCATTGAATATGATGAGATGTTGGATGCTTGATAATTGTTTTGAGATATGAGGATAGTGATATTAGAGTCATGCTAGTGGAGTTATTATGAAATTGAGAAATACTTGTGTTAAGGTTAGTGATTCCCGTAGCATGCACGTATGGTGAACCGCTATGTGACGAAGTTAGAGCATGAGGTATTTGTAAAGTGCCAACCTTTGTGTGGAGGTCGGAGGCGCGCGATGGTTAACTCCTACCAACCTCCCCCCTAGGAGCATGCGTTGATTGCTTTGTTTTGATGACTCTTAGAGTTTTGCAATAAGTATATGAGTTCTTATGACTAATGTTGAGTCCATGGATTATACGCACTCTCACCCTTCCACCATTGCTAGCCTCTCTTGTACCGCGCAACTTTCACCGGTGCCATAAACCCACTATATATCCTTCCTCAAAACAACCACAATATTATTCCTCAAAACAGCCACCATACCTACATATCATGGCGTTTCCATAGCCATTCCGAGATATATTGCCATGCAACTTTCCACTGTTCCATTCATATGGCACGCATCATATTTTCATATTGCCATGCATGATCATGTAGTTGACATCATATTTGTGGCAAAGCCACCATGCATAACTTTTTTTATACATGTCACTCTTGTTTCATTGCACATACCGGTACACCGCCGGAGGCATTCATATAGAGTCATACTTTGTTGTAGTATCGAGTTGTAATAATCAAGTTGTAATGAAAGTGTGATGATCATCATTATTAGAGCATTGTCCGATGGGAGGAAAGGTTGAATCTATAAAGCCCCTCCACAAAAAAGGCCAAAGAAAAAAAGAAAGGCCCAAAAAATAAAAGAAAAAAGGGACAATTGCTACAATCTTTTTTCCACACTTGTGCTTCAAAGTAGCACCATGTTCTTCATTGTAGAGAGTCTCATGCTTAGTCACTTTCATATACTAGTGGGAATTTTTCGTTATAGAACTCGGCTTGTATATTCCAGCGATGGGCTTCCTCAAATGCCCTAGGTCTTCGTGAGCAAGCAAGTTGGATGCACACCCACTAGTTTCTTTTTGTTGAGCTTTCATTCATATTTAGCTCTAGTGCATCCGTTGCATGGCAATCCCTACTCACTCACATTGATATCTATTGATGGGCATCTCCATAGCCCGTTGATACGCCTAGTCAATGTGAGACTATCTCCCTTCTTTTTGTCTTCTCCACAACCACCTCTATTCCACCCATAGTGCTATGTCCATGGCTCACGCTCATGTATTGCGTGAAAGTTGAAAGGTTTGAAAAGATAGAGTATGAAAACAAGTGCTTGGCTAAAATCGGGGTTGTGCATGATATGAATATTTTGTGTGATGATGAGGGAGCATAGCTAGACTATATGATTTTGTAGGGATAACTTTCTTTAGCCATAGTATTTTGAGAAGACATGATTGCTTTGTTAGTATGCTTGAAGTATTGTTATTTCTAATGTCAATATAGACTTTTACCTTGAATCTTTCAGATTTGAACATTCATGTCACAATTAAGAGAATTACATTGAAAAACTATATTTGTTAGCATTCCACATCAAAAATTCTTTTTTTATCATTTACCTACTCGAGGACGAGCAGGAATTAAGCTTGGGGATGCTTGATACGTCTCCAATGTATCTATAATTTTTGATTGTTCCATGCTATTATTTATGAAGTCTTGGATGTTTAATGGGCTTTATCATTCACTTTTATATCATTTTTGGGACTAACCTAAAAACCCAAAGGCCCAATCCAGATTGCTGTTTTTTGCCTGTTTCAGGGTTTTGCAGAAAAAGAATATCAAACTGAGTCCAAACAGAATGAAACCTTCGCGAGAGATATTTTTGGAGAAAATCACGCACGAGGGACTTGAGAACCATGTCAGGGGAGACTCAAGGTGTCCACGAGGGTGGGGGGCACGCCCCCCTGCCCAGGGCGCGCCCCGTGCCTCGTGGGCCCCCTGAGCACCCCCCCCGGTGTCCTCCTTCCTCCTATATAAGTCTACGTACCCCGAAACCTTCGAAAACAGAGGGAAAACCCTAATTCCACCGCCGTAACCTTCTGTTCCTGTGAGATCCCATCTTGGAGCATGTTCCGAAGCCCCATCGGAGGGGGATCCATCACGGAGTTCTTCATCGTCATCATCATCGCCCTCACCATGAGTTGTGAGTAGTTTACCACAGACCTTCGGGTCCGTAGCTAGTATCCAGATGGCTTCTTCTCTCTCTCTGGATCTCAATACAAAGTTCTCCTCGGTCTTCGAGGAGATCTATTCGATGTAATCTCTTTTTGCGGTGTGTTTGTCGAGATTCGATAAATTATGGGTTTATGATCAATATTATCTATGAGAGATATTTGGTTCTTCTCTGAACTTTTTATGTGTGCTCATAATATCCTTGCAAGTCTCTTCGAATTATTGGTTTGGTTTGGCCTACTAGATCTATAGTTCTTGCAATGGGAGAAGCGCTTGGCTTCGGGTTCAATCTTGCTGTGTCCTTTCCCAGTGACAGTAGGGGCAACAAGGCACGTATTGTATTGTTGCCATCGAGGATAAAAAGATGGGGTTTATATCATTTTGCTTGAGTTTATCCCTCTACATTATGTAATCTTGCCTAAGGCGTTACTCTGTTCTTATGAACTCAATACACTAGATCCATGCTGGATAGCGGTCGATGTGTGGAGTAATAGTAGTAGATGCAGGCAGGAGTCGGTCTAGTAGTCTCGGACGTGATGCCTATATACAATGATCATGCCTAGATTGTCTCATAATTATTCGCTTTTCTATTAATTGCTCGACAGTAATTTGTTTACCCGCCGTAGAATATCGCTATAATGAGAGAAGCGACTAGAGAACACTATGGCCACCGGGTCTATTCTCAACATATCAATCTACACCTACTTTACTTTTATCGCTTATATTTTCTATTCTTATAAACCAAAATACCAAAAATATAAACTATCATCTCTATCAAATCTCACTTTCGTAAGTGACCGTAAAGGGATTGACAACCCCTTATCGCGTTGGCTGCGAAGTTCTTATTTGTTTGTGCAGGTGCGAGGGACTCGCGCGTGGTGTCCTACTGGATTGATACCTTGGTTCTCAAAAGCTAAGGGAAACACTTACGCTATTGTGCTGCGTGTCCCTTTCCTCTTTGAGGGAATACAACGCAAGCTCGAGAAGTAGCAGGTAAACTAACAACAACCATCGGAAGAGGGATGTAAGTGGAGAGGCTGACAGTAGAGACCCACACAAGCAAGTGCCTCCTTATTACCGAAAAAATGATTGCTCTTGCTGCCAGCTAGGACTCACTGGCTATATCTTTGCACGGAAGGAAGTGCCTCCTTGTTATGCGAAGAAAACTAGTTCTCCCAATGACGGCTGGGACACAACAGATTTGGTGGCTGACTTGTGGGCCTCCTAACCTAACGCATATGCAGGGCTTTGTCAAGTTAGCACTACAAGAAAAGACACATCCGTGACATTTTGGGCCGAACGAAACTTTTTCTGTCATACTTATGACACTTCTATGACAATAATTGTGACAAAACACGGTATCATCATAGATGTGGTGGGGTGCTACTTCTATGAAAAAAATCATGACAGAAAATGGGCTTTTCGTCCTGGGCGGGTCAGAGACACAGCTACATGACATTCTTTGGGCCATCCATGACGGAAAAAACCATGGTAGAAGCAAGGGTGAGGAAAATATCAGGGTGTTCCCGGTTACAGTGGGTGGTTGGGCTCTAACTGAAACCGAGCGATTGCACTACAGGCTACGCGTTACTGAACCCGAGCGATCGATCGATGGCTGTTAACCGAACCCGATCGAGCGATTCCTTCGCTACTGCTGCTAACTGAAGCCGATCGATGCTGCCTCTGCATCAATAGTGAGTTTTTCTGGGGGGGGGGGGTTGT